>JASTWF010000256.1:158478-616490 GCA_030390025.1 Squalus acanthias | reverse complement strand
CTCTCTCTCTCTCTTGCTCTCTTGCTCTCTCACTCTCTCTTGCTCTTGTTCTCTCTTGCTCTCTCTCACTCTCTCACTCTCTCTTGTCTCTCTTGCTCTCTCTCTTGCTCTCTCTCGCTCTCTTGCTCTCTCACTCTCTCGCTTTCTCTCACACTCGCGCTCTCTCTTGCACTTGCGTTCTCTCTCGCTCCCATTGTTGTCCTGACCATTTACCAGATTTACCGGAAAGCATTCTTACAAATATACATTCATTATTTCTACATCAATGGCCAGATGATTGTCCAATTTATTCCTCACCAGCTGAGCTCACACAGGCCATGAATAAGTTACTGTTAAAAGGCTGCAGTTATAGTTTGAATCAACTCCTCTACTGTAATCATCATTAGTGTAAAGAGTGCACTCAGCATTGCCCTCTTGGGGCAGAGTAATCAGCTCCAGGACCAGCATGCTGGAATAACCCTGGTGTCCATCACTGTGATGGCTGTAGTACCTGCTGTCCTTATAAGCACCAAATCAGGACTTGGAAAAAAATGTAACAGGTCCCCATAAGAAAACCACTCAACAACTTCATCCCTCTTTATCAGGATGGCCCACCCTCCAGGATCAGCCTGGAGTCTCCAGGAACAGCCTGGAGTCTCCAGGAACTGAAGGTTAATCTCCAGGACACTGCTGTGAGCAACCAGGGAGAAATAATCATAGGGGCATTAAAACAAATGTGTTTTCTTTTCATTTTCTTTGAACACTCTCGCTTATTAGTTCTAAAAAATATTGAAGATGGAGAAAAAACATTAGTCTGACTGAGAGTCAAGAATCATCCAATCGGATGTCGAAGATTCTGTTTGTTTTCCGATTGGCTGGGAAGGCAGTACGCCACGAGGATGGACATGTCGGGCGACCAATGGCGGGAGGGTGGGGGGCGGGGTGGTTGGAGGCAGGCGGTCACGTGATGAAACCCCCAGGAATACAATCCGTCCAACCAGAGTTGGCCGCCCTACCCTTCATTAACTTTGAATCTCCAGCACCGCTGCTTGTTGTGCCTTTCTGTTCTGCAGTAAGAGAAATGAAATGTGGGATATACCTGCGCCTTAGGTTACGACAAGCTCGTGTCCCACTGCACTCTCAGTCTATCCCCTAGTTTTGAGGAGTCGAAGGCCTAGATTCAGAGCTTGCCAGCTTTTTTGAAGCCTGAAGGCAGCTTGGCTGGTTTGCTAGCTTGGCCTGCATATAATTTGTCAATTACTCTCTTCACCCAATTGTAACTCTGCTTTTTCATTTAAGAAATTAAAATACAGCAAAGTTCAAACAAAATAAACCTCTGTTTCTTGCCCCGAAGCAGTCCCTGACAGGAGGGGTAGCTGCCATAGTACGCTCTTCTGTAGATTTCAATACCTCACTCTAGGGGGGAAAAATTCGGTAGCGCCCCATTTTGAGGCGTTAACATCGCCAGGGCGGTAAGTTTAGCGCCCGGCGCTAATTAGTGCCCCATACTGCGATATTGGCTTTCGCGCTCTAAGAATGAAGTGGAGAGCTAAATCAAGCGCTACCACTTCACTTAGGGCGCTAATGGGCCGGTAGCACCAGGCCGCTAATGAGGCCTCAGAGGCTTCTTCCCTGGATTAAAGGAAAGGGCCAACGCTTACTCCAGCATCAGGTAAGGCCGGGGATGGGTGGGCAATGGCACCCGTAGGCCCCGAGGAGCAGCCCCAAGCACCCAATAGAGTGCAGGGCTGCCCCATTGGTGGCACCAAAAGTGGCAAAAGGCCATACCTGGGGCGCAAATTAACGGTCGGCCCACCTGACAGCCGATGCCTTTAATTAGCGCCCCCGACCCACCGAGCAATGCTGCAGCGCCTGCTCCAGCAGTCGCTGTTAGCGCCCGGTGAAGGTGGAGGGAGCGCTACTGAATTTCCCGGTGGGGCGCTAATGGGGCGCTAACGGAATGCTGCGCATCCAGATGATGTCACGATCTCTGGGGCGCGGGGCGCGGGGCGCTAACGGGAGGCGCTAAGCTACGCAATTTCTAACCCTAGATTTTTTAAAACTCTGTCCAATGACATCTAATTCCAAAAGCGACACTAAAGAATTTTTTTCGCTCAGAGAGATGTTGGGATCTGGAACGCTCCACCTGTATAGGTGGTGGAAGCTGATTCCATCAATAATTTTAAAAGGGAGTTGGACGGGTTCTGGAGGATGAGGAACTCACAGGGTTACGGACAAAAAACGGGGATGTGGGACTGAGCACGACGGCTCTTTCAAAGAACCAGCACAGGCACGACGGGCCGAATGGCCTCCTTCTGTGCTGTAAGTTTCTATGAATCTATGAAAAGCTGACAATGTAATGAGGCTAAGTGTACTTCTCAAGCCGTGTGAGGATGATGTCCTGGGTTTGATTGGCTGAAGTCTGTGCGGAGAAGTTGATCTGACAGATGGCGTATTTTTCGGGAGGCAGCTGTCGCAGGAAGCTGTTTGTAATAGCTGTCTTCCCAGTGCCTGTAGGTCCTACAAACAGTAATGGCTTATCTTGTAGCAACAACTTCTCTAGAAAGTACGTCTGCATTGCTGTCTCCGTGGTGTTAACAATAATGTCGTTAAGCTGCAGGGACAATACAAATGCAACGTTAGGCTCACATTGATAAACAGCAGCAGGAAGTGTCACTTAGTATGTTTGGTATGTTTGGTCTGACTGTCATAGACTTGGCACTATCCCAGCCAGACTTCCCAACTTCTCTCTCTCTCTTCCAGTGGGCAAGGTAGAAAGCTAAATCCAGCCTTGGGGAAGAAGTGGCTGTGTGTGTCAGCTGTGGCTCAGTTGCTAGCATTGGAGTCAGAAGGTTGTGGGTTCAAATCCCACTCCAGAGACTTGAGCACAAAAATATAGACTGACACTCCAGTGCAGTACTGAGGGAGCGCTGCACTGTCGGAGGCGCCGTCTTTCAGATGAGACGTTAAACCAAGGCCCTGTCTGCCCCCTCAGGTGGACCTAAAAGATCCCATGGCACTATTTTGAAGAAGAGCAGGGGAGTTCTCCCTGGTGTCCTGACCACTATTTATCCCTCAATCAACATCTAAAACTGATTATCTGGTAATTATCACATTGCTGTTTGTGGGAGCTTGCTGTGTGCAAATTGGCTGCTGCGTTTCCCACATTACAACAGTGACTACACTTCAAACAAAAGTACCTTATTGGTTGTAAAGTGCTTTGGGACATCCAGTGATTGGCGCTATATAAATGCAAGTCTTTCTTTCAGACCTTTCTGTGTGTAACCCTGATTCCACACATAGAAGCATTCAGAAGGTTGGGTTTACCTCACGCTTGCATGAATTCAGTAGAGTCAATGCTGCAATACCAGAGAGACTGAGCATGCAGTGAAAGAGAGAAACATGTGTGTGACTGTTAAAGAATTTGTTATCTAATGAGATTAATTTAAGCTTTTTGCGCCAATGAAGCACTTTTGAAGTGTAGTCACATTTGTAATGTAGGAAACGTGGCAGCCAACTTGCGCACAGCAAGGTCCCACAAACAGCAGTGAGATAATTAAGCAGATCATCTGTTTTATTAGATGAAGGTTGAGTGATAAATATTGGCCAGGACAACGGGGAGAACTCCCCTGCTCTTCTTCAAAATAGTACCATGTGATCTTTTACATCGACTTGAGAGGGCAGACGGGGCCTCGGTTTATCATCACATGCAAAATAACCTCCGACTGGGCAGCACTCCCTCAGTACGGCACTGGAGTGTCAGCCTAGATTTTGTGCTCGAGTCTCTGGTGAGAGTGCTAGCCACTGAGCCACGGCTGACACCTGTGCAATGTGGTGCTGCTCTGTCATGTCCCACTGTATTCCCCAGCAACCCTTGAATGCTTGAATGCTTCTCACTGTAGCTGTTCCCGTACAGATACAACACTGGCATCTACCCGACAATAAGAAAAATTGCCCAGCTATGTCCTGTCCACAAAAAGCAGGACAAATCCAACCCAGCCAATTACCATCCTATCAGTCTACTCTCAATCATCAGCAAAGTGATGGAAGGTGTCATCGACAGTGCTATCAAGCAGCACTTACTCACCAATAACCTGCTCACTGATGCCCAGTTTGGGTTCCGCCAGGACCACTCGGCTCCCGACCTCATTACAGCCTTGGTCCAAACATGCACAAAGGAGCTGAATTCCAGAGGTGAGGTGAGAGTGACTGCCCTGGACATCAAGGCAGCATTTGACTGAGTCTGGCATCAAGGAGCCCTAGCAAAACTGAAGTCAATGGGAATCGGGGGGAAAACACTCCATTGGCTGGAGTCATACCGAGCACAAAGGAAGATAGTTGTGGTAGTTGGAGGTCAATCATCACAGCCCCAGGACATCGCTGCAGGAGTTCCTCAGGGCAGTGTCCTAGGCCCAGCCATCTTCAGCTGCTTCATCAATGACCTTCCCTCCAACATAAGGTCAGAAGTGGGGATGTTCGCTGATGACTGCACAGTGTTCAGTGCCATTCGCAACTCCTCAGATAATGAAGCAGTCCATGCCCGCATGCAGCAAGACCTGGATGACATTCAGGCTTGGGCTGATAAGTGGCAGGTAGTATCCACACCAAACAAGTGGCAGGCAATGACTATCTTCAACAAGAGAGAGTCTAACCACCGCCCCTTGACATTCAACGGCATTACTATCGCCGAATTAGGGGATGGGCAATAAATGCTGGTCTTGCCAGCGATGCCCACATCCCATGAAAGAATTTAAAAAAACTCTCCTGAACATATTTCTGGTCAGTCTATCTTTCCCAGACTTTCTCTCTGTTTTAGTTTTAGTCTAGAGTCTGTGAAATTTCTAACCAAGCAGGATGTACATGCTATCCTGAGGTCATCCCAAATAAAACACGGTTTGAACTGTGACACCTGGTCACTGACCTGCCGCACAGAATTCTACCCACACAGTAAGCCATCGACAGCCTCATGTAACTCTGCCATTCTCACAGCAATGGGATATGAGCCAAGGAACGACGTTTCCACTGGGTTTCCAGCCTTTCCTGGACACTCCCATCAGTTCCGATGGGAAGGTGAGTTTCTTCCACCCACGCCCCTTGTTGTGATGTCACTTTTGGTGATGGAAAGGTGGTAGCTGAGCTCCCTGGACATCCCATTAGATCTACCCAGCGTAAGACCAACAGCAAGTACACCTGCACAAAACAAGTGTACTGGCCATACATTACCATTATAAATTCCTGTGTCCACATTTATAATGGGAAACTGTGTATGTAAACTTATCGTGTTGTAATTACAGCTCTCCGCCAGTGGTGGCGCTGCAGGACTTCCATTGGGGGGACGAGGGATTTGTAATTACAGCCCAGCAGGAACAGGGTTGGTTCGAGACGACGCCTGTTTGACAACCCGTCTGATTTTACGGTCCACTGACTTCATGGAGTATAAAATCGGACGGGGTCTAAATAGGGTGTCCGATCCCCGCCCATCCCATGTGAGTCAGGTTCAAATCGGGGTTAATGTGCAACAGGCCTGAGATAACGGCTGAAATTCATTCCGACACAGAAACCTGCAATCTGTCTCCCAATAGTGCAGAGCGCCAACTCATCTGCTTCATTCCAAGAAACGGTTCCATTGCAAAAAAGCATGGGAATTAGGAAAGAGTCCTGCTCGATTGTTTATCAGCAGCAGTTTGAAATGGATGAACCAACCCTTTTTAGATCCCTCATGTACGTTAGTGTTCTCTCTAGAGTTTGCCTAACCCTTTCCTCCTGTAAATTATTCATTTGTCAATAAACTGTATTCATGATTTTAGCCTGTATGAAATGGGTCGACTATTTGATATTTTCTGCTTTGTGGATTAACTGGCAGCTATGAGCAGTATTATTGCTGAATATCTCAGTACTCACCCTGGGCTGTGAGCAGTATTATTGCTGAATATCTCACTACTCACCCTGGACTGTGAGCAGTATTATTGCTGAATATCTCAGTACTCACCCTGGGCTGTGAGCAGTATTATTGCTGAATATCTCAGTACTCACCCTGGGCTGTGAGCAGTATTATTGCTGAATATCTCAGTACTAACCCTGGGCTGTGAGCAGTATTATTGCTGAATATCTCAGTACTAACCCTGGGCTGTGAGCAGTATTATTGCTGAATATCTCACTATTAACCCTGGCTGTGAGCAGTATTATTGCTGAATATCTCAGTACTAACCCTGGGCTGTGAGCAGTATTATTGCTGAATATCTCAGTACTAACCCTGGGCTGTGAGCAGTATTATTGCTGAATATCTCACTATTAACCCTGGGCTGTGAGCAGTATTATTGCTGAATATCTCAGTACTAACCCTGGGCTGTGAGCAGTATTATTGCTGAATATCTCAGTACTAACCCTGGGCTGTGAGCAGTATTATTGCTGAATATCTCACTATTAACCCTGGGCTGTGCACCTTATTTTGACACTCCACCTGGCCACTTATTCCTTTACCTACCTCTTAATCTGTTACAATGAAAATACTTTAAGGTGATATAAGTTAAAGGCACTAGTTTGCAGTCTTACCAGTTAACACGTGCTGCTCTGTGAAGCTTTACGCAGCCCACTTAATGGGTACACACAAACATACTCCTGGGCAAGAATGCTGCTGCTAACACACAGCTGGTTTCAAGAATCTGATTCTTGGATCTTGAGCTTGACATAAAAAAAAATCTTATTTCTAAAATTCTTGCGTGCCAGAATCAATCCCTTGCCGAATCACACTGCAACAGTTCCATTCAAGTGACACTCATTCATTGTATTCTGTTGCAATCCCAAGCTATCAGCTAAAGTCAGCACAATACAATTAGTGAAATAAATGTTCTGATAGGAGATTGCCATAAAAATGGCCAGATTTCATTTTCCAAATCTCCTGCCCCTGAGCCTCTTTAAATTGTAATTGTGGCAAAACGAGGATTACTCGAAGATTTGCTTTCATGGCGTGGCTCAGAATCGCGGGGCACCAGAATGAAATTAGCGCAGTGATAACTGATTTCATATTTGAATCTGTGCAGTTTCCCATCTCAGTGGAGGCTCTTGGCATGAAAGGAAAGGACATATTAGATAGACAGGCTTAACATCTGCACTCCATTAATGATCAATGAGAAAGTTACACATGGTGAAAAAGTCAGGGTCCTTCACTGAAGTAGCACCGACTGAAATATGCTCCAGATCGGGAATATGTGACCACAGGCTCCCAAATGCTAACTGGGGTTTATACATACCCGTAGGTGGAAGTCTTTCCCGTCAGCCTGTCGAGGTAGAGTGCGAGTGTAGGATCCACCCAGGGACATCCAGAGACAAGCAGCAGTGTAACAGAGGACAGAACACAGTCAACACCAGATCACTCCCCAATCTCTATCTTGATAATAATAAGCATATCAGACTTATAATTCTTAATATGTCTCACTCAGACCTTGTTACTGTGAGCTGTAGTGAAATCTTCACTTACAATAAGCTGTTTAGTATAATTATCACATCAATATGCATAAAATGGCTGATTGATAAAATGCTTGATGACAATATAGTCCAATATAACAAAAAACATCCTTGCAATAATTTACTGCAACTACTTATGATATTTATTCCCAATTGAAGAAAGATAATTGTTCCCTAACAAGAAACGGGAAGATTTAGGGATTAAGAAGGTGAAAGAATTATGTGAGCAAGATCATGGGTGGAATTTAACTTTGGTGGAGGCAGACAATGAACGGTAATCAATTGGATAAAGTCAATGAGAAGGTGAATCGGGCGGGGTGTGTAACCCGTTTTCCCCTACCCACCCCCTGCCTGTTTTGCACCCCCATCCAAGCTGAATTTCACCTCCAATCTCTCTTTTGAGGAGATGAGGGATTGATTTAACACACCTCACAGGGGTTACCCACTGCACGCCTTTTCCCAAGCGAGCTTTGATGACAATTTTCACCCGTGATTTTGTGTGGCAACACAAAAAGTTCCACCGGCAGGGAATGAGGACATTCAATGGGACAGAATTTCGTTGGAGGTGGTAACACAAAGCGGGCGGTATTGACTTGGTCTCCCGCTAGACGCTCCGCCTGATATTCAGTTACACTGACTTCAAGAGAACTGAATATCGGGCAGGGCGAATAACGGGCGGCCGATTCAATACCGCCAGAAGTGAACTTCTACCCTGCAGTTAGTTTAAAGCAGCACTAATCAAATGCCAGTTTGTCTGAGTTGTCGCACCTTCACCTCTGAGTCAGTAGGTTGTGGGTTCAAGCCCCACTTTAAGATTGGAGTACATAATCCACACTGACACGTCGGGCAGTACTGAGGGAGTGCTGCACTGTCGGACATGCCGTCTTTCAGATGAGATGTGATGGACATTAAGGGGTAAAAATTGAGTCGCGCCCCATTTGGGGCGCTAACCTCGCCGGGGCGCGACTTTTAGCGCCCCGAAAAAATTAGCGGCCCCGCGCCGGAACTTCAGTGGTTGCGCCCCAAGAGGGAAGCGGGGCACCACTGGAAGCACCCCGCATCCCTCTTGGGGCGCTGCGAGTGAATATCCTGGCGCTACGTGCCGCAGCGCCACGCGCTGCGGCACGTCGCGCCGCGGTATTGCAGGCCTTCCTCCCCTTCTTAAAGGGGAGGGGCCTTGCGCAGCGCGAACCGGGGCCCAGCTGGGCTCCCAGGGATCGGGAGTGCCGGCAAAAGAGCCCGGCACTCAAGAGAAGTGCCGGGCTCTTGGAGCGCAGCCGGCACTTCACGGTGGGGGGGCTTCACGGGGGCCGGGGACAGCAACGGGGGCAGGTGCTGGCAGGCGGCCAGCAACAAAAATGGCCGCCTGCCACCTCCCCTTTAAATATCGCCGCCCCGGCCGCACGTACGCCCCCCTGAACCCGTCGGACATAGCGTCTGGCGGTAAATCAGGGGGCGCGACTGAAGATCACGGCCGGGGCGCGAGCGGGGCGCTGCGCACGGCGATGACGTCATCGCCGGCGGCGCAGCGCCACAGGGCGCTACCGGCTGCCGCCACCGCTAACCTCCCACTAAATTTTTCGGGAGGCGTGGGCGGCGCTGCGCCCGGGCGTTAGCTGCTTTACGCCCCATTAGCGCCCATTTAAGGCGCTAACGGGAGGCGCAAGCAGCTGAATTTTTCCCCCTAAAGGTCCCAATGCTCTATTCAAAGAAGATCAGGAAGTTTTCCCATCATCCTCTGTCAACCAAAACTACCCAAAAAAGGTCAATCATTTCATTGCTCATCGACATGCTGCCCCTCAGCGACATCATCCGAAAACACGATGTCAGGTTTATCCCGTGGTTTGTTAAACATGATGGTGGGCCTGCCCTCTAGATAGAGAGTGAGATAGAGAGATAGAGACAGAGAGATAGAGAGTGAGATAGAGAGACAGAGAGATAAATAGAGATAGAGAGATAGAGAGATAGCGAGAGAGATAGAGAGAGATAGAGAGCGAGATAGAGATAAAGAGAGATAGAGAGCGAGATAGAGATAAAGAGAGATAGAGAGACAGAGAGATAAAGAGAGATAGAGAGTGAGATAGAGATAAAGAGAGATAGAGAGCAAGATAGAGAGATAAAGAGAGATAGCGAGCGAGATAGAGAGATAGAGAGTGAGATAGATAGAGAGATAGAGAGATAAATAGAGATAGAGAGCGAGATAGAGACAGAGAGATAAAGAGAGATAGAGAGCGAGATAGAGAGACAGAGAGATAAAGAGCAAGATAGAGAGACAGAGAGATAAAGAGAGGTAGAGAGTGAGATAAATAGAGAGATAGAGATAGAGATATCTAGAGATAGAGATATAGACAGACAGACAGATAGGTAGATAGTGAGCGAGTCATGGAGCTCAAAGTTATTTGAAGCCACTGTTCCTGATAATTTCTGTGTGTATCATGTGTGAGAGCACAGGTTATTGATGCTTGCTTTATGCTTGGTGAAATCTAAAAAAATATTAATTGGGGTGCGGAATCTATTTACTTTATGATGAATATTATGGCATGTCTTTGCCAATTCAAAGCTTCTATTAGTCTTTGAGTCATGTCCAATTTAATGCCACGTTATTTATTTACTGAGCAAAGGCAATTTACAGGATCTTTACTGTGAACACCGTAGGGTCAAAAATCTGTGGCCGTTCTGATACACTCCCACCGGGAGTTACCTGGCCTTACAGTAGGGATTCCATGGGAGTTTGTATGGGAGGGAGCCAGTGACCGGCCCAGATAGGACAAGGTGGGGATCCCCAGCGCTGGGAGTGCTGTGTCGCCGGCCTCTCAGGGGCCTGATGGGTCATCACTGGTGGTACATCTGGTGAAACAGGTGGTCAAGCGTCAGTTGTCGGGCATCACCTGGAGGCGAGGGTTCCAGTCTGGGGTCAACATTCAAAGGGGACTGTGGGGTTCCACGCTCTCCCACTCTCTTTAATGGGGGGAGCGTATGGTTTTGCTCCCCCCACAAATCCATCAAGTGCTCAGCTTGCAGCCCCGTTCAGTGGGCGCGCACCTCAGATCCATCCCTAATGGCACGGGGGTGCCCACCATCGGGAGGGTGTTGAGGGACCCTCCCCTGACCCCGGGGGTCAGTGGCAGAGGTTTGGCGTTGGACGCGTCCCCACACTTGTGCCTTCCGCGAATCTTCAGCCCCAATGTATCAGAACTGGGAGTGAGAGTCTGGATTTCTACCAAGATCCTGCTTCACAAAACTAAATCCAAATCTCGGATCCTGATCTCACTGGCATGTGAACCTCCAAAGACACATCCCCTGCATCATGCCTTGAAGTGAAGCGGGGGGCATCGTTACTGTGCAGCACCCAATACTGGAGAGGTCTCCAGATCACCTGTCATTGTGGCTCTGGCCTCACATTGTAGCCCATTTAGTTATCACCTATCACGATGGCAGAGAAAGGTACAGCAGAACAGGTGTGCACAATAGAGTCATAGGGGGAAAAATTCAGCTGCTTGCGCCTCCTGTTAGTGCCTTAAGAGGGCGCGAATGGGGCGTAAAGCAGCTAACGCCCGGGCGCAGCGCCGCCCACGCCTCCGTAAAATTCAGCGGGAGGTTAGCGGCGGCGCCAGCCGGTAGCGCCCTGTGGCGCTGCGCCGCCGGCGATGACGTCATCGCCGTGCGCAGCACCCCGCTCGCGCTCCAGCCGCGATCTTCAGTCGCGCCCCCTGATTTACCGCCAGACGCTATGTCCGACGGGTTCAGGGAGGCGTACGTGCGGCCGGGGCGGCAATATTTAAAGGGGAGGTGGCAGGCCGCCATTTTTGTTGCTGGCCGCCTGCCAGCACCTGCCCCCGTTGCTGTCCCCGGCCCCCGTGAAGTCCCCCCACCGTGAAGTGCCGGCTGCGCTCCAAGAGCCCGGCACTTCTCTTGAGTGCCGGGCTCTTTTGCCGGCACTCCCGATCCCTGGGGGCCCAGCTGGGCCCCGGTTCGCGCTGCGCAGGGTCCCTCCCCTTTAAGAAGGGGAGGAAGGCCTGCAATACCGCGGCGCGACGTGCTGCGGCACGTAGCGCCAGGATATTCCCTCGCAGCGCCCCAAGAGGGATGCGGGGTGCTTCCAGTGGCGCCCCGCTTCCCTCTTGGGGCGCAACCACTGAAGTTCCGGCGCGGGGCCGCTAATTTTTTCGGGGCGCTAAAAGTCGCGCCCCGGCGAGGTTAGCGCCCCAAATGGGGCGCGACTCAATTTTTACCCCATAGAGTTATACAGCACAGAAAGAGGCCCTTTGGCCCATCGTGTCCGCACCGGCCATCAAGCCCTATCTATTCTAATCCCATTTTCCAGCACTTGGTCCGTAGCCTTGTATGCTATGGCGTTTCAAGTGCTCATCGAAATGCTTCTTGAATGTTGTGAGGGTTCCTGCCTCTACCACCCTTTCAGGCAGTGAGTTCCAGATTCCAACCACCCTCTGGGTGAAAAAGTTTTTCCTCAAATCCCCTCTAAACCTCCTGCCCCTTACCTTGAAACTATGCCCCCTGGTTATTGACCCCTCTACTAAGGGGAAAAGTTCCTTTCTATCTACCCTATCCATGCCCCTCATAATTTTGTACACCTCAATCAGGTCCCCCCTCAGCCTTCTCTGCTCTAAGGAAAACAACCCCAGTCTCTCTTCATAGCTGAAGCGCTCCAGCCCAGGTAACATCCTGGTGAATCTCCTCTGCACCCTCTCCAATGCAATCACATCCTTCCTATAGTGTGGCGACCAGAACTGCACACAGTATTCCAGCTGTGGCCTAACTAGCGTTTTGTACAGCTCCATCATAACCTCCCTGCTCTTATATTCTATGCCTCGGCTAATGAAGGCAAGTATCCCATATGCCTTTTTAACCACCTTATCTACCTGTCCTGCTGCCTTCAGGGATCTATGTACATGCACACCAAGGTCCCTCTGATCCTCTGTCCTTCCTAGGTTCCTACCATTCATTGTGTATTCCCTTCCCAAAGGGGCTGTTTGGCCCATCGGCACCTGTGCAGAACCTCTTTTTCTTTCAATTTGTGCCCATTCCTGAAGGATACGTTTACACTGCACTCAACACTGGCCAGGCTGATCCTCGTTCATACCACGAGGCTCCAACCGGAATTCTGCACCCAGCAGAGCAATCTGTGCTGCACCGTGAACAATCAACTCTGGGCCACTCGAAAAAAGTGCTCGCGGTTAAATGGACTCCCTGAGCACTCTTTAAATCAGATTCAACACCAAACTGCAGTTAGACTCCACGTGGTGCCAAACCAAGGCAGTCCGAGATTGATTCCTTCAGACCTCACACACCGATCCCTCCGGAATCGTGCAGGAACACGACTCCCGAGCTACACTGCAACTTGAGTATGGCAGTGATGCTGAGCTCACAGAATGGGCTCTATGCACTGTATGGGCTGGACTGTCCTTATCCCAACCCGACACTGTTGCCTGGGTCAGGGGTCATTACATATTCATGGTGTGATCCCGTTGGGCTGACCACCAGCAAGAAGGAGCCTGGCGGTGGTCCTGGGAGGAGGCGAGTGAGGCCGCAGCACTAGAAGAGGTGGGGGTGACACGGTGGGACACAGAGCCCTGAACCCGTGCAAGAAGCCATTGACTGACGGCCTCGGCTGAGATTGCGGCCTTCTGCAGATGACCCAGCGGGTGGTCTGGAGGGGGAGAGGCTTTGACTGGGCTCGCTTCCTCCATTTACAGCACATGGGGCCATTCCCATCAATACCCCAGGGTCAGCGCCAGGCTTCACTTGGTGGTGCCGGGGAGGATATGGGGGCAAATGGGCACGGTACCCGCAGGGTGATGAGGTATCACCACTGTCTCAGGTCACCTGGTGAGTTGGCGATATGCCTCACCACCCAATGTTGTCCCCCTTTCTAATCCCAAGCAATAGAGCGGAAGTAAGCCCTAGTTGTCTGTGTACTGTCTGTTACGTAGCTGAGAGTGGGAACGCAAGGGTGTGTAGGAACATTACCGTCTTTTAAAGGGATCGACAAAATCAAACTGATCCAAATTGAGTTAATTTATTGATCTGCGAATAAATCTAGAACGGCTCAATTCAGATTCGGAACTTGCTTTGGATCTCAAGAAGCCAACACGAAGCACAACTGTACGGAAGGTCACTGAGTGATACTGAAAGTAGCAAAATGAGTTGTAAAACGTACATGATGATCAATAACAAATGACTGAATAGTGTTATGTCCTTCTTCAAAATTTGTTTGAGTATTGTTGAGATAGAAAACGTTCAATATATTTTAAATTCAGGTTGTATCAGGACACAATACATGACAGAAATATGCAGAGAGATTTTGAGAAAGGCTCTTACAATTATGTCACTTGTGTAAAACACAAAACCTTTTAAAGGCATTCCTTAATACTTACATCCCAGAGTAAGTAAACAGCTTAATAAGTATATCCTTTAGTAAGTACACACCTTAGTAAGGATGTCCCTTGGTAAGTACACACCTTAGTCAGTATCTTAGTAAATACGTCCCTGAACAAATACACATCGTAGTAAGTGTGTATCTCAGTGACTACATCCCTCAGTAAGTGCGTACCTTCATACTCTGCTCAAGGTCGACAGCAGTGACCAAGTCTCTCCACATGCACCAGGATGAAAAGGTTTTCTTGAGATAGACAAAGTCGAAAACATTCCCCCTTTTCGGGATTTGTAAAGCTCTGGGAAATTTTAAATCTTTCGGCCTCGGGTGCACTGAATCCCAATCGCAGAGACGGCTGAAAAAATCACTAAAGCTGCAAAGGAAAACATTTGTCACAGATTAAATTATTTCCATGGTAGATTATGAAAGTGCTTAAAAAAGGCCCTTTTTCATTTCAGATTACAATAAAGATTAGAATATTTATCAGAATGGTGCAATGTCTCAGCACTGACTGCTTGGGTGGAATGTAGGGCCGTGTTCTATTAATTTATTACAGTGACTCTCACAATAGGACAACTATTGACACATTCCCGGGGACCCTTGTCCTAACATCGGAAAGTCAGTTATACCCATAGAGAAACAGGGCTTCCAGTGCAGAAAACATTTCATTAATACACAGCAGGAGAAATAACACGCCAGACAGTCAAATAATAACAGAAATCGGAGCCCTTGTAAACCTACAATTTGATGCACAGTTTGTGCTGGTGATGGAACTTAATCAGCAAACTATTCTGAGAATGTGTTGTTAACCTTGTCCTTTCTATAAACGTACACATTTACTCTCGCTCTGTAATAAGGAAAATCACAGAGGCTAATTATGTTGCTTCCTAATATACAGACAAAAGAGCCTTTTTATCATGTCTCCTTGTGCTAGCACAGAAGTATCTCTGAGTGGATGTGCAATCAGGCATGATTCCCTTTTATAATCTCTACAGTGACATTCTCTTTGAAGGTAGATTAGAGGGACTGTCTATCGGGCGACAAGCTTTCCCTTGTATCCTTTCCAAGAGTTCAAAGAAATGTTGCAAGTGTCTCCCCAGCTATGGCAGTCGGATTCAAGTCCTGTACTGACAGCGACTTTTCAGAAAGTTAAAAGACTTTGAGTAGCTAAGAAGCGTCTTGCGGGATTCCTCAAAGGAAACTTCAGCGCGGGAGGAGATGTGTGGATTTCCATTTCAGATTGGCTGAGATAATGAGAGTAAGAATGTCAAAACAGATGAAAAAGGACCAAGTACGGAGCCACCGAAGATAATGTGGGAGCTGTTGATCAGATTTTTTGGAAGACATAACAAGTTGAAACAAGATTTCTGTTCCTCTATAGCAGGCCATGATGAGGAGTGATAAGGATGCAATATAACTCCCTTAAAATGATACTGTAATATCGTGGCTGAACAATGTGTAAAGGTCACTGTGGCAGCAGAAAAACTGCAGATTTCAACCTGATAGTCCTTTAAGACCAGAAACAAGCGAACCTCACCCGCTCCAAATCTTGAATAATGGTCAAAGCCATCTCTCTTTTGCAAAGGTATATTGCCATTTATTTATCCAGATAGAGGTCCAATTTTTGCATTGTTACGATTTTGTGTTGAGAATTGTTTTATAAAAGTTGCAGCTTTTTAGACGTGGCTCAGTGTGAGGAAACATTTGTTCCAATATCTCCAGCAGTCTGCTCCTTGCTCGGTTACACTGCCGGTTCGAATGACCAACAGACTCCCAATTACTGAATTCCTGTGGCTCTGTGTAACTGGTGTCCACCTTGGAGTGTGCAGTGGGCAAGGGTGGGGGAGCGAAGGGCCCAACCCGACACCACATGCAGCTCTGCCCCGTGTAAGGAGGCGGACACCCAGATTTAATTTGAAATAAAATCTCCTTTGTTCAGGGCTCCAGGCTGCTTATCTGGCCTGAAACCTCCTCCCCACTCCCCCCCCCAATGGGGCCTACTCGTGCCCCTGGAGACCGGAACACCTCATCCCTCTTGGTGCACCGGCCTCCGATGTTACGCCAGGTCCTCTGAGTCGGTGGTGGGGGGCAGGAGCAAAGAGAATCCCCACCCTCGGCCCTGCCCCCTCGCCGTCACTGGTCTTGTAAGGGGTGGGTGGTGGTTTTGCCTGTTACAAGGTGGGAACTCCCGGAGTCAGCATGGACCCCGCCTTTGTCCAGCACGTTTCCGCTGGAGTTACAGCGGAAATCTGACAGAACATAAGAATTAAGAGCAGGAGTAGACCATATGGCCCCTCGAGCCTGCTCCACCATTCAATAAGATCATGGCTGATCTTCGACCTTAACTCCACTTTCCTACCCGATTTCCATATCCCTTGATTCCCCTAGAGTCCAAAAATCTATCTATCTCAGCCTTGAATATACTCAAAGAATATACTCAGCATCCACAGCCCTTTGAGATAAAGAACTCCAAAGATTCACAACCCTCTGAGTGAAGAAATTCCTCCTCATCTCAGTCTTAAATGGCCGACCCCTTATCCTGAGACTATGTCCCCTAGTTCTAGACACTCCAGCCAGGGAAACAACCTCTCAGCATCTACCCTGTCAATCCCCTTCAGAATCTTGTACGTTTCAATGAGATCACCTTTCATTCTTCTAAACTCCAGAGAGTATAGGCCCATTCTACACAATCTCTCATCATAGGACAGCCCTCTCATCCCAGGAATCAATCTAGTGAACCTTCGTTGCACCGCCTCCAAGGCAAGTATATCCTTCCTTAGATAAGGAGACCAAAACTGTACACAGTACTCCAGGTGTGGTCTCACCAAAGCCCTGTACAATTGTAGGAAGACTTGCTTACTCTTATACTCCAACCCCCTTGCAATAAAGGCCAACATGCCATTTGCCTTCCTTATTGCTTGCTGTACCTGTGTTTCCTGTACAAGGACACCTAAATCTCTCTGAACACCAACATTTAATAGTTTCTCGCCATTTAAAAAATATTCTGTTTTTCTATTCTTCCTACCAAAGTGAATAACCTCACATTTCCCCACATTATACTCCATCTGCCACCTTACTGCCCACTCACTTAACCTGTCTATATCCCTTTGCAGACTCTTTGTGTTCTCCTCACAGCATACTTTCCCACCTAGCTTTGTATCGTCAGCAAACTTGGATACATTGCACTGGGTCCCTTCATCCATGTCATTAATATAGATTGTAAATAACTGAGGCCCAAGCACTGATCCTTGTGGCACCTCACTAGTTACAGCCTGCCAACCTGAAAATGACCCGTTTATCCCTCTCTGTTTTCTGTCCATTAACCAATCCTCTATCCATGCTAATATATTACCCCCAACCCCATGAGCCCTTATTTTGCATAATAACCTTTTATATAGTACCTTATCAAATGCCTTCTGGAAATCCAAATATACAACATCCACTGGTTCCTCTTTATCTACCCTGCTAGTTACATCCTCAAAAAACCCTAATAAATTTGTTAAACATGATTTCCCTTTCATAAAACCATGTTGACTCTGCCCAATCATATTATGACTTTTTTAAATGCCCTGTTACCACTTCCTTAATAAGGATTCCAGAATTCCTAAGGAAATCTGGTGTCTGTATTTCAATTGGAGATTATGGGCTGAATTTTGCCGGCGCTCAGAGGGCGGGTTCGGAGGCGGGTCCACTGTCAAAATCCAAATGATTGACAGTGGGGCGGTATCCCACTCTGAACCCGCCTCCTTGTGAGTTTCCCCAGTGCCGGCTCTGTCTGATCTTTGCAGACCCGGCACTAAGCGGCGGATCAGGCAATTGTGCTGGTTAAGAGGGGGTTTAAAGCAATTTAATCACCATTTTACCAGGTACAAAGCATTTCCCAAGTTTTCCACGAGGTTCCCGTTGCTCGGGGATCACGCCAGGTCAGTATGTTGGGTTCTGAACAACTCTCCATTTCTTTCATTAGGTGACAGCTGCAAAAGTGGTTTAAAACCTGTCATTTCACAGCTGGTCACTTTCCAATCTCAGAAGCTTCAGCCTTCAGTATTTGGAACCCACTTTTGAGCTTTATGCACTTTTGAAGTGTTTGGAGTAATCTCTCTATCCAGTGTCACCTCCTTGGAACAACCTATCTCAACATTGAGAGATTACTTCTGTCATCTTAACCTCACCTGCCATCTATTCCATCAGCATCGGTGCCCTTGAAAAAATCTCACCTTGGTCCTCAGAATCCCACCACGATCAGCCCCATCACCAGCAGCACCGGGCACACCAGCAGCACCAACATCCACACCAACCTTCTCCGCAATCAACTGATGCTGCACAGGACACAGGGCATCAGCACCCGACCACAGTGCTGACTGGGACACCAGGGCTGGCCTCACCATGGCCAGATTTGCTTCACTTAACACTGAACACCCTGGCTGCCACATGATGCACCAGGTTGGCACCACCCCACACCAACACCATAAAGCATCCCTACAATGCCCAAGCTATTCCTTTCACACTCACCACCATTGTGGGGGCACCGTTATGTCTCACCATTCACTGCAACTCACCAAGACACTTCCAAAGGTGCACACAAATCTGTCCAAGAACGCAAAGTGTTCAAAATAAAGATTTCAATGTTTGACAGCACATTAACAGAAACTTCATATGAACATTGGCTAAGCAACCCAAGTGCCTACCCTTGTGTGTTGTTAGTTGGTATGATTGCAGTAGGATGAGGGTGAGTGTGAGGGGTGGCTAGTGAGATGGGGATGTGATAATGTAGATAGAGAGGGATGGGTGGAGGTGCAAGGTAAGTTGGTGTGAGTAAGGATGTGCAGGAGTAGGGTAGGGAAGGCAGAGTGATGGGGCTGTGATGAGAGGCACAGCAGGATGAGGTTGAGTGTGGCTTTGCAGTAATGTTTCGTGATCTACTGAGATCATTGAAAGGTTTGCGTCACTGCAGCCTGGTCCTCCTGACCACATCCCTGCTTGTGCCCTCCTTTGCAATGTGCAACCAGGCTGCGTTGGTCTCCTGGGGAGGTCTCTTCCGCCCATTGGAAGGGAAGAGAACCTCCCTGGGTGCTGTGACTCTCTCCATAAGCATATGGAGGGAGTCATGGGAGAGCCTGGGTGCAGCGGCTTGTCAGTGTTTGCAGCATCTCAATGCTGTAGAACACTGACAGCACAACTGTCAAAATGAATGTGGTCATGATGCGGAGATGCCGGTGTTGGACTGGGGTGGACAAAATTGAGAGGTCGCACAACACCAGGTTATAGTCCAACAGTTTTATCTACTTCACCTGAGGAAGGGGCGATCGATAGCTCCGAAAGCTTGTGATTTCAAATAAAACTGTTGGACTATAACCTGGTGTTGTGCGACCTCTCAAAAATGAATGTGGACATGGTCCCTTTAAGGAAACCGGCTGATGACTCGTCATCAGATGACGTCATCAGACCCGCTTCCTTTTAATTGGCCCAGAACCTCGCAGGGCGGGCTTAACAACCCCAATCAGGGCAAAATCACTTGGAGGAGGTGGGATGAAGACGGGTGCGGAGTTTGAGGCCGCTGTCTGCTCCGGCCGCACTAGACTCGCCACGGCTTGCAAAATCGTGGCTTGAGTGTTTTTTTTCCCAAGATTATTCCTTTCATCGTCGCTGAGTCAGAATCCTGGAACTCCCTCCCTAACAGCACTGTGGGAGCACCTTCACCACACGGACTGCAGCGGTTCAAGAGGGCGGCTCACCACCACCTTCTCGAGGGCAACTAGGAATAGACAATAAATGCTGGCCTAGCCAGCGATGCCCACATCCCATGAATGAATAATGAAGAAAAAGTGCCTTGGAACTGAACAGAAAACTTTGGGGGCACTGTTGGTTCATGGGAGAAAGTGGCAAGGGATCCGAATTGCCAGATTGCTCTCCATAATACTGGCCAGTTGCTGCAACTGTTCCATGAACAGACCTGACACTGGAGGTTGCGACCCATCCGCTTGGACTGTGCCTATACTGTAGCTACCAAACTACGAAGAGTGTTTACATGTGTAAGCCTTACTACACTGCTGGCTGGCAAACTTTCAGCGTTCGGGTGAGAACGTCCACACTCGCACACATTTAAATATCTCTGCTTAAGCTGATAAAGTGTTCAGGACATGCAGGTGGCCCACTTAGCTCTTCTTAAACTAGGCTCGAGACCGCACTAGAGTTAAAGCAAAGCAGTTGAGACCGCATTCGACAGGTTGATTTCCATCCCTTCTCCCAGCAATCAGTTTGGGGCAGGATTCGGAAGTTATAGGGCTGGATTTTGTCCGTTTGGTGGTGGGCCACTCATCACTGTGAACTCTGACCCTGGCGGATATTCGGGATATCAGCCTCATTTACATGCTGCGGGTTCCCAATGGCAGTAGGGCTGTCACCGGGTTAGCCCTCGCCAGTGGGAAAGGGAAGAGGAGGAGGGGTGTGGCAGTGCCGCCCGCCACAACATGGTGTACCCAGCAGCCCCACTGAACACAGAACATTTCGAATTATTTTCACACGCACCTCCTTGGCCTGTGATGGGCTGCACCAAGCAAGACTTGGCTTGAACTTTTAAACACTTCATCACGCCCTTAGATACTCTGGATGCCAAGAACACACAGGCTAAGGCACTAATAATGGGAAGTTCATCAGACAGTTGTTCCCATCATCAATCTCTAACCTAGGCATGTCCACCATCGTTGCTGATGGGAAATCCTCCAGGTTTCAGCGTCTGGGGGGCCATTGGAATGGCTCCCAAACCCATTCCCAAACCATCCCCCCGACCCATCCCCCCAACCCATCCCCCACCTCACCCCCCCGACCCATCCCCCCGATCCATCCCCCCGACCCATCCCCCACCTCATCCCCCCGACCCATCCCCCGATCCATCCCCCCGAACCATCCCCCCGACCCATCCCCCACCTCATCCCGCAAACCAACCCCCAACCCATCCCCCGACCCATCCCCCACCTCATCCCCCCGACCCATCCCCCGACCCATCCCCAACCCTACCCACCGACCCATCCCCCCAACCCATCCCCCACCTCATCCCCCCGACCCATCCCCCAACCCATCCCCAACCCTACCCCCTGACCCATCCCCCCGACCCATCCCCCACCTCATCCCGCAAACCAACCCCCAACCCATCCCCGACCCATCCCCCCGACCCATCCCCCACCTCATCCCGCAAACCAACCCCCAACCCATCCCCGAACCATCCCCCGACCCATCCCCCACCTCATCCCCCGACCCATCCCCCTCCTCATCCCGCAACCCAACCCCCAACCCATCCCCGAACCATCCCCCCGACCCATCCCCCACCTCATCCCCCGACCCATCCCCCTCCTCATCCCGCAACCCAACCCCCAACCCATCCCCGAACCATCCCCCCGACCCATCCCCCACCTCATCCCCCGACCCATCCCCCACCACATCCCGCAACCCAATCCCCCCGAACCCCGACCCATCCCCCCCGACCAATCCCCCCCGACCCATCCCCCACCTCATCCCCCGACCCATCCCCCACCTCATCCCCCCGACCCATCCCCCACCTCATCCCCCCGACCCATCCCCCACCTCATCCCCCGACCCATCCCCCACCTCATCCCCCCGACCCATCCCCCACCTCATCCCCCCGACCCATCCTCCCGTACCCCGACCCATCCCCCCGACCCATCCCCCCGACCCATCCCCCCGACCCATCCCCCCCGTACCCCGACCCATCACCCCGACCCATCCCCCCGACCCATCCCCCACCTCATCCCCCAACCCATCCCCCACCTCATCCCCCAACCCATCCCCCACCTCATCCCGCAACCCAACCCCCGACCCATCCCCCCCGTACCCCGACCCATCCCCCGACCCATCCCCCCCGACCCATCCCCCCCGACCCATCCCCCGACCCATCACCCCGACCCATCCCCCGACCCATCCCCCCGACCCATCCCCCCGACCCATCCCCCCCGACCCATCCCCCCGACCCATCCCCCCCGACCCATCCCCCCCGACCCATCCCCCCGACCCATCCCCCCGACCCATCCCCCGACCCATCCCCCCGACCCATCCCCCGACCCATCCCCCACCACATCCCGCAACCCAATCCCCCCGAACCCCGACCCATCCCCCCGACCAATCCCCCCCGACCCATCCCCCACCTCATCCCCCGACCCATCCCCCACCTCATCCCCCCGACCCATCCCCCACCTCATCCCCCCGACCCATCCTCCCGTACCCCGACCCATCCCCCCGACCCATCCCCCCGACCCATCCCCCCCGTACCCCGACCCATCCCCCCGACCCATCCCCCCCGTACCCCGACCCATCCCCCCGACCCATCCCCCACCTCATCCCCCAACCCATCCCCCACCTCATCCCGCAACCCAACCCCCGACCCATCCCCCGACCCATCCCCCCCGTACCCCGACCCATCACCCCGACCCATCCCCCCGACCCATCACCCCGACCCATCCCCCGACCCATCCCCCCGACCCATCCCCCGACCCATCCCCCCGACCCATCCCCCCGACCCATCCCCCCGACCCATCCCCCCCGACCCATCCCCCCGACCCATCCCCCGACCCATCCCCCCGACCCATCCCCCCCGACCCATCCCCCCCGTACCCCGACCCATCACCCCGACCCATCCCCCCGACCCATCCCCCGACCCATCCCCCCCGACCCATCCCCCCGACCCATCCCCCCCGACCCATCCCCCCGACCCATCCCCCGACCCATCCCCCGACCCATCCCCCCGACCCATCCCCCCGACCCATCCCCCCGACCCATCCCCCCCGACCCATCCCCCCCGTACCCCGACCCATCCCCCCGACCCATCCCCCGACCCATCCCCCCGACCCATCCCCCGACCCATCCCCCCCGACCCATCCCCCCCGACCCATCCCCCCGACCCATCCCCCACCTCATCCCCCGACCCATCCCCCCGACCCATCCCCCACCTCATCCCCCGACCCATCCCCCCCGACCCATCCCCCCCGACCCATCCCCCGACCCATCCCCCGACCCATCCCCCCCGACCCATCCCCCGACCCATCCCCCCGACCCATCACCCCGACCCATCCCCCCCGACCCATCCCCCCGACCCATCACCCCGACCCATCCCCCCGACCCATCACCCCGACCCATCCCCCCGACCCATCACCCCGACCCATCCCCCCGACCCATCACCCCGACCCATCCCCCGACCCATCCCCCCCGACCCATCCCCCCCGACCCATCCCCCCGACCCATCCCCCGACCCATCCCCCGACCCATCCCCCCCGACCCATCCCCCCGACCCATCCCCCCCGACCCATCCCCCGACCCATCCCCCCGACCCATCCCCCGACCCATCCCCCCGACCCATCCCCCCCGACCCATCCCCCGACCCATCCCCCCCGACCCATCCCCCCGACCCATCCCCCCCGACCCATCCCCCGACCCATCCCCCCCGACCCATCCCCCGACCCATCCCCCCCGACCCATCCCCCCGACCCATCCCCCCGACCCATCCCCCCCGACCCATCCCCCGACCCATCCCCCGACCCATCCCCCCCGACCCACCCCCCCGACCCATCCCCCACCTCATCCCCCGACCCATCCCCCCCGACCCATCCCCCCCGACCCATCCCCCCCGACCCATCCCCCCGACCCATCCCCCACCTCATCCCCCGACCCATCCCCCCCGACCCATCCCCCCCGACCCATCCCCCCGACCCATCACCCCGACCCATCCCCCCGACCCATCCCCCGACCCATCCCCTGACCCATCCCCCCCGACCCATCCCCCCGACCCATCCCCCCCGACCCATCCCCCGACCCATCCCCTGACCCATCCCCCCCGACCCATCCCCTGACCCATCCCCCCCGACCCATCCCCCCGACCCATCCCCCCCGACCCATCCCCCGACCCATCCCCCGACCCATCCCCCCGACCCATCCCCCGACCCATCCCCTGACCCATCCCCCCCGACCCATCCCCCCGACCCATCCCCCCCGACCCATCCCCCGACCCATCCCCCCGACCCATCCCCCGAACCATCCCCTGACCCATCCCCCCGACCCATCCCCCCCGACCCATCCCCCGACCCATCCCCTGACCCATCCCCCCCGACCCATCCCCCGACCCATCCCCTGACCCATCCCCCCCGACCCATCCCCCCGACCCATCCCCCGACCCATCCCCCCCCGACCCATCCCCCCGACCCATCCCCCCCGACCCATCCCCCCCGACCCATCCCCCCGACCCATCCCCCGACCCATCCCCCCGACCCATCCCCCGACCCATCCCCCCCGACCCATCCCCCGACCCATCCCCCCGACCCATCCCCCCGACCCATCCCCCCGACCCATCCCCCACCTCATCCCCCGACCCATCCCCCCCCGACCCATCCCCCCCGACCCATCCCCCCCGACCCATCCCCCCCGTACCCCGACCCATCCCCCCCGACCCATCCCCCCGACCCATCCCCCCGTACCCCGACCCATCCCCCCGACCCATCCCCCGACCCATCCCCCGACCCATCCCCCCCGACCCATCCCCCCGACCCATCCCCCCGACCCATCCCCCCCGACCCATCCCCCCCGACCCATCCACCCCGACCCATCCCCCCCGACCCATCCCCCCGACCCATCCCCCCGTACCCCGACCCATCCCCCCGACCCATCCCCCGACCCATCCCCCCGACCCATCCCCCCGACCCATCCCCCCCCACCTCATCCCCCGACCCATCCCCCCGACCCATCCCCCCGACCCATCCCCCCCCACCTCATCCCCCGACCCATCCCCCCCGACCCATCCCCCCGTACCCCGACCCATCCCCCGACCCATCCCCCCGACCCATCCCCCCGACCCATCCCCCCGACCCATCCCCCGACCCATCCCCCCCGACCCATCCCCCCCCACCTCATCCCCCGACCCATCCCCCCCGACCCATCCCCCCGACCCATCCCCCACCTCATCCCCCAACCCACCCCCCCGACCCATCCCCCACCTCATCCCCCCGACCCATCCCACCTCATCCCCCAACTCATCCCCCCGACCCATCACCCCGACCCATTCCCCCCGTACCCCGACCCATTCCCCCAACCCATCCCCCCCGACCCATCCCCCCCGTACCCCCACCCATCACCCCGACCCATTCCCCCAACCCATCTGCCGACCCATCCCCCGAACCCCGACCCATTCCCCCGACCCATTCCCCCGTACCCATCCCCCCGACCCATCCCCCCTGAACTCTGACCCATTCCCCCGACCCATCACCCCGACCCATCCCCCCTGAACCCCGACCCATTCCCCCAACCCATCCCCCGACCCATCCCCCCGACCCATCCCCCGAACCCCGACCCATCCGCCGACCCATCCCCCGACCCATCCCCCCGTACCCCGACCCATTCCCCCAACCCATCCCCCGACCCATCCCCCCGACCCATCCCCCGAACCCCGACCCATTCTCCTACCACATTTCCCCGACCCATCCCCCCGACCCATCCCCCCTGAACTCTGACCCATTCCCCCGACCCATCACCCCGACCCATCCCCCCTGAACCCCGACCCATTCCCCCAACCCATCCCCCGACCCATCCCCCCGACCCATCCCCCGAACCCCGACCCATCCGCCGACCCATCCCCCGACCCATCCCCCCGTACCCCGACCCATTCCCCCAACCCATCCCCCGACCCATCCCCCCGACCCATCCCCCGAACCCCGACCCATTCTCCTACCACATTTCCCCGACCCATCACCCCAACCCATCCCCCGACCCATCCCCCCGAACCCCGACCCATCCCCCGACCCATCTGCCGACCCATCCCCCGAACCCCGACCCATCCCCCGACCCATCCCCCCTGAACCCCGACCCATCCCCCTACCACATTTCCCCGACCCATTACCCCACAGCCCTGATGTCTCCATCTTTGAAAATCTAACCTCTGGGGGGGGGGAAATTATCACTAATTAAATCTAGTCCTTGTAGTACATAATGGACTAATTAATGTAATTAATAAACCTGTCTTAAATTAAATTCCATGAGCAAAACGTGCGGGGATTCACTTTTGATGATGTTGGGAGATGAGAAGTCCTGGGGGGTGGGGGAGAAATTCATTATAGCCCCGTTTGGGGCGCTAAAATTTCGGAAGCAGAAAAATTATCGCCAGACGCTAATGATGAGAGTCTCCCGCGAAATTCAGTTGTAGCGCTCCGAGAGGGAAGTGGAGCGTTAAATCAAGCGTTACCACTTCCCTTAGAGCGCTAAAGGGAGTGAGAGGGGCGGGAGCGGCAGAGCGCAGAGCAATCTTCCGTGCAGCGCGGCCGGATTCGCAGGCTCCTTCCCTCCCTTAAAGGGAAGGGCCAGCAGTTAAAGGTGAGGCTGGGGATGGGTGGGCGATGGCGCCCGCGATCCGCGAGGAGCAGCCCCAAGCTCTCTGAGAGAGCGCAGGGCCCATCAATCGCGGCAATGAAACATTTTTAAAAAACAGCGCAAAGGGGTGAGAAAAACATTTTGGCCTACCTGACCACCAATGCCTTTAATTACCGCTCCCCAAGTGGCTGGCCGAGGTCACCGCGCCTCCTGCAGCCGCCGTTGCCGAAGCCCGGCGAAGCTGCAGGGAGCGGAAGCGAATTTTAGGATCCGGGGTGGTAACGGGGCGATGCGCACCGGATGACGTCACGATCTCCGGGGCGCAGGAGATCGAGACGGTAAGTTTTACCGCCGGCGCTACCCCCCATTGAATTTCGCGGGAGTCGCTTCTTTCGCCGCCCCCGGTCGGTAAGTCGTTAGCGCCCTGTTATCGCCCCCCGGAGGTGATAACGGGAAGTGCAAAGGAGGCCAATTTCTAGCCCTTGCTTCTTTGACAGCAACAGGGCGTGCAGTTATTAATCTCCGAATACTGTCAGGCGCACCCCCTCACACTATATTACATTCAGGTGAAATCTTTAAAGATCAAGCAAGCAGCTTGAGTACGGGGATGTGAAAACTGCTTACTTCAGAATAAAATCCTGTGTGAAGAACAGTGCTCCTTTTAGTCGATGGAGGTAACAGCTGTGTCTAAGCTATATCCAGCATTCATTGGAGAACTGAAGACAGCATTAATTATAACTTTCAGAATCAGCATAATAGCAAGCCTTCAGTGCTTTTCGTACTCTGCATAATGCCTCAAGACTCATTGCGTGAGATGCATCATTATCACCAGCTTGGGAAATGAATCACCTCCCAAATCCACCTCTACCTGCTGAGCATCCGAATAACTGAGAGATAAAGTGATTTGTAGAGTGTAGAAATTAAACGCCAATCTTCTTCCATGCAGAGCCTGCCTTGGCTCGGAGGCAGCAATCTCGTCAGAAGGATGTGGATTCAATCCCCACTCCAGGGATTTGAAGAAAGACTTGCATTTCTATAGCACCTTTCATGACCTCAGGACGTCCCAAAGAAAGCGCTTGACAGCCAATGAAGTACTTTTGAAGGGTGGTCACTGTTGTAATGTAGGAAACGCGGCAGCCAACTGTGCACAGTAAGCTCCCACAAACAGCAATGTGATAATGTCCAGATAAACTGTGTTTTTTATCATGTTGATTGAGGGATAAAATTGGTCAAGACACCGGGGAGAACTCCCCTTCGAAATAGTGCCATGGGATCATTTACACCCATCCGAGAGAGCAGACGGGGCCTCGGTTTAACGTCTCATCTGAAAGATGGCATCTCTGACAGTGCAGCACTCCCTCAGTACCGCACTGGAGTGTCAGCCTAGATATTTGTGCTCAAGTCTCTGGAGTGGGAACCTGAACTCACAACCTTCCGATTCAGAAGCGAGCTTGCTACCCACTGAGCCACAACTGACACATAATCCAGGCTGACACTCTCTCAACCAACATTGCTAAAACAGATTATCTGGTCATTATCACTTTGCTGTTTGTGGGAGCTTGCTGTGTGCAAATTGCATTACAACAGTGATTACATGTCCCCACTGTCCTGGCCAATATTGATCCCTCAACCAATATCATTAAAACAGATTACCTGGTCATTATCTCATTGCTGTTTGTGGAGCTTGCTGTGCGCAAATTGGCTGGCGCGTTTCCGACATTACAACAGTGACTATACTTCATTGGCTGTAAAGCGCTTTGGGATGTCCTGAAGTTGTGAAAGGCGCTGTATAAAATGCACAGTCTTTCTTTCACCTGTAGTGACCAGCCATATTTAACTGAGGTGACCTCACACTGACCACACGTACTCCAGAGAGCTCCGCGGTGGAGCTCATGCTCCGCGGCGGGGCTCATGCTCCGCGGCGGGGCTCATGCTCCGTGGTGGGGCTCATGCTCCACGGTGGGGCTCAGTGGTGGGCACGATCCCAGCATAATTACATGATTCTTATCCCCATGAAGTTCTGGGCCGACGTTTTTCTTTTCTCTTGAGGGTAATATTTCTTTTCTGCTCCCCTCACAAAGTTTTCTCCCGTTACCTCCCGTTACCTCCCGTTACCTCCCATTACCTCCCATTACCTCCCATTACCTCCCGTTACCTCCCGTTACCTCCCGTTACCTCCCATTACCTCCCATTACCTCCCATTACCTCCCATTACCTCCCGTTACCTCCCATTACCTCCCATTACCTCCCATTACCTCCCATTACCTCCCATTACCTCCCATTACCTCCCATTACCTCCCATTACCTCCCGTTACCTCCCATTACCTCCCATTACCTCCCATTACCTCCCGTTACCTCCCATTACCTCCCGTTACCTCCCATTACCTCCCATTACCTCCCGTTACCTCCCATTACCTCCCATTACCTCCCATTACCTCCCGTTACCTCCCGTTACCTCCCGTTACCTCCCATTACCTCCCATTACCTCCCGTTACCTCCCGTTACCTCCCGTTACCTCCCATTACCTCCCATTACCTCCCATTACCTCCCATTACCTCCCGTTACCTCCCATTACCTCCCATTACCTCCCATTACCTCCCGTTACCTCCCATTACCTCCCATTACCTCCCGTTACCTCCCGTTACCTCCCGTTACCTCCCATTACCTCCCATTACCTCCCGTTACCTCCCGTTACCTCCCGTTACCTCCCATTACCTCCCATTACCTCCCATTACCTCCCGTTACCTCCCATTACCTCCCGTTACCTCCCATTACCTCCCGTTACCTCCCGTTACCTCCCGTTACCTCCCATTACCTCCCATTACCTCCCGTTACCTCCCGTTACCTCCCATTACCTCCCATTACCTCCCATTACCTCCCATTACCTCCCATTACCTCCCATTACCTCCCATTACCTCCCATTACCTCCCGTTACCTCCCATTACCTCCCATTACCTCCCATTACCTCCCATTACCTCCCATTACCTCCCATTACCTCCCATTACCTCCCGTTACCTCCCGTTACCTCCCATTACCTCCCATTACCTCCCATTACCTCCCATTACCTCCCATTACCTCCCATTACCTCCCATTACCTCCCGTTACCTCCATTACCTCCCATTACCTCCCATTACCTCCCATTACCTCTCCCCATGCTAGTAAGGTATGGGGCTCACAGTGAAGACATTTTTCAGTTTGTTCTCAGGATGTGGGTGGCCCTGGCAAGGCCACGTTGATTGCCCATCCCTAGTTGCCCTGAGTGCTTGTCAGGCCACTTCAGAGGGTAGAAAGAGTCAACCACATAGTGGGAGACTAAAGCCGGACTGGGTGTCGCTGAAGGACTTTAGTGAACCAGTTGGGCTTTTACGGCGAACTGGTAGCATTCATGGTCGCAACTTTCCAAACTGCAGGCCTGTAGATGTCAAGTGAATCACAGCAGCCAATGGAGCCAACCCCTCTGTTGCACTCCTTGCGTCAGCATATCGAGGAGGCCAGAGATGGATGTACCTGTCCTGCTGAACCTTTCTCCCATCATAACGCACACTGCGCCCCTAACCTCGTGCTCCACCACTCTCTCTCTGTTTGGGCCTCGGGCCCAGGATCTCTGCAACCCTTAAGTGGCCTCTCCAAATTACTTTCAGCGAGTAGAGGTTCCGCCTCCTCCCTGTCCTGTGAGTGCTCTTGCCCTGGAAGTGTAGGTGCCTGCCTCTGTGCTGGCGCAAGGTACTGAGATGTTGAATGCGTGATGTTACTGTGCTACGGAGTTTGGATGTTTGACCGTTCTGTGCAGAGAAGGCAGGGTTAGATGATAGTTTGTTACTCTGCAGGTAGAGTATGAGTTTTGTTTGCATGTAAAAACTGGATGGCAGATAACACAATGCACTAAGAAGGCCGACACTTATTGCAGACAACTCTTCTTATCCAGTAACGTCCAAGACAAAAAGATTTGGAGTCATTGGCGGACACATCCAGTTAGGCTTCTCTCACCCCTTCCAAACCTTCCAAGCCAGCAGCTTGTTCAGCACTGACAGGTCCTGAGGCTGCCACAGGGGCCTTTGCTTGTCGGTTTATTATACTTTGCTTGGTCTTCTTGAAACCCACATCTGGCTCCTGCCACCTTCCAAGGATGGTGCACACAGAGTGGGGCTGGCTGGAGATCTCCTCTGAGGCTTCCAGACCTGCTGGTTGATTGGGGGGTATACACTGGAGATGAATATTGCTGTCATCTTGGTCAGTAATTCACGCTCAATCTAGTTCGCGACATATCAGTAAAGCTCGTTACTTTTCCTCTGCTTGATGTTTCTGTCCTGTGCGAACATCAATAGCGTTGACCTGTTTGGTTCCATTCAGGGCCAGAGGTCCATTTCCTGCTTGTTAAGGAGCTAAACTCTGATGATTGCTGCTCTGCTGTGAATGTTTAATCTCGGTGGGTAGTGAGCAGATGTTGGGTGGAACCTTCAGCATTCCCACTGGATTGGAAACTCCTTGGGGAGGGGGGGTCACTTTAATGTTCCCTCTAATTTTTTTCCCCGTGCGTGGTCCCTTTAAATTTGCTGCGCGGTATCGTCCAGCAGCAACAGCTGGTGAGCGGCCTGTGCGGGACCTCCTGATTGACGCGTGCCCGCGCACCTTAGAGGAACATTGCTGAAGGGTAAAGGATATCTTGAGGCGGCTGGAGAGTAATTTGGAAAGGGAGGGGGAAAATCCAGTTGTCGTGGTCCATGTCGGAACAAACGACACAGGTAGGAACAGGGAGGAAGTCCTGCTGAGGAAGTATCAGGAGTTAGGAACTAAATTAAAAGCAGGACCTCAAGGGTAATAATCTCTGGATTATTACCTGAGCCACGTGCAAATTGGCACAGAAACAGTCAGATCAAGAGTGTTAACACTTGGCTAAAGGGCTGGTGTGGGAATAGAGAGGTTCCTTTTCATGGACACTGGCACCAGTACTGGGATGAGAAGCAGCTGTATCGATGGGATGGGCTCGGCCTGAACCGGAATGGGACTCGTGTCCTAGCAGAAAGGGTAAACAGGGAGGTGGCAAAGGCTTTAAACTGGTAAGACGGGGAGAGGGATCTACAAGAAATGAAACACACAGTAAGGCCATAAAAAAGCAAACCAAGCACTAGGGTTTATTTCTCGAGGGATAGAATTGAAACGTAGAGAAGTTATGCTAAACTTGTAGTGAAACTTAGTTCTGGTCACCATATTAGAAAAAGGATATCGAGGCGCTGGAGAGGGGGCAAAAAAGATTTACAAGGATGATACCAGAACTGCGAGGTTACGCCTATCAGGAAGGGATGAACAGGCTGAGGGGGTGACCTAATAGAGGTCTTTAAAATTATGAAAGGTTTTGATAGAGTGGATACAGAGAGAATGTTTCCACTTGTGGGGAAGAGCAAAACTACAAGCCATCAAATTAAGATAGTCACTAACAAATCCAATAGGGAATTCAGAAAAAACTTCTTTACCCAGAGAGTGGTGAGAATGTGGAACTCACTACCACAGGGAGTGGTTGAAGCGAATAGTACAGATGCATTTAAGGGGAGGATAGACAAGCATATGCGGGAGAAGGGAATAGAGGGTTATGCTGATAGAGTTAGATGAGGAAAGACGGTAGGAGACTCGAGTGGAGCAAAAACGCCGGCATGGACTGGTTGGGCCGAATGGCCTGTTTCTGTGCTATGTATCTGTGTCATTCTGTGTAATTCTATGACCAATCCCATCTAATTCCCTGCCCAATTTTACTGTCGCTGTCTGGCTGATAAGTTGATATTATCTTTCCCTTTGATTAGAAACAGAACTCTTAAAATGGTGTGATAGATGAGTACAACATAATTCAATTATACAAACTTTATCACATCTACCCACCACATCTTAAGGCCACATTTTAATGAGCTGCAATATTATCCACTTAAAGCAAGTACAGAAACTAAAGTAGATTAAAACACACTTGATTTAAGAAAGCATTTCAAGGAATAATCTTTGCTAATTACATTTAAAGATGTATTTTATTTCCAGTCCTCTATCTTGGTTTTTTTCAGCCAGTTCCCACCCAAGGGGACTCTTAACTGGTCAAATGTTTAAAAAAAAGTTACATAAAGTGCCAACACAGCCACCATTCCACCGAGGATAAGTGGGAATATATGAACAATTCCCAGAGGCCGTCTCACATTAAAAGGTCATCAGCATGTGTTGGTGTTAAGTTAAAGTGTGATGCGGTCAGCAGCCAGAGATGTATTCACACTGAAGCAATCGAGGATTAATGGCAGCTGGAATCTAAAATTAAAACCATCATTATCATCAACCCCGCTCCAAGAACTGAGTTTTCAAGTCCACTTCCATGTCCTACAATAGCCATGATGTGGAGATGCCGGTGTTGGACTGGGGTGGACAAATGTGAGAAGTCGCACAACACCACAATAGCATAGCTTAGGGGCTGAGGACATGTGGTTAATGTTTCAGCCCCACAGTATTACCTTTGCTTCGATGAAGAGTCGAGAATGCCACCGATGGACCAGATTATTGAAAAGAAGGCATAGGCGACTAGTGTGTTGGTGATCTCCTCCATCTCTTTCTGAATCGTGGCAGAGAAGCTCTTTTCATCCATCGCTTTCAAAGCCTGAAAAATCTCCTCACCGTTGTCGACAAGATCTTCAGCAAAGCTACAACACAAGGAGTCAGTCAGTGAAGTCTTTGGCCGCTAATGTTTGACGGAGTGAGGCTATCCTTTCTATCCTTTCTATCCTTTCTACCTGCTTCACTGCTCAGCGAATCAAACAAGCTTAAATGTGGTCAGGCAGGTGACTTTGGACCTATGGTTCCCAAAGCTCTCCACCTCTGGGGTTTACCTACAAGTAAAATAAGTTAGCAGAATATACATTTTAAATCATATGGGTGTATTTAAAAAAAATCATCAGATTATTGCACCAAGAGCTGGCATGTCTTGGCTACAAATGTAAAATTAAATAATTTTGCAAAAAAATCAATAAAAACACTGAACCAGCGAACAACGTAAAAAGTGGTTTTATTCCTTCAATCCACGTGTGTGGGCAGGGTGGGGAGAAGTGAAGGGAGGGGAGAACAGCACTGGAGAGGGTCAACTTCCTGGGGCCGTTGATAATTGATAGCGATTGATTGCTATGATTACTAAACAACTCCATTATCATTGTATCATGTGAATACCGGGATGGTAGAAGGCCAACTAGATGGACCTCGATCTTTTATCATCTAGCAATCCCTATGTCCCTATGTAGCCTGGACATGATACCATTGTGAATGTGTTTTGCAGCAGTGAGCTGGCTGAAAGCTGCTCTTTTTAATAAGTTACGCTCTCACAGTTGTGTTCCGCGAGCTGTGGGTAGTTTTCCTTTTGATTTCTTTATAGAAAACGATCCTGCCTGTTTCACACCGTCTCCCGATTTGATGGGTTTTGATTGATACCAACAAAAGTGAATGGAACCTCTGGAGTGGGATTGTCCTCTTTGGGGTGGAGTGGCAGCAGTGAGGGGCTTTGGCCCACCCACTCCGACATCTCCCCGAGTTCCTGGCTGCCGGGACCGTTCCTCCAACAGCAGGAGAGCCAGCCGGGCACCTCAAGGGGCAGAAGGGCCCTGAAGATCAAAGGGTCAGCAAGTCTGCTTGGCCATCAGCAGAGACCAAGGCCTGTACCGGTAAGTGTGTGGGGGCCAATATTGGAAGGACAGGAGGCCTCTGCAAGGCCCTATCCCTCCTTAGCTTGGCCTCGAGGCCTTTATCGCCGCCAGCCATGGCCTATGGCCACCTTAAACAAGGTGGTTCCGGGAAATGGATGGAACTGAGGTGGAGGGGAGGGAAATGGACAAGGAATGGATGGGCAACGATGGCTGAAGTGGGAGCGATTGGAGGGAAATCCAGGTCGGGGTGGTGAGGTAGGCCTCGCTGCCAGATTTTTCCCCATTCTCCACTGCCACCTTGCCCCATTTTCGAGTGGGATTGTGGAGCAGAATCCAGTCCCTGATCTATCTGTCTACACAAGTTTAATACCCCAACTAACACCGAAATCTCAACTTTGAAAAACCTTACCTGAGTTCTGCCAGCAAGCTCTGGTAGATCTTCAGCATGGAGACGGTCAGGTGCATGGCAGATGACTGCACCACCAGGTTACACTTCTTCTGAACAAAATCCAGACATGGCGGCAGCAGCCAGTCACACAGCATCTGGACACAAGGTCGACAATTACTGAGGAAAGGCACCATTTGCAGTATCCGCGCAGAACATCAGACTTCAGCTCTACACAGTGTCGTTTCCACGAATCTTTAAAACACCGTGAAATGATATTTGAGTAATGAACCCGGTGTTGTGAGCAGAGCACAGCAACATACCTGCACAGTCTGCCTTTGCTCCGCTGTCAGCTGGTGAGGCAGTTTTGTAGCTAACCAGGACTGGACCAAGGGCTCCCATCCCAGATTCATCGGCTCCATGTAAATCATCCCACACCTGTTTGAAAGAAAGGGAAATATGTAAAATAATACTTGCTGTGTTAGACTGTTTCGTTGGTATCATTGGATGGTCTTTTAAACCTGGATTGAGATCAACGCGCTCCGACAACTGTGCACAGGAGAAGTCCATTCACCAAAGCAGAATCAATATCTCCAAACATGAACCTCCCACACCCAGACACTCTGCACTTTCATCTCTTAGTAATCATGATGTGTGGTGAGTGTAGCGAGCTTGGGAGGAACAGGTGACTTTGGACCTATGGGGGCGGGGATCACGATGCGCTAGCAACCCACGCCCGTTCGGAGGACTGAAAGCAGCTTTGTGCTACCTGCTGATTAACATGATTGCAATGTTCAGCCCAGTGCTGAAGTAGCTGAACACTCAGCAGGGGGCCCAAGTTCGAGCGAGGCTAGCACCAATTAAAGCTAGCCTGCACTACTTAAAGGCAGTCTGCATCTCTTAAAGGGGAGGTGCATTCTGCCTGCAGATCATCATTGAAGTGGCTGGGGAAGAGAGTGGGAAAAATCTGTTAATGATAGCACAACAGGGGAGAGAGCGTGTACCAAGGTTCTCCGATGCAGCACTGGAGGCCTTGGTGCAGGAGGTCAATTCGAGGAGAGAGGTCCTTTTTCCACAGGCGGCCAGGAGGCCCTCCAGATACCAGACAAAAGTTCAATGAGAGCAGATAGCCAATGTGGTGAAAGCCAGCAGTGTTGCCTTGAGGACCTGGTCTCAGTGCAGGAAGAAAGAAAGAAAGACTTGCATTTCTATAGCGCCTTTCACGACCACCAGACGTCTCAAAGCACTTTACAGCCAATGAAGTACTATTTGAAGTGGAGTCACTGTTGTAATGTAATGTAATGTTGTAATGTAATGAAGAAGTTTAATGACCTCACACGAGTGGTCAATTTCAGTAAATTCATCTTGAAATGCCATGTCCCATCATCTGCCCCACCAGCCTCACACACTGCTCAATGCACCACACCCTCATCACTCACCTACCAACAATCTCCACCAAACATGACTCATACCTCACATTCATAGCTTCACCTCACCCTCACACACTTACCACTGCTGCAAGCCTCAAACCCGCATCTCACAGCCTGCCAGGCAACAATATGGGTACAGCAGCATAGTGGTTATGTTACTGGACTAGTAATCCAGAGATCAGGACTAGTGATCATGTCGTTCAAATTCCACCACGGCAGCTGGGGAATTTAAATTCAGTTAATTAAATAAATCTGGAATAAAAAGCCAGTGTCAGTAACAGTGACCATGAAACTATCAGATTGTCGTAAAAACCCATCTGGTTCACTAATGTCCTTTCGGGAAGGAGATCTGCCGTCCTTACCTGGTCTGGCCTGTATGTGACTCCAGACCCACAGCAATGTGGTTGACTCTTAACTGCCCTCTGAAATGGCCGAGCAAGTCACACCACCACCTTTTCAAGGGCAATTAGGGATGGGCAATAAATGCTGGTCATGCCAGCGATGCCCACATCCCATGAACGAATAAAAAAAAGGCACATCACCCAAACACATTGTACCACACTGACTCACTCCCCTTTCTCTTGCAGGAAAATGTGGCTCACAACTGGTGCCAGCAGAACCTAACCAGCGGGTGACAGGCTCGCCTGCATCACCTCACCCACTTGGAGGAGACGGTGTTCGCCATTCTTGGCAAGGGGCATGGCTGAGCCCGTGGCCAACGGCGGGGCTGAAAGAATACAAGATGCCGGTATCCTCATACGTTATCCTCCATCTCACATCCCACTTCCCCCTCATCCCACAATCTCTTCTGATTTACAATCTGCGCATGGGGTAAGCATGCACCTCTTGCCCCTCCCCTCACCACAACCCTACCCTTGTGCCTTTCTCATTTCAGATCCCCTAGAAATCCAACCTGCCCAGCCAATGGTTGCACAAGAAGAGGGAGAGGAGAGCGATGAAGAAGAAGAAACGCCGTCACTTGATCTGACAGTCGCAGCCACCAGCTCAGATATTGGCACTGCGCGGAGTTTAGAGGATAGCTCAGACGTGGGATCTGCATGTGGTGAGTCACCGGGCACGAGTGGGCTGTAGCCAGGGCAGGGGAAAAGGGTAGCGCAGGTACCAGCTCCCCGGAGGGCGAGGTCACACACGAATTCTGCTGCAGAGGACTCAGATGAGGACATCGTTGGGGCAGCCTACAGAAGAAGGCTGAAGGGTATGCACAATGAAATGTTTGGTGCATTGGCAGGCCTGCCAGAAAGCCTGAGTGCAATGTCAAGGAGCATGGAGGAGTCCAGCACCAACCTTGCATTGGGCTTTGTGCAGAGCTTGGAGCCCATCCTTTCCAGCATGGAAGTGATGGGCAACTCCATTAACGCACTTGTGGACTCAACCATGATGCAGCCTCTGATGGCCGATGTCTCAGCTTCCATTGCAGCACAAGCAGAAGCCACCCAATGTCTGAGTGCTGCAGTGGAAGCTCAGACTGAAGTCATACAAGCTCAGCTTGCTGCCACACAAGCTCAGACTGCTGCCATCATGGCTGTAGTTACCAGTGTTGAAAGGGTCTTGCAGGGTGTCACAGCAGGCCAGCAATCTGTCCTCCAGCAGATTACTAGGATTGCTGAGGCTACGCCCTGGGGGAGTGGCAGTGGCTCTGTGGAGCTTGAACCTGCTGTCCTCTCTCAGAATGACAGCATTCGTCCTCCCACCACTGCCATTCCACCAGTGCCCTTGCTGTTGCCCATCAGCCAGCCCAGACTGCTGCCACCCAAGCTGAGGTGATGCAGTCCAAAGCTGGGCCTACTAGGCCCAGAGCTGTTCGAGGTCATCCTGCCAGGTCATCTGCAGTCTCCCCCACTGCAAGTCAGCAGCCTTTCACCAGCCATGCTGCAGCCACTGGGGTAGCACTGCGTAGGAGCACTAGGACAGGCAAAGGCACACGGACGACAGACACTAAGGAAATGCACAAGGGTGATTGGTTGACTTTGCTGGGTTATATTGGATGGATTGATGGATAAAGTTGGATTGGAATGTTTCTTTTGTGGTGGCTTTTATTTCAGCATTGTGGCCAAGTGGACGCTGTGATGGTCAGTAACAGAGGCACCGCCAAAGGGAAGGTGTGGGACTATTGTTGAACGGGGAATTGGGGTTGCGGTCACTCGTACCGCAGTCGGATGAGTCGATCACGGACAGCTTGGGCAGAAAGGGGCTGTCTGGGTTGCATCTTCCCTTCCGCTTCCTCCTCCTCCTCCTCAGCTGGTCGCCGTATGCCTGGTGGCAAGGGCTGTGCCCTCATGATGGCGAGGTTGTGGAGCATGCAGCAGACCACGACGAATCTTGAGACGCGTTCTGGTGAGTACTGCAGGGCTCCTTCAGTGCGGTCCAGGCAGCGGAAGCGTTGTTTAAGGATGGCAATGGTCTGCTCTATCAGATTCTGTGTGGCAGCATGGCTCTCATTGTATGCATGCTGCCCACGTGTGGTTGGATTGCAGAGTGGTCAGTGGATAGCCCTTATTGCCCAGTAGCCATCCTCTGGTTTGTCTTGGTGGCTCAAAGGCTGAGGGAACAGCGGACTGGCGCAGAATAAAAGCATCATGACTGCTGCCATGATGTGCTGACAATGGTTACACAACAACTGCACATTCAGCGAGTGGTAACCTTTGTGGTTGTGGTGCATCTCAACATTTAGATACGATGCCCGCAAAGCCACGTGCGTGCAGTCGATGGCGCCCTGCACCATGGGGAAGCCCGCTATCCAGACAAATCAACGTACACACTCCGCCTGCTTTTCTCTGGTCAGAGAGATGACAATGAAGTCCCCTCTCCTGGCATAAAGAGCGTCTGTCACCTCTCTTACGCAGCAGTGGACGGCAAACTGGGAGATGTTACTGATGTCGCCTGCTCCAGCCTGGAAGGATCCCGACGCAGAGAAATTCACGACCTCGGTCACCCTCACAGTGACTGGCAGCGCTGGCCTTGCCCTTCATAGTGACTGGCAGCACTGGCCTTGCCCTTCACAGTGACTGGCAGCGCTGTCCTTGCCCTGGTGTGAGGCTGCAGGTCTGGTTGCAAGAGGTGGCAGAGTTCTGTGAGCTCCTCCTTCGAAAAGTACAGATGCCTCACACACTGCCCCTGGCTCAGGTTGAGGTAAGAGAATTGCTCTCGGAAGACCCTAGGTGGATAAGGCCTCCTGCTGAGAGCCCTTCTCCCCCTCCTCCTCCTCCCTCTGTGAGCAGCTTGTCCTCTTCTTCGCTGCCTCTGCTCCATCTCCCTGTCATGCTGCAGGCCAAGGGGGGAGGACAACTAGAGCACCCATGGCTGGGAGCAAGTGGTCTGAGCAGAACATTTGAAGTGAGAAGCAGGACCTTCTCCACTTGCAGCACCACTCCCTGTCACCTCACCAACTTTAAACAACTCTGGGAAGCTCCAAACACTTCCACAAACTTACACAGAGCCAGTGGAAATGAATCAGCACCAGACCGGAGTGTGGTTGATGATTCCTTTAAATATCACTGATGGGGGGTCCTTGCAGCTGCTGAACACATGTTCAGCTGTGCGAGGTTAACACAGGGTGTTACCTCCAGCGCAAAAATGGCAGCACTGGCGTCAAATCAGCATTGCACACTGACTGACGTCATGGCCTGTGTGGTAACACAATACAGCTTCCTGTGACTCGAACTTTATTGCATCACTTCCTGTGATTAGTCCAGGATAAATACTGGACTGATCAGTTGGATCCTGGAGAGGCATAGAGTAAGACCTCTTTTGTATGTAGCACCTTTTTAGTTGATTAAAGCTTACTTTAAGTTCACCACGTGTAAGGCTCATTCTTAGGACAATTTAATCAACTTTGGAAAACTTCGCACTCAAACTTTTTGGATGAACTCGGAACTAAGGATCCAGGGAATCACCCATCATGGAAAACATCCTTAAACCATCGCGTCTTGACTTGGACCCAAACACCCCAGCAGCCGGTAAGGTGTGGAAACACTGGTATCGCACGTTTGACAATTTTCTGGAATATTGTAAGGCTGATGATGACTCAAAGTTGCGGATACTCATCAACTGTGTCACCCCGAATGTATTTCAGTATGTGGAGGAATGGGACAGTTACGAGGAGGCAATTCGGAAGCTTAAGAGACTATATACTAAGACACCGAATGAGGTCTATGCCAGACATCTACTTGCTACAGCCCAACAAGGGCCGGAGGAATCCATTGATAAATTCCTCCAAGAGCTTCGCAGACTTAGTATGGACTGTAACTTTCGGGCGGCCTCAGCTAAGCTGTACCGTGAAGAAATGATCCGTGATGCTTTCATCTGCGGGCTTGCCTCCCCATTTATACGTCAGCGTCTACTGGAAAGTAAGACACTTGAGCTTCAGAGAGCTTATGATATGGCTTGCTCTCTAGATCTGGCAAAAAGAAATGCAGACCTTTATACAGTGCCCAGACCTCGGTCTGCTGCCTTAACTACAGTCAGGCAATTTAAGAGGCCACAGGTGAACTCTATTAGGGAGGACTTTATCCCTGACGATCAATCTGATGACTTCACTGATGAAGAGGATGATGACCCCACTGTGGCAGCCTCTTGGCAATCTAAGAAATGCTTCTTTTGTGGTGATGAGTTTCACCCTCGGAAATTCTGCCCTGCTCGCAATGCGTTTTGCAGTCATTGCAACAAAAAGGGTCATTTTGCAAAGGTTTGCCTATCAAGAGCCTCTACGAGGGCTTATCAAGCTAAGTCCTACCGAACTGCCCCGGTAAGGGCCTATCAAGATGTTCCGGCTAAAATCTATCGTGCTTCCTCTCGAAGAAACACACCTAGAGTTTCAGCCACTCTTTGTGCAACGACACCAATTACAGCTGCTTGTCCTCAGAACCTATTCCATGCAGCTACAAAAGCATCAATTAATGGACATACTTTAGATGCCTTAATTGACTCAGGTAGCACTGATAGTTTCATTAGGGAACAGATTGTTGCAGAGTTAAAGCTACATGTTTTCCCATCGGACCAGGCAGTTGCGATGGCTCAGTCATCACTTAATACCAGAATTTCTGGCTTTTGTATGGTTGAAATAACACTTAATGGTCGCAGGTATCCCTCCACCTGGCTTTCGGTGCTCAAGGACTTATGTAGTGATCTTATCTTAGGGCTGGATTTTCAAAAGCAGCATAAGAAGCTCACCATTGAGTTCGGCGGATCCAAACCTGAACTCACTATTTCTAATATACTACCTCGATTACCGTTCTGTGCATTGTCAGCAGCTTCACTGGATGAACCCTCACTGTTTTCCAGTATCTCTCCTCGATGCAAACCGATTATAACAAAGTCACGACGTTTCAGTCAGGAAGACCAGTCTTTTATTGCGGCTGAGATTTCTCGGCTTTTAGCAGAGGATATCATCGAGCCTTGTTCGTCGCCATGGCGCGCCCAGGTCGTTATTGTTAAGAACCCTCTACAACCTCACAAGAAACGGCTGTGCATTGACTATTCACAGACCATCAATCAATATACGGACTTGGACGCATACCCATTGCCGCGCATCGATGATATGGTTAATAAATTGGCTGAGTACACGGTGTTCTCAACATATGATCTAAAAAGTGCCTATCATCAGGTACCCTTGAAGGTCTCAGACAAGCAGTATACGGCCTTTGAAGCCAATGGACGGCTGTATCAATGTCGTCGCCGCCCCTTTGGGGTCACTAATGGAGTGGCTGTCTTCCAGCGAGCAATGGATGACCTGGTCAAACAGGAAGACTTGAAGGATACGTTTCCTTATCTGGACAATATTACTGTCGCAGGTCGCAATCAGCGGGAACATGACGCCAATCTCCAACGATTTTGGGATGCACTCCAGCACCGTAATTTGACATTAAATGCGGCTAAATCCATTGAGTCACAACCAACCATCAACATCCTTGGCTATTGTGTGGGCAATGGCATCATTAAACCTGACCCTGAAAGGCTTCGCCCACTCCAAGAACTCCCGCCACCTAAGAATCCGGCCTCCTTGCGCCGGGCCCTCGGCCTGTTTGCATACTATGCTAAATGGATTCCTAACTTCTCGGACCGAATCCAACCTCTACTGAAGGCCAGCACATTCCCACTAGACACAGCGGCTGTTGCAGCCTTTAACCTCCTGAAAAAACAGTTGGAGAAAGCGACTCTTCACTCCATCGATGAGAGTCTTCCTTTTGTCGTTGAGTGTGATGCCTCGGAGGTGGCGATCTCGGCCACTCTGAATCAGGAAGGCCGTCCGGTGGCATTTTTGTCCAGGACTTTTCAAGGGGCTGAGCTACATTATCCTCCAGTCGAGAAAGAAGCTACAGCCATCATAGAGGCAGTACGGAAGTGGAGTCACCTCCTAGCTCGCCAGCACTTTACCTTAATCACGGACCAGCGATCGGTCGCCTTCATGCTCGATAATCGAAAACAGACCAAAATTAAAAATAATAAAATCCAGCTTTGGCGGCTGGAATTGGCCTCTTTTGGTTACACCATCCACTATCGACCTGGCAAGGAGAATGTGGCTCCAGATACCCTCACACGAGCATTCTGCTCCGCCATGGCACCCTCTACGCTCGTAGACATCCATGATGGGTTGTGTCATCCGGGCGTTACTCGCATGCTACACTTCGTGCGGTCCCGAAATCTCCCATTCTCTACCGGGGATGTAAAGAAGATGTGCTCGGACTGCAGAGTCTGTGCGGAATTGAAACCTCGGTTTTTCCGCCCCTCGGGTGGTATACTCATACATGCAACCCAGCCAATGCAACGGCTTAGCATCGATTTTAAGGGGCCGTTGCCCTCTTCAACTCGCAACACTTATCTATTGACCATGGTCGATGAGTATTCCCGTTTTCCGTTTGCCTTTCCCTGCCCCAATATGCTGACGACCACGGTTATCAGCTGCCTTGAGCAGGTATTTGCTTTCTGTGGCATGGCATCCTATGTTCATTCGGATCGGGGCCCTTCTTTTATGTCAGGAGAACTCAAGGCCTATCTCTTGGAACGGGGTATTGCTGCCAGCAAAACGACGCCTTATCATCCGGTCAGGAATGGGCAAGTCGAGCGTTTTAACGCTATCATCTGGAATGCGGTACGTCTGGCTTTGAGATCTCGGGGCCTACCCAACCAGCAATGGGAAGCAGTACTTCCAGACGCATTACACTCCACACGGTCCCTCCTTTCGACCGCCACAAATACGACGCCTCATGAACGGTTCTTCCGATTTCAGCGTCGCTCATCCTATGGGATATCTCTCCCGTCGTGGCTGACTACACCGGGACCAGTGCTACTCCGAAGCTATGTCCGGGCGTCTAAGAATGACCCTCTGGTAGATGAGGTTGAGCTCACTGACGTCAACCCTACCTACGCCTATATTCGGTATCCTGACGGTCGGGAATCTACCGTGTCATTGCGGGATCTGGCTCCCTGCCCGCCGAAACATAGAGGGACACCAGGGGATGATATTGTACCAGGCACATCTCTGGGCTCGCCAGGTGCCTCTCATCACGATCTGGATCTGACGCCGGCTGGTACCTCACTCCAGCGTGCCGACCTGGGGCAGACTGACTATGAGCCCGTCGGGGCTCGCACGCGCAGCCACGATCCACCCCGTACCGTACGCTCGGAAACGGATCTGCCACAGCCCTGCCCGACACCCGTTCGGGCACCAGTACACAGTCAGGATCGTCCTGACCCCTCACAGAGCGGGCTGGATCACTCGGACTCTGGTCCACGGCCCGCGGCGGGTAAACGGGCTAGGGGCCCTCTACCGCTACGAGAACCCAAACGGGTGCGGCTCTCCCTCGTCCAGCGGCTACGAAATGGAGGGAGAATGTGGTAACACAATACAGCTTCCTGTGATTCGAACTTCATCCCGGCCTCCTAATCTTTTGGGGGGGGGGAGAATGTGGTAACACAATACAGCTTCCTGTGACTCGAACTTTATTGCATCACTTCCTGTGATTAGTCCAGGATAAATACTGGACTGATCAGTTGGATCCTGGAGAGGCATAGAGTAAGACCTCTTTTGTATGTAGCACCTTTTTAGTTGATTAAAGCTTACTTTAAGTTCACCACGCGTAAGGCTCATTCTTACGACAGCCTGCCTACTCTACATACTTCTGGCGCACACTCCCAGCACCGAGACACCAAGATGGTGTCCGGCGCGGCCCACACCAGGATTGTGCGTCCAGCTCAGACACCATTTTCGACCCAACACGGCATCCATAGAACCCAAACCACGGGCCCTACGCAATCGAATTTCTAGGTCCTGGTTCCCAAAGCTCTCCACCTCTGGGGGTTCTCCTCGCCTCATGTCTGGGTCTGTTGTAGACTCACTGATAGAGATTGGTTGCTGCGATTAGTCAACAACTCCATTATTGTATCATGGGACTCCCAGGAGGGTAGAAGGCGAGCTAGATGGACCGTGGTCTTTCTTTGTCCAGCAATTCCTATGTTTCTATGTTTATTCACAGAGATCTTTCTCAGAACAAGTAGGACAACAGAATGTCTGCTTACTTATCAGAGAAGTTCAATGAGACTATCCGTATATTCTTCTGGTGAATGATCCAAACTGAAACTCAGAACCAGTCATCGATACTGGACCAGCACAAAGAATCTAAAGTTTTAACTTGCAAGTTTCAATATGTTGCTCACAAATAAGGTGATGTGTGTGACATTATCATGATACGACAAGACTGCACCTCCTCCATCCACGGCTCGACTCCCCAAAACACTCTGGATCCCTGGTTAGCACCGAGTTATCGCTCTTATTCAGAAGAGGTTGGTGAAGGACAATGAGATGTATGCAGGGAGTTTATTGGGCCAAATTTTACTTCATTTACCAGACATCACCTCTGGTTTTAGAAGAAATGGATGTTAGTTTGGAATAAAGAAGAAAAATTCAGACACAACTGTTCCAATTTTGGAACAAAAGGGGCAGTCAGTGAACAGAGTGCCACCCACCCTCGCCTCTCACCCACCTGCCCTCCACCACCCAAAACCCGCCCCTGCCCCGCCATTCAACACCTGCCCCCTGTCCCGCCATTCAACACCCGCCCCCTGCCCCACCCCACAACACCCGCCCCCTGCCCCCCCACTCAACACCCGCCCCCTGCCCCACCCCACAACACCCGCCCCCGGCCCCCACAACACCCGCCCCCTGCCCTCACCCCTAAACACCCGCCCCCTGCCCCCGCCCCTCAACACCCGCCCCCTGCCCCACCCCACAACACCCGCCCCCTGCCCCGCCATTCAACACCTGCCCCACCCCACAACACCCGCCCCCTGCCCCCCCACTCAACACCCGCCCCCTGCCCCAACAACACCCGCCCCCTGCCCTCACCCCTAAACACCCGCCCCCTGCCCCCGCCCCTCAACACCCGCCCCCTGGCCCCACCACACAACAACCGCCACCTGCCCCCACCCCTAAACACCCGCCCCCTGCCCCCGCCCCTCAACACCCGCCCCCTGCCCTCACCACACAACACCCGCCCCCTGCCCCCCCACAACACCCGCCCCCTGCCCCGCCCCCTGCCCCCCTGCCCCGCCCCCCTGCCCCCTGCCCCGCCCCCTGCCCCGCCCCCTGCCCCACCCCCTGCCCCCTCACACTCTTTCCCTGCTCATCGTGTACAACACAAGCTCAAAATAGGTTTGAAGAAACAGTGAAGCAGAAAGAAAGAACTTGCATTTTTTACATCACCTTTCACCACCTCAGGACATCCTAAAGACAATGAGGCACTTTGTAAGTGTGGTCACTGTTGTAATGTAGGAAACGCGGTGGCCAATTTGCGCTCAGCAATGAGATAATGACCAGATAATCTTAGTGATGTTGGTTGAGGGATTAATATTGGCTGGGACACTGGGGAGAACCAGCCTGATCGAATCGTGCCCTGGGATCTTTCACACCCACCTGAGAGGGTGGACGGAGCCTCGGTTTAACGTCTCATCGGAAAGACGGAAATATGTTTCATAATGATAAGCTCACTCAGCTAAGACTGCACTCTCCCTACAAATCAGATTGTGAACAGATACAAATTTGATGCACAAAGTGGCTCCTTCCTGTGCGTTTTACAGTTAAGTAAAAAGCCCACATTCATGCCAATCCCACGCGGTTCTGGTTGCCGTACCCACCTGCTGACTGTTGCAGGCGATGCTTGCTTAAGATCCAGAACTTCGAAAATTATATTCTGCTGGCAACTCATCTGAATAATCTCCCCACTCATCAAACACAGCTGTGGGACACAGTAATAAGCTTCACATTAATAGACAATGGACACTGCAGTCAACTGAGAGCTACATAAACCACTCCAATACCAAACCTGATGAATATTCTTTTCGATGATAAATAATGAAAACCTTATCACTTCATAGGATTACCATAATAAATGTTACGACGATCATAATAGAATACACAGGAGCGTTCTTTACCAATTGTGTCGTATATTTCAAACTGAATCAAATGTTTTGCTATCCCTGGAGGGGATTATGTGAAAATCTTCATTCAACTGGGATAATTACTCTTCACAGCTAAACCAGAAAGAAAAGATTGAATCTGATTTTAATGAGGTCAGTAGAATTCCACGTATTAAAACACATTAAAGTATCTGCATCGTTAAAACTGTCATTCTTGCCAGTTGTACTAATTCATGCTTAACATGATATACCCCAGTGAACTGGAGCTGGTTCTGTTTCAGTGAAGTCTCTCAGAATGCGGGCAGTTCTCCAGCGCCCATTACCTTTCTGTTGTCGTCGAGGACTGTGTTCATGTTTTCTACCCAGACTGCATCCACAGGGCCGTCAAAGACGCACCACTTCCTGTCTCTGGTCGGGCTGGTGGCATGTTCTCGAAAGACATTAGCCAGGATTCCTGTCCAGATCAAACAGTTTTCAGAGCTTACTTTACAGTGTAAACATCTGTTACGTCACAGTCAAGTATTAATTGATTGAACAACTCAAGCTCCCAGATGTATTGTAACGGCACCACCGATTTGCTCTGAACCTCCCCCACTCATGAGTGTCAGCTTGGCTCAGTTGGAAGCACTCAGCTCAGCCAGGAGACTATGGGCTTGTGTTTTCACCAGGACTTGAGCACAAAGTCTAGGCTTGATCGGAGGTGCTGACCTTCAGATGAGATCCTGTCTGCTTGTTCTGGGGTAACTGAGGGGCAATGGGTGGTAATGGGGTGGCGGGGATGCGACATCGGCAGGAAGTGTGATGGAGAGCCAGTCGTCAAGCACTCTTGGAATATCCCGCTGAACAGTGAGTGTATTCAAACAATATGCTAATGATGAGAACAAGTCACTTCCTGTCTTTAATGCCATAGCAACACTGGACACTAGAACCATTGATGTGTTCTCAGTGTCTGGGTTGGGGGGGGGGCGGTATTTAAGTTTAAATCCTCCCAAGGGAGTTTAATCCATTGTGGCACTAGCGACAAGATTCTCTGGCCCTAAAAATGGTTAAATGTCCCCCTCCCATTCTCTTTGGCTGCTCCAGAGCTCACTGGCCACGATACACTTGAGACCACAAATGGACACTTTCCCTCGCACTCTGCGATGGGCTTCCCGTCCAGCTCGAAGTTATGGAAACAACACTGGCCCCGGGAGATCCATGGGAGTGAAACCTTCCCTTCTCCCAGAAGTGGTCCCAGTGGGACTTGAATTTGAAACAGTTCCTCCTATACCCTGTGCTGAGCCATGTATTGACCTATCTAGTCCGCTCCGCTCCGATAGATCCACTGTGTGGCACTGGGAGTAATCCTGAGGGATTACTATCCTGGAAGTCCTCGTCTTTAATCTTTTCCCTAGCTCCTCAAAGTTCCACCATTCTACACTTCGTCATTGATCGTAGGATCTTTTTAGGAACGTAGGGATTGCTAGACGATAAAACACCAAAGTCCATCTACTTGGCCTTCTACCCTCCTGGCAGTCACATGATACAATGATAATGGCATTGTCGACTAATCACAGCAATCGATCTCTATCAGTGAGTCTACAACAGACCCAGTGAAGTGGCCCTCTCCAGTGCTGGAGATCAATCTCTATCTTGCTGCATGGGGCTGCTGATGGTTCTCATCTTCTGAAGATCCATCCCCCTCTGTCTTCAGTGCTGAAAATCTGTTGGGACAACTCTGGGTTGAAATTGATCTTGGGCAGTAGCACAAATTGGGCAATAGTGAATCATTTAAACCCCCCACACCCACACACACACACCCACACACACACACCCACACACACATGCTTTTCCATGGAAGTAAACGAATAAGAAAATTGGGCGGTTGTGAAATGATGGCCATTCACTATCGCCGGTTTTGTGCTACTGCCCAAGAACAACTTCACCCACTCCACTTCCACAGCTTCCCTGCATCTGCCGACTCTTTTCTTGCACGTATCCTACTGTTCGCTGCACTGCCTCCTTTATCTCACCGATAATCTTACGGAAAGTCTCCTCCAGATACTTTTCCTCCTTGGATATCGGCTACAGTGTCGCGAGATCCTTCTTGAGCCCTGCGATTCATTTCTGGAGGGACTCAATTAGTCATCGCTCCATGCGAGCTTACAGTCCCTGGTCATTTGGGGACCAGGGATGGCCGTATCACACACACACTGTAAGCTTAGCATTCACAACAGCATCTCATTTCATGGGCGTGGCAATGAGTGCTTGATTTTAATTATTTTAAAAGGTTGCAGTTATATAATCCAATTATTGTGTAATTCTCTAGCTGTTGTTCCTTCTCCCCAATACTTTTATTCCTGAATCTACCCCTGAGTCAGAAGGTCATGAGTTCAAGTCCCACTCCAGAGATTTGTGCACAAAATCAAGGCAGACACTCCAGTGCAGTACTGAGGGAGCGCCACACTAACGGAGGGGCGGTGCTGAGGGAGCGCCACACTATCGGAGGGGCGGTGCTGAGGGAGCGCCACACTATCGGAGGGGCGGTACTGAGGGAGCGTCGCACTGTCGGAGGGGCAGTACCGAGGAAGAGCCACACTATCGGAGGGGCAGTACCGAGGGAGCACCACACTATCGGAGGGGCAGTACTGAGGGAGAGCCACACTATCGGAGGAGCAGTACTGAGGGAGCACCACACTATCGGAGGGGCAGTACTGAGGGAGAGCCACACTATCGGAGGGGCAGTACTGAGGGAGCGCTGCACTGTCGGAGGGGCAGTACTGAGGGAGCACTGCACTGTCGGAGGGGCAGTTCTGAGGGAGCACTGCACTGTCGGAGGGGTAGTTCTGAGGGAGCACTGCTCTGTCGGAGGGGCAGTTCTGAGGGAGCACTGCACTGTCGGAGGGGTAGTACTGAGGGAGCGCTGCTCTGTCGGAGGGGCAGTACTGAGGGAGCACTGCTCTGTCGGAGGGGCAGTACTGAGGGAGCGCTGCACTGTCGGAGGGGCAGTACTGAGGGAGCACTGCTCTGTCGGAGGGGCAGTACTGAGGGAGCGCTGCACTGTCGGAGGGGCAGTTCTGAGGGAGCGCTGCACTGTCGGAGGGGCAGTTCTGAGGAGCGCTGCACTGTCGGAGGGGCAGTTCTGAGGGAGCGCTGCACTGTCAGAGGGGCAGTACTGAGGGAGCGCCGCACTGTCGGAGCGGCAGTACTGAGGGAGCGCCGCACTGTCGGAGGGGCAGTACTGAGGGAGCGCCGCACTGTCAGAGGGGCAGTACTGAGGGAGTGCCGCACTGTCGGAGGGGCAGTACTGAGGGAGCGCCGCACTGTCAGAGGGGCAGTACTGAGGGAGCGCCGCACTGTCGGAGGGGCAGTACTGAGGGAGTGCAGCACTGTCGGAGGGGCAGTACTGAGGGAGCGCCACACTGTCGGAGGGGCAGTACTGAGGGAGTGTCGCACTGTCGGAGGGGCAGTACTGAGGGAGCGCCACACTGTCAGAGGGGCAGTACTGAGGGAGTGCTGCCCTGTCGGAGGGGCAGTACTGAGGGAGCGCCACACTGTCGGAGGGGCAGTACTGAGGGAGTGTCGCACTGTCGGAGGGGCAGTACTGAGGGAGCACCGCACTGTCAGAGGGGCAGTACTGAGGGAGTGCTGCACTGTCAGAGGGGCAGTACTGAGAGAGCGCCGCCCTGTCAGAAGGGCAGTACTGAGGGAGCGCCGCACTGTCGGAGGGGCAGTACTGAGGGAGCGCCGCACTGTCGGAGGGCCTGTACTGAGGGAGCGCCGCACTGTCAGAAGGGCAGTACTGAGGGAGCGCCGCACTGTCGGAGGGGCAGTACTGAGGGAGCACCGCACTGTCAGAGGGGCAGTACTGAGGGAGTGCTGCACTGTCAGAGGGGCAGTACTGAGAGAGCGCCGCCCTGTCAGAAGGGCAGTACTGAGGGAGCGCCGCACTGTCGGAGGGGCAGTACTGAGGGAGCGCCGCACTGTCGGAGGGCCTGTACTGAGGGAGCGCCGCACTGTCAGAAGGGCAGTACTGAGGGAGCGCCGCACTGTCAGAGGGGCAGTACTGAGGGAGCGCCGCACTGTCGGAGGGCCTGTACTGAGGGAGCGCCGCACTGTCGGAGGGGCAGTACTGAGGGAGTGCTGCACTGTCGGTGGGGCAGTACTGACGGAGCGCTGCACTGTCAGAGGAGCCGTCTTTCGGAAGTGATGTCAAAATTACCAAATGGGAGGCAATGTGAACAGATTTGTGTGCTACAATTCCTTTGTACAGTCTTGAGGTGATAATTGTACTCCTCTACACCACAGTAACATTTTGTGATCAACATGAATGCCCTAAATTCAATGGGGTGGAATTTCTGTCGCTGTTCTCCCAATCTTCCACTGTAAACCCCGGAGAATTAGCATAAACCGTGGGAGATCGGGAAAATCCCCATGGAAATTCTACCCCAAGGTTTATATTTTTTTTTAAAAAGCAGGAAATAGAACCTTCCAGTCCAGGAATTGTGAATGTTAAATTGTGTTGTGTCATTGTTAATGAAAGCTGTAGATGGCCAGTCCCATCCCAGATCCAGCTGTTTACATTATTAAAGGCTGCATTAGTGTAAATAACAGGGTTTTGTCTTTGTTGTGAATGTCTAATTACTCCTTCGCAACAGATCTGTTCATCTGGTGAGCTCAATGATTCTTCAGAGTCACTGAGCAAAAATCCGATCAAAACCCACAAAAGTGTGTAAGTGTACTTGTTCCAGTATTTTTGTAGATGGCACTGTCATTTGTATTTATGAATGTAATATTGTAAAGTTTGTTTCAGAGTGTGACTTCAACTGAAAGAAGCAGTTAATGGTGCTTCTCTGAAGTAGTTCTGGAACCTCTGGTTTTGATCGGACAGAAGCCTCATTTGTAACGTCTTGCTGATACCCAAGGAGCTATGAGAAGGGAAAATCCATTGATCTCTCCTTGCTACTAGCCCGGACTTTGTCCTTCACACCAAAAAGGAGCATTAGACATCTTTAGATGTTCTTATGAATGGTAATTGACCAATTCCGGATATTTCTCTGTCTAGTACAGCAATAACTCAAGCTTCTGCAGTGCTCTTTATGCACACAAGATGTGTCAGGGCAGAGGGGAGAATAAAGTGGACACTGAGCAGAAGAGAGAAAGAAAAACAGAAATGTCAGGGGCCTGAAAGCACAGTTGGAACCAGGGGTCTTTGGAAGAGGAGGGAGGCAGCATGACTAAAGGACAAGGGGAGGGTGTTGCAGAGGGAAGGAGCGCAGGGGGTGAATGAATCACGGAATTGTAGAATGGGACAGCACAGAAGGAGGCCATTCAGCCCATCATGCCTGTGCCTGCTCTTTGAAAGAGCAATCCAATTAGTCCCACTCCCCCCTGCCCTTTCCCCACAGCCTTGCAAACTTCTCCCCTTGAAATATTTTCCATTTCCTGTTTGAAAGTTATTATTGAATCTGCTTCCACCACCATTTCAGGCAGTGCATTCCAGATCAGAACAACCAGAGGAAATAGTTTCTCTCTCTCTACCCCATCAAATCCTTTAATCATCTTAAACACCTCAGTTAGATCACCCCTTAATCTTCTATACTCGAGGGAATACAAGCCTAGTCTGTGCAACCTGCCGTCATAATTGAACCCTTTTAGCCCTGGTTTGAATATGAGAATGCTGATGACTCACTGAGAGAATGAAATGATTCTATAAAATCTTAAGAGTGCTGAAAGACTGTTCTGGGTGTAACAGCACAGTAATGATGCATGGTCCATTAGGAAGTTAACATGCAGGCACAGCAAGCAATTAGGAAGGCAAATGGTATGTTAACCTTTATTGCAAGGAGGTTGGAGTATAAGAGTAAGGAAGTCTTGCTGCAATTATATAGGGCCTTGGTGAGACCACACCTGGAGTACGGTGTATAGTTCTGGTCTCCGTACCTAAGGAAGGATATACTTGCCATAAATGGATGAAAATCTAACCCATAATTTGATATATTCTCTTTATATTTATTAGCCATGTTGTGCAGTTCAAGAAATATTAAGCCTAACATTTTAACATCTGTCAACGGGACATTTACATTCTCAGGGATGCACTTAACAAAAAATATTTGCAAAGTGAATTACTTTTGATAACTGAATTATAGACACAGAAAATCTCTGTGAGATGTGTTTCAGAACTACTTGTTTGTGTAGTTATTGTGCTGTTGATTGGAGCTGAGCTCATTCCCATTTGCGCCACAGTGAATGCGTTATCTCCTGGCGTGCACTCACCGTCACTCCACTCATGTGAGACTGGATCAAAGCTGCCATACAGCTGGCCCATGGTGATGGCCTTGGGGTTGATGATGATGTACTGCACTCTGTGTTCATCCATCAGGCCTCTCACTTCCAGCAACTCCAAGACCCCAGCCAGCACCTTCAGAGCACATGTCTTACCCCCCAGGGGACTCCCAACCAACATGAAGCCATGGCGCACCAGCATCATCTCGTAAATCTGGGGGCAAAAACAATTCCACCTGTTAATTTTCATTCATCCTGAAAAAGAAACATTGCTTGATGAAGAAATTGTAACAACGGAAACAATTTACTACAGCACTCTGAAGGTCAGAGTACGATAATCGCACAGCAAGCACTGAGAGCCCACAGATATTAACACTGTACCGGGATAATTAGTGAGATACTGCCACTGAGAGCCCGCTGATATTAACACTGTACCGGGATAATTAGTGAGATACTGCCACTGAGAGCCCGCTGATATTAACACTGTACCGGGATAATTAGTGAGATACTGCCACTGAGAGCCCGCTGATATTAACACTGTACCGGGATAATTAGTGAGATACTGCCACTGAGAGCCCGCTGATATTAACACTGTACCGGGATAATTAGTGAATTTCACGGCCCATGGTCTCTGCTTCAATCACTAACTCTGGTTGTGCATTCCACACCCGCCCATCCTCTGTGTAAAATGGTTTCTCCTGTTCTCTGTTGTAAATATCTTACATTTAATCTGATATTTACGTTCCCTTGTTTTAAACCCTTCAATCACTGGAAACATTTCTATCAAATTACCCCATAATCTCCTCTGTTTTAACGAATTTGGGGAATAGGGGTATTAAAGGATATAGAGAAAAGGGGGTAGGAATTAAAAAGATAAAGAGCTAACAGAGCACAGAAAATGGTGGAGAATGAGTGATGGGCCGAATGGCCTCGTCCTGTTGTGATGGACACTGATTCACTGTGTACATATCTGCTGTACCACTGCACTGTGATGTAGAGAGAAAGAGCGACCAGGATATTGTGGATAAAGGCTGAAATACTGAAAGCTCAATTGAAACAACAGCAGGCCAGTTAATTTGTGAAGTTGATGAACTGTTTTCCCTTCCTGGGCCAGCCAATCTATTAGTAAGCATTGGCCTTCCCTCTGCTTCCCAAAACAATCCTTAGTCGCAGTCTCTCTCGGTTTTCCACTCACCTGCCTTCTTTCTACACGTTTCTCGCTCTCAGTTGGGCTTCTCAAGTTCACAGTCATGAGCTGTGTTCCTTGATTCCAATATATAACACCAACTCCAGTTTGCTGTGAAGTTGTTTCTCAGATTGTTGCTCAACCCCTAAACACCACTTCAGGGCTAAAATCCAACTTTCATTTTTGAAAAAGACAACATGGAAGACTCACAGATTGGAAATGGGAGGCAGTGTCAATGAGTGAATCAAACATACTGAATACAGCATGATCATTCCAGTGGCAGTGCCCACATCTGTATAACATCTGCTGTGTGTTAACAAGAACTGGTGCAGCAAAGCCCCCAGGTCAGGTCTCCCTCTGGGTCTGGACGTAGACATTGCGAGTGAGAAAGGAAGGTGAGCAGGCAACGTCATTCGATCTTACAGTCGCAGCCACCGGCTCAGATACTGAAACTGCGCATATTTTAGAGGCTAGGATAGAGGAGGGATTTGCATGTGGTGAGGCACCGGGCACGAGTGCGCAGGAGCCAAAGCAGGGGGGAAAGGATAGCGCAGGAGCCAGTTCGCCAGAGGGCGAGGTCGCACACTAATTCTGTTGCAGAGGACTCCAATGATGACTTTGATGGGCCAGGCTACAGAAGAAGGCTGCTGGATGTGCATAACCAAATGCTTGGTGCACTGGGAAGCCTGTATTCAATGTCAAGGAGCATGGAGGAGTCCACCACCAACTTGGCACAGGCTTTGTGCTGACCTTGGAGCCCATCCTTTCCAACATGGAATGGGTGGTCACCTTCATCCACCCACCTGTGGAACCCACCATGATGCAGCATCTGATGGCCAGCTTCCATTGCAGCACAAACACTTCCATTAGAGGTCTGAGTGCTATAGTGGAATCTCAGACTGCTGCCATCATGGGTCTGGATATCACTGTTCAAAGGGGCTTGCAGAGTCTCACAGCTGTCCAGCAATCTGTCCTCCAACAGATTACTAGGATTGCTGAGGCACTGCCCCGGGGGAGTGGCAGTGGCTCCGTGGAGCGTGAACCTGCTGTCCTCTCTGAGGGTGGCAGCATTCGTCCTCCCACCCTTGCCACTCCACCAGTGCCCTTGATGTTGCCTGTCATCCAGCCAGCCCAGGCTGCCACAGACCAGGCCGCAATGGTGCAGTCTGAAGCTGGGCCTTCTAGGCCCAGAGCTGCTCGAGGTCGCTCTCCAAGGCCATCTGCGGTCTCCTCAATTGGAGTTCAGCAGCCTTCCACCACCCAAGCTGCAGCCACTGGGGAAGCACCGCTTAGGAGCACGAAGAGAGACAAAGGCACACGGAAGAGGCACTAAGGGAATACACAAGGGTGATTAGTTTATTTTTGTATGCATCCTGTCATGATTGAATTGATATATTTGGATTGGAAAGCGCATTTACTGGTGGTTTTTATTTTTGTGTTGTCAGAAAGAGGACAACGTGATTTTTTAAAATTCGTTCACGGGATGTGGGCATCGCTGGCAAGGCCGGCATTTATTGCCAATACTAATTGCCCCTTGAGAAGGTGGTAGTGAGCTGCCTTCTTGAACCGCTGCAGTCCGTGTGGTGAAGGTGCTCCCACAGTGCTGTTAGGGAGGGAGTTCCAGGATTTTGACTCAACGATAATGAAGGAACGGCCGATATACTTCCAAGTCAGGATGGTGTGTGTAACTTGGAGGGGAACTTGGAGGTGGTGGTGTTCCCATGCACCTGCTGCACTTGTCCTTCTAGGTGGTAGAGGTCGCAGGTTTGGGAGGTGCTGTCGAATGATGGTCAATGATAAAAGGTAAGGAGCGTGGGGCTGTTGGTGAATGGGGAGGAGTGGTTGAGGTTACTGGTATTACTCATTAATTATTTCATCAGGTAGAGCCTGGGCAGAAAGGAGCTGTCTATGTTGTAGCCTCCCTTCCTCTTCCTGTTCCGCCACTTCCTATTGCACGCCCTCCTTCTCCACTTCCTCCTCATTCTCCTCTTCCTCTTTCTCTTAGCAAAAGTAAACGTGGGTCCCTTATAGTGAGAGACAGGAGAAATTATAATGGGGAATAAGGAAATGGCAGAGACGTTAGACAAATATTCTGTGTCTGTCTTCACAGTAAAAGACACAAAGAACATAGCGGAAATAGTGGGGAACCGAGGGTCTAAAGAGAGTGAGGAACTTAGTGATTAATATTAGTAAAGAAAAAGTACTGGAGATATTAATGGGACTAAAAGCCGACAAATCCACTGGACCTGATGGCCTACATCCAAGGGTTTTAAAAAAGGTGGCTGCAGATGCATTGGTTTTGATCTTCCAGAATTCCCAGATTCTAGAACGGTCCCCGTGGATTGGAAATGCAACCTCACTATTCAAGAAAAGAGGGAAAGATGAAAACAGGGAACTATAGGCCAGATAGCCTGGCATCAGTAGTAGGGAAAATGCTAGAATCTATTATTAAGGACGTGGTAAGAAGACACTTGGAAAATCACAATATTAGGCAGAGTAAACACGGTTTTATGAAAGGGAAATCATGTTTGACAAATTTATTAGCGTTTTTTGCAGGCGTAACTAACAGGGTAGATAAGGGGAAACCAGTGGATGTAGTAGATTTGGATTTTAGTATATTTTCAGATAAGGTGCCACACAAGAGGGTGTTACACAAGATTAGGGCTCATGGGACTAGGGGTAATATATTAGCCATAGAGGATTGGTTAATGGACAGAAAACAGAGAGTAGGAATAAACGGGTCATTTTCAGATGGCAGGGTGTAACTGGTGAAGTGCCGCAAGGATCAGTGCGTAGACTTAAGGAAGGATATACTTGCCTTAGAGGGGGTGCAACAAAGGTTCACTAGATTGATTCCTGGGACGAGTTGGTTGTCCTATGAGGAGAGATTGAGTAGAATGGGCCTATATTCTCTGGACTTTAGAAGAATGAGAGGTGATCTCATTGAAACATATAAGATTTTGAGGGGGATTGAAAGAGTAGATGCTGAGAGGTTGTTTTCCCTGGCTGGAGAGTTTGGAACTAGGGGGCATAGTCTCAGGATAAGGGGTCTGCCATTTCGGACTGAGATAAGGAGAAATTTCTTCACTCAAAGGGTTGTGAATCTTTGGAATTCTCTAACCCAGAGGGCTGTGGATGCTCAGTTGATGAGTATATTCAAGACTGAGATCGACAGATTTTCGGGCACTAAGGGAATCAAGGGATATGGGGATCAGCCGGGAAAGTGGAGTTGATGTAGAAGTTCAGCCATGATTGAGAGAATAGCGCTGGTCCTTCATGCCGTTTAACATCATGTTTAAGTGCGAGGTTAAGGCAACGCATAGGCTGGAGCGTGACATTCGAAAATGGCAGCACAAGCGTCAAATCAGCGTTACACACTGACGTCATAATCTACCTGCTCTGCATGCTGCCGCTGGTCGTTAGGTGCACGCGTGCAAACCCCTTTACCAAGATGGCATCTGGCACATTTCCCATCGGAAGTGTGCGTACGCATCTCGGATGCCATTTTTGACTGTTAGGAGGCAGCGCAGCACCTAAAAAATGGGCGTTGTAGAGCCCAACTTCTCTCCATGTTCATGATTACTTTACCAGTATCAGTTCAGTCCTGGCGAGACCCCTTACCAACATCATGTGAGTACAGAATTAACCCCAATAATGTCATGCGGATTATATCTCAAACAGCTCTTCCTCTTCCCTTATAAATACAGTAACTACATGTGCAAGGTTTTGTCAGTAGAATCTGTAAAACCATGATCAATCTGATTTGAATGCAGACTATGCTTCAGTAATAGAGGCCTGGAAATTCCTGCTGCACCATTCCACCGGCGTTAAATATGTCGGAGCAGAACCCCTTTCCCGCTCACTCACGAAGCCGGAGACCTCCGTCCAAAATTTCAGGCTGGGGTCATTTGGGTGGCCGGGACGAGTCCCTGGGCTGCCCCGGCACGAGCTGACCGATCGGCCTGCTAAGGTGGGGAGCAGAGGCCTCCAGGGGCTGAGGTGGGCCGAAGAAAAGCCTCCCTTTCAAAACTCTTCAGCTCCCAGAGAGAAGGCGATGGATCCCCTCCGGGTACAATGACATTACTCCAGTAGAGGTTTGGGGCCTTCAGAAGGACTCAAACGCGACTCCCTGGGTCTCAACTGACACAAGTTCTGTGTAAAATGGCCAAATTTCCTGCGAAATCCTTGGAACGCTCCCCATCCGACACGGCCCCTTCACATGGTGGGGGATTGGGGGGACGTCCACACCCCCACCCCCGCCCGGACTGGAATTTAAAGGTGTGGGCCAAATCCTGGCAGAGATGGAATCTGACCCATTTCCCCCACCAGCCCACCAGCCTGACTATGACTGGGGCCTTCCCCAGCCTCGGGCATCTCGGGGCTTATTCACTCCTAATATTGAGACGACACATAAAACAACATTAGACGGCATCATACTCATTACCTGAATGATTTTTTCAATGAACCAAGGTGATGGCTGCAGATTAAGTCCGCGAATGATTTCTCTGATAGAGATCTCCAAGTTACCATGGTGAGGAGTCGGCAGGACAACCCCAGGGAAGAGATCAGAAATTATACTGCCAAAAAGTGGGATGTCATGAGACAGGAACTGAAATTGGAAATAAAAATAAATGAGGAATTAGCATGGTTAGGATCTGGAATGGTGAAGTAATCAATGAACCTTTGTGAAATCTTCCTCCAAAATTAATCAGAAGTTACAATTGCAGGAGGTCTGGTTCTGGCAGGATTTGAACTCTGTTTATTCAGTATTAGAAATTTTCATTACTAGTAATGTCATACTTTCTTGTCATCTGCAGTAATTCAACAGGTATGATCTGAGCAACAGACCTCAGCACAGTACTGAGGGCGTGCTGCACTGTCGGAGGTGCCGTCTTTCAGATGAGGCGTTAAACTGAGGCCCCGTCTACCCTCTCAGGTCCCATGGCACTATTGAAAGAAGAGCAGGGGCGTTCTCCCCGGTGACCCGGCCAATATTTATCCCTCAACCTGCATCACTAAAAAACAGATTAACTGGTCATTTATTTCATTGCTGTTTGTGGGACCTTGCTGTGCACAAATTGGCTGCTGTGTTTCCTACATTATGACAGTAACTACACTTCAAAAGGTACTTCATTGGCTGTGAAGTGCTTTGGGATGTCCTGAGGTCATGAAAGGCACGATAGAAAAGCAAGTTCTTTATTTCTGAGAAATACAATCAGGCAGCGAGCAATCAATTTGTTTTAGATAGAATGAGGAAAGAGCTTTGCACATTTGTTTTATTCGTTCACGGGATGTGGGCATCACTGGCAAGGCCAGCATTTATTGCCCATCCCTAATTGCCCTTGAGAAGGTGGTGGTGAGCGGCCTTCTTGAACCGCTGCAGTCCGTGTGGTGAAGGTACTCCCACAGTGCTGTTAGGGAGGGAGTTCCAGGATTTTGACCCAGCGACGATGAAGGATTGGCAATATACTTCCAAGTCAGGATGGTGTGTGACTTGGAGGGGAACTTGGAGGTGGTGGTGTTCCCATGCACCTGCTGCCCTTGTCCTTCTAGGTGGAAGAGGTCGCGGGTTTGGGAGGTGCTGCCGAAGAAGCCTTGGCGAGTTGCTGCAGTGCATCTTGTAGATGGTACACACTGCAGCCACGGTACGCCAGTGGTGGAGGGAGTGGATGTTTAAGGTGGTGGATGGGGTGCCAATCAAACAGGCTGCTTTGTCCTGGATGGTGTTGAGCTTCTTCAGTGTTGTTGGAGCTGCACTCATCCAGGCAAGTGGAGAGTATTCCATCACACTCCTTACTTGTGATGCGGAGATGCCGGTGTTGGACTGGGGTGGACAAATGTGAGAAGTCGCACAACACCAGGTTATAGTCCAACAGCTTTATTTGAAATCACTTTCAAATAAAGCTGTTGGACTATAACCTGGTGTTGTGCGACTTCTCACATTTGTCCACCCCTTACTTGTGCCTTGTAGATTTATATATCTGGCAGACAGCATTTTACATAGGATTACATAGGATATATAGGGCACAGAAACAGGCCATTCAGCCCAACCAGTCCATGCCGGTATTTATGCTCCTCTCGAGCCTCCACCCGTCTTTCCTCATCTAAATCTATCAGCATAACCCTCTATTCCCTTTTCCCTCATATGCTTGCCCAGCCTCCCCTTAAATGCATCTATACTATTCGCCTCAACCGCTCCCTGTGGTAGTGAGTTCCACATTCTCACCACTCTTTGGGTAAAGAAGTTTCTTCTGAATTCCCTATTGGATTTCTTGGTGACTATCATATATTGGTGGCCTCTAGTTATGCTCTTCCCCACAAGTGGAAACATTCTCTCTGTATCTACTCTATCAAAACCTTTCATAATTTTAAAGACCTCTATTAGGTCACCCCTCAGCCTTCTTTTTTCAAGAGAAAAGAGACCCAGCCTGTTCATCCTTTCCTGATATGTATACCCTCGCATTTCTGGTATCATCCTTGTAAATCTTCTCTGCACCCTCTCCAGTGCCTCTATATCCTTTCTATAATACGGCGACCAGAACTGCACGCAGTACTCTAAGTGTGGTCTAACCAAGGTTCGATACAGGTTTAGCATAACTTCCCTACTTTTCAATTCTATACGTCTAGAAATAAACCCTAGTACAGGAAACTTTCGTTTATCCGGCACCCTAATATCCGGAATTCTCGCTTAACCGGCAAAAATCAGGTAAGTTTTATTACACAGACAAGACCCCGATTCTGACCTTTCGCCCCCACGAAAGGGGGGGTCAACGTTCTTCCGACTCCGACCTGTCGCCGCCACGGAGGAAAAAGCCGGAGTCTCGTTTACCTTCCCTCTCCGGGTCCCAATTGTTCAGCCTGTGGCCGTGTACGGGGCTCTCGTACCTTGATAAGTATACCTCTCTGTAATCCGGCACTTTCGATCAACCGGCACCACGCCGGTCCCGTCGGTGCCGGATAAACGAAAGTTTCCTGTACTTGGTTTGCTTTTTTTATGGTCTTGCTAACCTGTGTCGCAACTTTTAGTGATTTGTGTATTTGTACTCCGAGATCCCTTTGTTCCTCTACCCCACCTAGACTCGCACCCTCCAAGTGATAAGTGACCTCCCTATTCTTCCTATCAAAATGTAATAGTTCAAATTTATCTGTGTTGGACTTCATTTGCCAATTATATGCCCATTCTACAAGTTTATTAATGTCCTCCTGTAATTTGTTGTAGTCCTCCTCAGCATTGACTATCCCCCCAATTTGGTGTCATCCGCAAATTTAGAAATTGTGTTTTTGATTCCTAAGTCTAAATCGTTAATATAAATTGTAAACAACAGTGGTCCCAGCACTGATCCTTGTGGAACACCACTACCCACCTTCTGCCACTGTGAATAGCTATATTTTACCCCTACTCTCTGCTTTCTGTCTTGAAGCCAGCTAGCTATCCATTTTGCTACTTGTCCTCTGACTCCGCATTCTCTGACCTTGTTCATCCATCTATTATGGGGTACCTTATCGAAGGCCTTTTGAAAATCCAGATAAATTACATCTACCATTGTCTATTCTCTCTGTTACCTCTTCAAAAAATTCAATGAGGTTGATCAAGCAAGACTTTCCCTTTTGAAATCCATGCTGACTATTCATTATTATATTTTTGTTTTCTAGATGTTCTTCTATTTTCTCCTTTAGTAGGGATTCCATTATTTTTCCTACCACCGATGTTCAGCTGACTGGTCTATAATTCCCTGGACATGTTCTATCCCCCTTCTTAAATATCGGTATTACGTTAGCTATCCGCCAGTCCTCTGGCACTATACCTTTTTCTAACAAATTATTAAATATGTGTCGTAATGCCTCTGCAATCTCTTCCCTAGATTCTTTTAAAATGCGTGGATGCAATCCATCCGGACCAGGGGTTTTATCCTCTTTGAGTTTGATTAATTTATTTAATATATCCCCTTTTTTAATTTTAAATGCACTTATCTCATTACTCATCATCCAATGTCATGTCCACCTGTTCTCTCTCCCTGGTGAATACTGAAGCAAAATAATTATCTATACGCTGATTAAAACACTGGGTGTGTCAGCAAAAGAAAGCTCACTGTGTGCATGATACATGCTCAACGCGATTATTTATTATTAATTATTTATTATTACTGTCTCTACCTGGGGCAGTTATTTGACAGAAACAAACATGGTGATGAAGTGAGCAGTCAGTGTACCTTGGGTAGGTTGACGTCAGTGATGGAGCGAAGGGTGAGGACCTCTTCCTTCTCCTCAGGGTACTTGACTTTCAGGTTTCCAGCTGCAGTTAAGACAGATTTGATTGCTCGCATCCCATAATCGTAGTGGTGCTGAGAGGAAAGCTGAACGTTACAATATTCAATTAGTAAACTCAGCCACAGATAAAATTAGTTCTCATCTTCCACAGAAATGGTACTGGCGATTTTCTGAAACTTTGTTCTATATTATTTCACTGAATAATGGAAGCGAAGTCACTGGAGATGGAATGATGTGGTCCAGTAATCCTAGAGTTTGAGTCAGTGCATTCAGAGTCTTCTGTTCCAAAGTGTTTTTCCATTTGTAACTTTTTTCTGGTCTTCGGTCCCCACCACAAACTCTGTTCCCTAGCCACCAATTCCATCCCTCTCCCTAGCATCTGTCTGAGGCTGAACCAGACTGTTAGCAACCTTGGTGTCATATTTGACCTTGAAATGAGCTTCCGACCACATATCCGCAGCATAACTAAGACCGCCTACTTCCACCTCCGGAACATCGCCCAACTCCGCCCCTGCTTCAGCTCATCCGCTGCTGAAACCCTCATCCCTACCTTTGTTACCTCCAGACTTCACTATTCCAACGCACTCCTGGCTGACCTCCCACATTCTACCCTCTGTAAACTTGAGGTCATTCAAAACTCTGCTGCCCGTGTCCTAACTCACACGAAGTCCCGTTCACCCATCACCCCTGCGCTCGCTGACCTACATTGGCTGCCGGTTAAGCAACGCCTTGATTTCAAAATTCTCATCCTTGTTTTCAAATCCTCCATGGCCTCGTCCCTTCTAATCTCTGTAATCTCCTCCAGCCCCACAACACTCCGAGATATCTGCGCTCCGCTAATTCTGCCCTCTTGAGATTCCCTGATTATAATCGCTCAACCATTGGCGGCCGTGCCTTCAGCTGCCTGGGCCCTAATCTCTGGAATTCTCTCCCACAACCTCTCTGCCTCTCTTTCCTCTTTTAAGATGCTCCTTAAAACCTAACTCTCATCTACCCTAATATCTCCTTATGTGGCTCGGTGTCAAGCTTTGTTTGATAACGTTCCTGTGAAGCGCCTTGGGACGTTTTACTACGTTAAAGATGCTGTATAAATACAAATTGTTGTTGTTTTAATGTAATACAAACAACGTACCCACTTACAGCTTTCACCCAGAGCAGCTTCAGCTGGCAGTGTCCAAATACTCAAATTCCACTCTTGCAGTTTATGATCGAAGCCCCTCAATGCATTTCTGTTTGTATCTCACAGCCAGTTATCTGCTCTCTGTGTGTCAGCCATGGCTCAGTGGGCAGCACTCTCGTTTACTGAGTCTGAAGGTTGTGAGTTCAAGTCCCGCTCGAAGCACAAAAATCTCCGCTGACACTCCAGTGCGCTGCACTGTCGGAGGTGTCGGCTTTCAGATGAGACCTTAAACTGGGACCCTGTCTCAGGTGGATGTAAAAGATCCCATGGCACTATTTCGAAGAAGAGCAGGTGAGTTCTCCCCAGTGTCCTGGCCAATATTTATCCCTCAATTAAACATCACTAAAACAGATTATCTGGTCATTATCACATTGCTGTGTGCAAATTGGCTTCTGCATTTCCAACATTACAACAATGGCTGAACTTCAAAATGTACTTAATTGACTAAAGTGCTTTGGAACGTCTGGTGGTCATGAAAGGTGCTATATTAATGCAAGTCTTTCCTTCCCTCTCTCTACCTCTGCCGCTGTCGCTATCTCTCTCTCTAAATAAAGTTTCGCCCAGCCCATATTCTGGCACTGGCTCCATTCCCAGAGGTTGAAGAATTGAATGCGCCTGTATATCATGGCTACCTTTCACAGCTGGGATGAGATTCAGTGGATCGCAACCAATCTGCAACAGATCAGGGAACGGAAAAAAAGACGTAAGGGCCCAGCATAATTGTGCTACTGTGTCACACCTGGAATTTCCTGGAGACGTGCGCAGAGACCACGGTGTAAGTTCAGCCTATTGCCGATTTTCACCGCAAAAGATCAAGGAAATTCGGGTGTAAGTGACTTAGGCTATGGTCGGGGTTCCTCGATCTTTTGTGCTGATTCCACAAAATTTCCGCCAAAGCCCTCCCCTGCTCATTAGCATAGCTCCACCCCCATGCAAAGAGCAAATTTCCTGCACATAATCTCGGTTTGTACGGGAATAGATACAAGGCCAAACACTGAGGTGCAGCAGGGAGCACATCACTACTTATGGAGTTTTGCAGTGATTATTTCGCCGATTGTTCCTCTCACTGTGATTCCTGGAACTTTGAATGTGTTTTTTATGGCATTAGAGCTACATTAAAAATTCAAAAGCTTCCACAATTTCTATTTTGTAAACATGCTGTGCCTGAAGTGTAAATGATGGTTTGAAGGCATCAAACTTTAATTTTCAGAGATGAAGAAGAATATGGCACGGGTTGTGAGCTTTTGCCGGGCCCTGATTGTTCACAGTCCAACGTATGCGAACGAGATTGGAAGGAAATCTTGTACTGGTCAGCCCGACTGGCCTGGAGATCGGTGTAAATTTGGGTGAATCTTTCTATTTATGATAATCCAGGAAATCCCGGGCCAATTGATTCCTTCTACGAGCTGAGTCTTTAGTTGTTGTCACACAGGGCAACAGGTTGGATCAAAGGCTTTTAAATAAAGTATCAAGGGGGAAAAATTAGGTCGCGCCCCGTTTGGGGCGCAAATATCGTCTGGACGCAAATATTAGCGCCTGGCGCTAATTATCGCCACTGACTGGAAACTTCACTTTTACCGCCCCGGGAGGTGAGTGGAGCGCTAAAGCAGGCGCTGCACACCTGTCTTAAGGCGCAAAGGCCGAGCAGTGAGGCGCTAACTCAGCGCGCGAGCGCAGCGCAGCTGCTGCCAGTTAGCGAGGGAACACAGACACACTGGCGCCGGCCAGTTCTTAAAGCTGGGGGGGCCAACTTGCTCCCCAGCCACACCCTGCTCATTGCAGCCTTGAATCTCGGCCTGGAGAGACCTGTGAATCCATTTTGCTGCCAAGGATGGAGAGGGTGAGAGAACGAGCTCATCGCTTCACCGAGCGGGCCTTGGATGCTCTGGTTGGCGCGGTGGAGCGCAGAAGATGTATACTCTTCCCTGAGAGTGGCAGGAGGCCTTTGCCACGCGAGTACAGAAGAGTATGGAGGGAGGTGGCTCAGAGCGTCTCCTCCAGGAGCATGGTGCCCAGGACCCATGTTCAATGCCGCAAAAAGTTCAACGACCTCACTCGGGTCGTCAGGGTGAGTGGCTTTTTCTCAATACCTCTCCATCCCTCCATCTCAACCTCACTCTATGGCCAGAGGGTCTTAAAACCCCAATGCACAACACTCATCCAACATCTATGGCCCTTTCATGAAACACACACACACATTCCACACTTTGCATACAGTAAGGGCTATTCACCTATGGGAGGCACATCAGGCAAGACCATGGCTGCATACAGTAAGGGCTATTCACCTATGGGAGGCACATCAGGCAAGACCATGGCTGTATATTTACTCAGATGCTGTCCTTTTTCTTGCAGGCCAAGCTGGCGCATAATCGGAGACAGCAGCAACGGACAGGTGGAGGGCGGCCTCAGCTGCAACCCCTCAGCGATCTTGAGGAGCGCGTCCACAGGATTGTGGCAAGCCGGGTGATCGGTCCCGTCGCCACTGGAGACGCCGACCCCGTTCTGGACAGCAATGGTAAGGTCATCACCTTTTTGTCCTCTGTCCTTCCACTTGTCCCTCACAACACCAGCCTTTGACACTTTCAATCCAACTTGCTAACTCGCTGCACTTATTCCTCCCTTACTGCCACCCTGTCCTCACGCTAAAGCCACTCTTGTACCTCCCTGCTTTCAGATGGTGATTCACCAGCTGAGGAGACGGGCCCTGAAGCTGCTACTGGGAGTGAAGCTGCAGCCGAGGAGGAAGAGGAAGCCGGAGCATCAGTGCCACCCTCTCCCGAGGAAGCCCATGCCCACACTGGGAACACGCCTTCCCGGGAGGGGAGCAGGGGGGAAGGGTCTGATGAGGGTGAAGCTCCAGGACCCAGCGGGCTGCAGCAACGCCATGGGGGTAGGGAAGAACGGGGGCCTTCTCCCCAGAGGGAGAGTATGCCAGAGACTCCTACTGCAATGGACGCAGAGGAGGAGCGGCTGATCGCAGAAATGAACACCCAGGCGGTGGGCATGCACACTGAGCTCATGGGTGCAGTGGGAAGGGTGCCCGAATGAATTGAGTCACTGGCAAGGAGTGTGGAGCACTTCGCTGTAGCACAGGCGGATGCCACACTAACGCTTAGTGCTGCAATTCAGTCACTGGCTGCCGTGATCCCATCTCTGACTGCTCTCATGCAGACTCAGATTGAGGCCACGCGAGCACAGACTGCTGCCAACCTCGATGGTTCGTTCACATGTCCCCGGGGCTCTCACCGCGCCGCAGCAGGCCAGCAATCTGCTCTCCAGCAGATTGCTCCGGATGCTGAAGTGCTGCCCCGTGGGAGTGCCAGTGTGTCGGGCAAGCAGGGAGTTGCTGTCCTCTCTAACGATGACAGCATTCCTGCTGCCAACACTGTCACTTCTCCACTGCACTTGCCACCGCCTGTAGGACAGACTGCTGCCGCCAGAACTGGTCGAGGCCGTCCTTCAGGGGCATCTGCAGTGTCAGGGTCTGATGATCAGCAGCCTTCCACCAGCCTTGCTGCAGCCACTGAGGTCCCATTACGGAGGAGCAGTAGGGTTAGAAGGGGGCAAGTGCGCAAGGGAAGGAGATCACCCTCGAAGGGCAAAAAGTAGGAGGTGTGACAAAATGCTGGTCATTTTTTTATTAAAGGCCGAGGTTCATGGTCCAACTTTTGTTTAGTGTTTTGGACATTATCTCCAGGTTGTGAGAACCAGTTATGTTATTGACTGTTTTTTTGTGTTTATTTCTATGAGTTTGTCATGAGGAATTGACACACACAGAGTTTGTAAAATAAATAAATTTCTGTATTCAAAATATACATGGTTGGTGTTTGGAATTATTGGTGCCTTGGCCGGCTTAGGGGCTGCGTGCTGGATTCATTGATGTTGTTAGCAATGGCAGAAGCCATTTCCACAGCAGGGGCCCTAGAAGCGGCTTGCTATCAGCCGTTGACGGACGGCCCTTGCAGTTTCACCATTGTGGGCCGCCCTCCCGCCTTGGTGCTGCTGATGATCATCCTCCTCGTCCTCTTCCTCCTCTTCCTCCTCCTCCTCTGGTGGTGCTCCAAGGCCTGGTGGCATTGGCTGGGTCCTGACGATTGCCATGTTATGCAACATGCAGCACACAACTACGAAGTTGGATACTCGTTCAGGCGAGTACTGCAGGGCTCCTCCAGAATGGTCGAGACAGCGGAACCGTTGCTTCAGCACGCCGATTGTGCGCTCAATGATGTTCCTGGTAGCTTGATGGCTCTCATTGTACCGCAGCTCAGCAGGGGTGTTGGGCGTACGGAGCGGTGTCATCAGCCAGGTGCTCAATGGATACCCCTTGTCCCCGAGAAGCCAACCAACTGGCTGATGCGGTGCCTCGAAAAGTTCTGCCACAGTAGTCTGGCGCAGGATAAAAGCATCGTGGCAGCTGCCAGGATAGTGGGTATTGACAGCGAGTATCAGCTGTCTGTGGTCACAGACCAACTGAACATTCAAGGAATGGAACCCCTTTCTGTTCCGGAATTCCTCGGCATTCTCATGTGGAGCACGCAAAGCCACATGCGTGCAGTCAATAGCGCCCTGCACCATGGGGAAGCCCGCTATCCTCGCAAAGCCCAGAGCGCGGTCACGCTGCTTGTCTGGGGTCATGGGGAAAGAGATGAACTCTCGTCTCCTTTTAAAGAGGGCATTTGTGACCTGCCGGATGCAGCAATGCACCGCGAACTGGGAGATATTGGCGAGGTCCCCAGCAGCAGCTTGAAATGAGCCAGTAGCATAGAAGTTGAGAGCCACTGTGACCTTCACTGCCACCGACAGAGACGTCCTGGACCTCAGTTGAGGCTGCAGATCTGGCTGCAGCAGGTGGCAGAGCTCAGTGACCACCTCCTTGCTGAATCGCAGCCTTCGCAAACACAGCTCCTCAGACATATGAATGTAGGAGAGCTGTTCACGATATACCCTGGGAGGGTAAGCTCTCCTGTACATACGCCTGTTGGCCCTCCTCCGTCTGGCCATCATTGCCACTCTCTCTCTGCGTCTCTGTGTCCTCCGATTCAGCTGGAGCAGGACGACGCCCCCAATCAGTGCAGCCCCCATAGTCTCTTTGCAAGCAAAGTAATGAAGGACAGCAACCAAAGTAGCAGCGAAGTTAGGATCAGTAGGCAAAACTACCTCACAAAGCGTTGACTCAATGCAGAAGTCTCTCTTTCTCTCTCTCCGAATCTCTCTCTCTCTCTCAGAACGAGTGGTGCAAAAATGTCAACCACAGAAAAAGACAGGAAGAGGCCCCCTTTAAATAGCGCCCCCCCCCCAGCCCCACAGCGATTGATAGCGTTCCAGTCTTCCGGTCGTTGGATGCGCCAGGCGGTAAGGCAGGGGGCGCCACTCAATTTCCGCTCCGGGGTGCCACAAGGGCGTTGCACCATGGAATGACGTCACAATCTGCGCGCGCAGGTGGTCGCAGCGGTAAAGTTTAGCGCCGCCGCACAATGTCTAGTTAAGTTCCCGAGCGGCGCAAACATCGCTGCGCCCGGGCGTTAGCGGCTTTGCGCCCCATTAGCGCCCTCTTAAGGCGCTAACGGGAGGCGCAACCAAGTGAATTTTTACCCCCAAATCTTAAATAAATCAACATTGAAATCTTCTCTGAATCATGGGTTCTAGCTCCACATGTTGAAACACTCAGATACCCCAGAACTACGACGCTTGCTTTCAACCTTACTCATCCAGGCAAAGAGAATCCTGCAGCCTGGATCCCTTCTCCCAGCTAAAGGAGTTTGCATGGAACTCATAATAAAAGGAAAGGGCAGATTTATCAGCACAATAACCGTAGGTTTCTGAATTTCACTTCAGCGTAAAGTATTATTTACCTGTTCTGAGCAGAGTCTGTATGTCGCGACGATTTTGGCAGCAAGGATTCGAGCACGAACAAATCCCATAGAGTAGAGGGAAATTTCAGCAATGAGAGCATAATCTGGGACCATCATGGCCACCGTACGGAACAGCACCTGGTGGAATACAGAACAGTCAGAGACATCACACTACTGCACACACTGCTCACTGATATCACACTACTGTACACACTGCTCACTGATATCACACTACTGTACACACTGCTCACTGATATCACACTACTGCACACACTGCTCACTGATATCACACTACTGTACACACTGCTCACTGATATCACACTACTGTACACACTGCTCACTGATATCACACTACTGCACACACTGCTCACTGATATCACACTACTGTACACACTGCTCACTGATATCACACTACTGTACACACTGCTCACTGATATCACACTACTGTACACACTGCTCACTGATATCACACTACTGCACACACTGCTCACTGATATCACACTACTGCACACACTGCTCACTGATATCACACTACTGTACACACTGCTCACTGATATCACACTACTGCACACACTGCTCACTGATATCACACTACTGTACACACTGCTCACTGATATCACACTACTGTACACACTTCTCACTGATATCACACTACTGTACACGCTGCTCACTGATATCACACTACTGTACACACTGCTCACTGATATCACACTACTGTACACACTGCTCACTGATATCACACTACTGCACACACTGCTCACTGAAATCACACTACTGTACACACTGCTCACTGATATCACACTACTGTACACACTGCTCACTGATATCACACTACTGCACACACTGCTCACTGATATCACACTACTGTACACACTGCTCACTGATATCACACTACTGTACACACTGCTCACTGATATCACACTACTGTACACACTGCTCACTGATATCACACTACTGTACACACTGCTCACTGATATCACACTACTGTACACACTGCTCACTGATATCACACTACTGCACACACTGCTCACTGATATCACACTACTGTACACACTGCTCACTGATATCACACTACTGTACACACTGCTCACTGATATCACACTACTGCACACACTGCTCACTGATATCACGCTACTTTACACACTGCTCACTGATATCACACTACTGTACACACTGCTCACTGATATCACACTACTGTACACACTTCTTACTGATATCACACTACTGTACAAACTGCACACTGATATCACACTACTATACACACTGCTCACTGATATCACACGACTGCACACACTGCTCACTGATATCTCACTACTGTACACACTGCTCACTGATGTCACACTACTGTACACACTGCTCACTGATATCACACTACTGTACACACTGCACACTGATATCACACTACTATACACACTGATCACTGATTTCACACAACTGTACACACTGCTCACTGATATCACACTACTGCATACACTGCTCACTGATATCACACTACTGCTCACACTGCTCACTGATATCACACTACTGTACACACTGCTCACTGAAATCACACTACTGTACACACTGCTCACTGATATCACACTACTGTACACACTGCTCACTGATATCACACTACTGTACACACTGCTCACTGATATCACACTACTGCACACACTGCTCACTGATATCACACTACTGCACACACTGCTCACTGATATCACACTACTGTACACACTGCTCACTGATATCACACTACTGCACACACTGCTCACTGATATCACACTACTGCACACACTGCTCACTGATATCACACTACTGTACACACTGCTCACTGATATCACACTACTGCACACACTGCTCACTGATATCACACTACTGCACACACTGCTCACTGATATCACACTACTGTACACACTTCTCACTGATATCACACTACTGTACACGCTGCTCACTGATATCACACTACTGTACACACTGCTCACTGATATCACACTACTGTACACACTGCTCACTGATATCACACTACTGCACACACTGCTCACTGAAATCACACTACTGTACACACTGCTCACTGATATCACACTACTGCACACACTGCTCACTGATATCACACTACTGCACACACTGCTCACTGATATCACACTACTGTACACACTGCTCACTGATATCACACTACTGTACACACTGCTCACTGATATCACACTACTGTACACACTACTCACTGATATCACACTACTGTACACACTGCTCACTGATATCACACTACTGTACACACTGCTCACTGATATCACACTACTGCACACACTGCTCACTGATATCACACTACTGTACACACTGCTCACTGATATCACACTACTGTACACACTGCTCACTGATATCACACTACTGCACACACTGCTCACTGATATCACGCTACTTTACACACTGCTCACTGATATCACACTACTGTACACACTGCTCACTGATATCACACTACTGTACACACTTCTCACTGATATCACACTACTGTACAAACTGCACACTGATATCACACTACTATACACACTGCTCACTGATATCACACTACTGCACACACTGCTCACTGATATCTCACTACTGTACACACTGCTCACTGATGTCACACTACTGTTCACACTGCTCACTGATATCACACTACTGTACACACTGCACACTGATATCACACTACTATACACACTGATCACTGATTTCACACTACTGTACACACTGCTCACTGATATCACACTACTGCATACACTGCTCACTGATATCACACTACTGCTCACACTGCTCACTGATATCACACTACTATACACACTGCTCACTGAAATCACACTACTGTACACACTGCTCACTGATATCACACTACTGTACACACTGCTCACTGATATCACACTACTGCACACACTGCTCACTGATATCACACTACTGTACACACTGCACACTGATATCACACTACTATACACACTGCTCACTGATATCACACTACTGCACACACTGCTCACTGATATCTCACTACTGTACACACTGCTCACTGATATCACACTACTGTACACACTGCTCACTGATATCACACTACTGTACACACTGCTCACTGATATCACACTACTGTACACACTGCTCACTGATATCACACTACTGCTCACACTGCTCACTGATATCACACTACTATACACACTGCTCACTGATATCACACTACTGCACACACTGCTCACTGATATCAAACTACTGTACAGACTGCTCACTGATATCACACTACTGCACACACTGCTCACTGATATCACACTACTGCACACACTGCTCACTGATATCACACTACTGTACACACTGCTCACTGATATCACACTACTGCACACACTGCTCACTGATATCACACTACTATACACACTGCTCACTGATATCACACTACTGTACACTGCTCACTGATATCACACTACTGTACACACTGCTCACTGATATCACACTACTGCACACACTGCTCACTGATATCACACTACTGTACACACTGCTCACTGATATCACATTACTGTACACACTGCTCACTGATATCACACTACTGCTCACACTGCTCACTGATATCACACTACTATACACACTGCTCACTGCTATCACACTACTGCACACACTGCTCACTGATATCACACTACTGCTCACACTGCTCACTGATATCACACTACTGTAAACACCGCTCACTGATATCACACTACTGTACACACTGCTCACTGATATCACACTACTGCACACACTGCTCACTGATATCACACTACTGTACACACTGCTCACTGATATAACACTACTGTACACACTGCTCACTGATATCACACTACTGTACATACTGCTCACTGATATCACTACTGTACACAGCTCACTGATATCACACTACTGTACACACTGCTCACTGATATAACACTACTGTACACACTGCTCACTGATATAAGTACTGTACACACTGCTCACTGATATCACACTACTGTACACACTGCTCACTGATATCACTACTGTACACACTGCTCACTGATATCACTACTGTACACACTGCTCACTGATATCACACTACTGCTCACACTGCTCACTGATATCACACTACTGTACACACTGTTCAGTGATAGCACACTACTGTACACACTGCTCACTGATATCACACTACTGTACACACATGCTCACTGATATCACACTACTGTACACACTGCTCACTGATATCTCACTACTGTACACACTGCTCACTGATATCACACTACTGTACACACTGCTCACTGATATCACACTACTGCACACACTGCTCACTGATATCACACTACTGTACACACTGCTCACTGATATCACACTACTGCTCACACTGCTCACTGATATCACACTACTGCACACACTGCTCACTGATATCACACTACAGTACACACTGCTCACTGATATCACACTACTGTACACACTGCTCACTGATATCACACTACTGTATACACTGCTCACTGATATCACACTACTGTACACACTGCTCACTGATATCACACTACTGTATGCACTGCTCACTGATATCACACTACTGTACACACTGTTCACTGATATCACACTACTGTACACACTGCGCACTGATATCACTACTGTACACACTGCTCACTGATATCACACTACTGTACACACTGCTCACTGATAGCACACTACTGTACACACTGCTCACTGATATCACACTACTGCACACACTGCTCACTGATATCACACTACTGTACACACTGCTCACTGATATCACACTACTGCACACACTGCTCACTGATATCACACTACTGTACACACTGCTCACTGATATCACACTACTGTACACACTGCTCACTGATATCACACTACTGTACACACTGCTCACTGATATCACACTACAGTACACACTGCTCACTGATATCACACTACTGTACACACTGCTTACTGATATCACACTACTGTACACACTGCTCACTGATATCACACTACTGTACACACTGCTCACTGATATCACACTACTGTACACACTGCTCACTGCTATCACACTACTGTACACACTGCTCACTGATATCACACTACTGCACCCACTGCTCACTAATATCACACTACTGCACACACTGCTCACTGATATCACACTACTGTACACACTGCTCACTGATATCACACTACTGTACACACTGCTCACTGATATCACACTACTGTACACACTGCTCAATACATGGAATGTAACCCAGCCACTTTGGGTTTGATGAAAGATCAGGGAATGATCAGTGTCCTGCCCTGTCCTGCCCTACTCTGCCCTGGCCCTGCCCTGTCCTGCCCTGTCCTGCCCTATCCTGCCCTGTCCTGCCCTGTCCTGCCCTGCCCTGTCCTGCCCTGTCCTGCCCTGTCCTGCCCTGGCCCTGCCCTGTCCTGCTCTGGCCCTGCCCTGGCCCTGCCCTGTCCTGCCCTGTCCTGCCCTGTCCTGCCCTACCCTGCCCTGCCCTGCCCTGTCCTGCCCTGCCCTGTCCTGCCCTGCCCTGTCCTGGCCCTGCCCTGCCCTGTCCTGCCCTGCCCTGTCCTGGCCCTGCCCTGCCCTGTCCTGCCCTGCCCTGTCCTGGCCCTGCCCTGCCCTGTCCTGCCCTGCCCTGCCCTGCCCTGTCCTGCCCTGCCCTGTCCTGCCCTGCCCTGGCCCTGCCCTGTCCTGCCCTGTCCTGCCCTGCCCTGGCCCTGCCCTGTCCTGCCCTGTCCTGCCCTGTCCTGCCCTGCCCTGTCCTGGCCTGTCCTGCCCTGCCCTGTCCTGGCCCTGCCCTGCCCTGGCCCTGCCGTGCCATGCCGATTATCAGACTCTCCTGCCCCATGGGCAGGTAAGGTCAGACACTTTCCCGTTCTTTCACCAAGTGAACGCCAGTAGCGGTTTCTAGAAAGTCACATCAATTTAATAACTTCAACAATCAATAGCCAAGCAACGAGTGCAGAATGATCGCTGGATATTAATTATTGAGTATTTCATAAAGGTATTGCTGGTTTTAATAAAGGGAAGGCTAGTGGCATGAAATTAACACTTTCACAAGGTCAGAGTGCGTGTTGTCAGTATGTTTGGCTCATTAATTATGCTTTATCCTCTTGTTGCTGATTCACCTGAAGTCTAATTCAGCCTCCAGGTTGCAGCACTTACCTTGAGGTTGTCGGGTAACTCAGCCCTGCCGGCGTAGCCAGGATTCATGGTGATAAACACGCTGCATGACCGGTCCAGCGAGATCTCCGTCCCTTCAAAGACAAATGTCTTCACTTGTTCAGAAACTGCCCGCTGAATGGTCTGGATCTGCTGTGCAACAACAGAGAGCACCTGCAGTGCAGACAAGAGAATCTTTATTAGACCGTCTGGGCCCGAAACTAATTCTTCACCTTCATAATTGTGCTGCGTCTTTTCGCAGACACCGCAGAGATAAACTGTGTTTGAGTTTGTTCTTTCAACATCTTTCCTCAACAGGCTGCAATTCCTCTTCCATCGTTATCTTAACGAAGATCAATGGGATTGCCGTCTGTTGCTTCAAAGCCAGCTTCAAACAGGAGGTTTGTCCCTCTGGTAATTTGTTCATTATATCTGATGAAGATGCGCAAACCCATTCTTATTCGATAGCTTCCTTTTCTTTCTTTTAATAGTCAACATGGCACAGTCATCACCTTGATTTTTATTAAACTTAACTTATCCTTGAAAAGAGAGGAAGAATTCTTCTGGAAAATCTCAAAGAGCTTTAAAGATTATTTTGCAGAGGCTTTATGTCTGTTTGGAACACAAATGTATCATTGATCTTTTTGTAGACATGGGATTAAAATGTAATTTTTTTTTATTGTACTAGCAAACTGTCTGCAATTTTGCTAACATTTGGTTGATGAAAAATAAAGTTTTAGGCAGAAGGTGGTGACGGTGTTAGCGGAGAGCAATTCACTCCACAGCACCACCTATTGGCCAAAGCCGGCAGCTACACTGTTACAGGTTACGGTTTACATACGATATTTCTGATCTAAATGTTTACATAAGCAGGTTCAATGTCAAATGTTGACAGAAAGGCGTGACCAAAAATTGTGACATCAAAAAGTTGGACAGGGAATTACATAGAATTTACAGCACAGAAACAGGCCATCCGGACCAACTGGTCTGTACTGGTGTTTATGTTCCACACGAGCCTCCTCCCACCCCTCTTCATCTCACCCTATCAACATATCATTCTATTCCTTTCTCCCTCATGTACTTATCTAGCTTCCCCTTAAATGCGTCTGTGCTAGTCGCCTCAACTACTCCCTGTGGTAGCGAGTTCCACATTCTCACCAATCTCTGGGTAAAGAAGTTTCTTCTGATTTCATTATTGGATTTATTGGTGACTATCTTATATTTATGGCCCCTTGTTTTCGTCTCCCCCACAAGTGGAACATCTTCTCTACATCTACCAAATTAAATCTCTTTATAATTTTAAAGGCCTGTATTAAGTCGCCCATCAGCCTTCTCTTTTCTAGAGAAAAGAGCCCCAGCCTGTTCAGTTTTTCCTGATAGTTATAACCTCTCAGTTCTGGTATCATCCTTGTAAATCATTTTTATAAGAACATAAGAAATAGGAGCAGGAGTAGGCCAATCGGCCCCTCGAGCCTGCTCCGCCATTCAATAAGATCATGGCTGATCTGATCCTAACCGCCAATCTACTATCTATCACAGAACCATCTCCTGCATCTAACAGAATTGCACACATGAAATAGGAGCAGAATCAGGCTACACGGTCCCTGGGCCCGCTCCACTACCCACAGGGCCATGACCGATCCGAACCTAGACTCATGTCCAAATTCCTGCCCGCTCCCCGTAACCCTTAATGCCCTTTACTTCTAGGAAACTGTCTATTTCTGTTTTAAATTTATTTAATGATGTAGCTTCTACAGCTTTTTGTGGCAGCATATTCCATGGACCTACCACCCTCTGAGTGAAGTAGTTCCTCCTCATCTCAGTTTTGAAAGAGCAGCCCCTTATTCTAAGACTATGTCCCCTAGTTCTAGTCTCACCCGTCATCGGGAACATCCTCCCCGCATCCACCCGATCCAACCCCTTCACAATCTTATATGTTTCAATAAGATCGCCTCTCATTCTTCTGAACTCCAATGAGTAGAGTCCCAATCTACCCAACCTCTCCTCATATGACCACCCCCTCATCCCCGGGATTAACCGAGTGAACCTTTTTTGCACTGCCTCGAGAGCAAGGATGTCTTTCCTTAAGTAAGGACACCAAAACTGTATACAGTATTCCAGGTGCGGTCTCACCAATACCTTGTACAACTGAAGCAATACCTCCCTATTTTTATATTCTATCCCCCTAGCAATGAAAGCCAACATTCCATTTGCCTTCTTAATCACTTGCTGCACCTGCATACTAACCTTTTGAGTTTCGTGCACCAGGACCCCCAGATCCCTTTGCACTTCAGTACTCTCCAGTTTCTTGCCATTAAGATAATAAATTGCTCTAGGATTTTTCCTGCCAAAGTGCATCACCTCACACTTTCCAGTGTTGTATTCCATCTGCCAAATCTCTGCCCACTTACTTAGCCTGTCTATGTCCCCTTGCAGGTTTTTTATGTCCTCCTCACTCACTACTTTCACTCCCATCTTTGTATCATCTGCAAATTTTGATATGTTACACTTGGTCCCTTCCTCCAAATCGTTAATATAGATTGTAAAGAGTTGGGGACCCAGCACTGACCCCTGTGGAACACCACTAGTTACTGATTGCCAGTCTGAGAATGAACCATTTATCCCAACTCTTTGCTTTCTGTTAGATAGCCAATCCTCTATCCATGCCAGAATATTACCCCCAATCCCGTGATTTTTTACCTTAAGCAATAATCTTTTGTGTGGCACCTTGTCAAATGCCTTTTGGAAGTCTAAATACACTACGTCCACTGGTTCCCCTTTATCCACTCTATATGTTACTTCCTCAAAGAACTCCAGCAAATTTGTCAAACATGACTTCCCCTTCGTAAAACCATGCTGACTTTGTCCTATTAAATTATGATTATCCAAATGTCCTGTTACTGTTTCCTTAATAATGGACTCCAAAATTTTACCTACCACAGATGTTAGGCTAACCGGTCTATAGTTACCAGCCTTCTGTCTACTGCCCTTTTTAAATAAGGGTGTTACATTAGCAGTTTTCCAGTCTGCCGGGACCTTAGCGGAATCCAGGGAGTTTTGAAAAATTATTACCAATGCATCTACAATCCCTACCGCCACTTCCTTCAAGACTCTAGGATGTAAGCCATCAGGTCCAGGTGATTTATCCGCCTTGAGTCCCATTATTTTACCGAGTACCACTTCCTTAGTGATTTCGATCGTGTTTAGCTCCTCTCCCCCTATAGCCCCCTGTTTGTCCAGTGTTGGGATATTCTTAGTGTCCTCTACTGTAAAGACTGATACAAAATATTCATTCAGTGTTTTTGCCATCTCCATATTTCCCACCATTAATTTCCCGGTCTCATCCTCTAAGGGACCAACATTTACTTTAGCCACCCTTTTTCTTTTTATATAACTATAAAAACTCTTACTATCTGTTTTTATATTTTTTGCTAATTTACTTTCATAATCTATCTTCCCTTTCTTAATCAATCTTTTTGTTATTTTTTGCTGCCTTTTAAAGTTTTCCCAATCCTCTGTCCTCCCACTAGATTTCGCTACCTTATATGCCCTTGTTTTTAGTCGAATACTATCCTTAATTTCTTTACTTAGCCACGGATGACTGTCCTTCTCCAGTGCCTCTGTATCCTTTTTGTAGTATGGAGACCAGAACTGTTCACAGTACTCCAAGTGTGGTCTAACCAAGGTTCGATACAATATAACTTTGCTGCTTTTCAATTCTATCCCTCTAGAAATGAACCCCAGTGCTTTGTTTTTTTTTTATGGCCTTATTAACCTGCGTTGCTACTTTTAGTGATTTGTGAATCTGTACCCTCAGATCCCTCTGCTCCTCTACCCCATTTAGACTCTTATTTTCCGAGGAGTATTGTGAAGGAATCTACTATATAGCCTTTTTAGAAAAATACACTATCTTATGAAAGAATTCTGGCCTTGTTGAGATAAGACAGTGGTTGACCCTGAAGAGTATCTTGTAAGGAACTCTACCTTATAAATTCTGTAAAACATGACAAACTGGGTTTGGAAATTTAGAAACCTAACTATGAAATAGTTATGAAAGAATTCTGGCTATTGAAACAGGATAAGTTGTTGACCCTGAATAAATAACCTTATTGAAACAGAAGAGTGGATGGCTCTGAGTGGCTGGCCTTTTGGGAACAAAACAATGGTGAACCCTGGATATGTGATATAAATTAAACTTCGTAAAGATGGCACATAAGATAAGGAACATCTACCCTCGTAAAGATGACACATAAAATAAGGGACATCTGTCTTTTACACCTTTTATATGGTGAACCCAGAACACCTGCAGATGTGGCAGATTCTGGAATATTACAAGCTGATGTGGCAGTAAAGAATTGCAGAGGTCAGCAGAAAGATGAATAGTGATAATTAACATGCATCAGCAGAAGCCTTAAAGGAAATACAACTGAAAAAGGGTATAAATATTGAAGTCTCAAATGAGATAGCAGAGTCACTTTAACCGGGCAAGGCGATTAGAGTCATACGGGGAAAAATTCAGTATCGCCCCGTTTGGGGCGCGATTATCGGCCGGGCGCAAAGATTAGCGCCTGGCGCTAATTATCGCCTCCGACTGCAAACTTGGCTTTTATCGCCCCTGGAGGTGATTGGAGCACTAAATCAGGTGCTTCACACCTGTCTTAAGGCGCAAAGGCCGAGGAGCGAGGCGCTACCTCAGAGTGCTGGCGAAGCTCATGTGATGTCAGTCAGCAATGGAATACAGACACAATGGCGCCGGCCAGTTCTTAAAGGGGAGGGGTTGATCTTGCTCTCCATCCACATCCTGCTCATTGCAGCCTTGAATCTTGGCCTGGAGAGACCTGTACATCAAATCTGCTGGAAAGAACAATGGAGAGAACCAGGGAAAGAGCTCAGAGTGCAGCCCCCACAGTCTCTTCTAAATCGATACAAGGAAGGGCAAATAAAAATGAACCTGCAAAGTGCTGCTCAGTACACAAAACTTCTTCACACAGCGGTGAATCTCTCCAGAAGTCTCTCTCTCTCTCTCTCTCAGAATGCGTGGTGCAAAAATGGCACCAACAAAAAAAGGCAGGAAGCGTTCGCCTTTAAATAGCGCTCCCCCAGTTCCTTCCTGACTGCAAAACGCTCCCCTCAACCTGTCGTTGCTAGCGGCAGGCGGTAAGGCAGGGGGCGCCACTCAATATCCGGTCCGGGGCGCTACCGGGGCGTTGCACACTCGACTGACGTCACGATCTGCCGGCGCAGGAAATCGTGGCGGTAGTGTTTAGCGCCGCCACAAAATGTCTAGTTAATTTCGTGAGCGGCGCAAACATCGCCGCGCACGGGCGCTAGTTGCTTTGCGCCCCATTAGCGCCCTCTTAAGGTGCTAACGGGAGGCGCAAACCAACTGAATTTTCCCCCCATAGAGTCATAGAGTTATACAGCACAGAAAGAGGCCCTTTGGCCCATCGTGTCCGTGCCGGCCATCAAGCCCTGTCTATTTTAATCCGATTTTCCAGCTCTTGGTCCGTAGCCTTGTATGCTATGGCGTTTCAAGTGCTCATCTAAATGCTTCTTGAATGTTGTGAGGGTTCCTGCCTCTACCACCTTTTCAGGCAGTGAGTTCCAGATTCCAACCACCCTCTGGGTGAAAAAGTTTTTCCTCAAATCCCCTCTAAACCTCCTGCCCCTTACCTTGAAACTATGCCCCCTTGTTACTGACCCCTCTACTAAGGGGAAAAGTTCCTTTCTATCTACCCTATCTATGCCCCTCATAATTTTGTACACCTCAATCAGGTTCCCCCTCAGCCTTCTCTGCTCTAAGGAAAACAACCCCAGCCTGTCCAGTCTCTCTTCATAGCTGAAGCGCTCCAGCCCAGGTAACATCCTGGTGAATCTCCTCTGCACCCTCTCCAATGCAATCACATCCTTCCTATAGTGTGGCGACCAAAACTGCACACAGTATTCCAGCTGTGGCCTAACTAGCATTTTGTACAGCTCCATCATAACCTCCCTGCTCTTATATTCTATGCCTCGGCTAATGAAGGCAAGTATCCCATATGCCTTTTTAACCACCTTATCTACCTGTCCTGCTGCCTTCAGGGATCTATGTACATGCACACCAAGGTCTCTCTGATCCTCTGTCCTTCCTAGGGTCCTAGCATTCATTGTGTATTCCCTTGCCTTGTTAGTCCTCCCAAAATGCATCACCTCACACTTTTCAGGGTTAAATTCCATTTGCCACTGTTCTGCCCATCTAACCATCCCGTCTATATCGTCCTGTAGCCTGAGGCTTCCCTCCTCGCTATTTACCACTCCACCAATTTTCGTGTCATCTGCGAACTTACTGATCATACCTCCTACATTCATATCTAAATCATTAATGTACACTACAAACAGCAAAGGACCCAGCACCGACCCCTGCAGTACACCACTAGACACAGGCTTCCAGTCACAAAAACAACCTTTGGCCATCACCCTCTGCCTCCTGCCACTAAGCCAATTTTGGATCCAATGTGCCAAATTGCCCTGGATCCCATGGGCTCTTACCTTCTTGACCAGTCTCCCATGTGGGACTTTGTCAAAAGCCTTACTGAAGTCCATGTAGACTGCATCAACTGCACTACCCTCATCCACACACCTAGTCACCCCCTCGAAAAATTCAATCAAATTGGTCAGACATGATCTCCCCCTGACAAAGCCATGCTGACTATCCCTGATTAATCCTTGCCTCTCCAAGTGGAGACTAATTCTGTCCCTCAGAACTTTTTCCAATAATTTCCCTACCACTGATGTTAGGCTCATTGGCCTGTAATTCCCTGGTTTATCCCTACTACCCTTCTTGAACAATGGCACTACGTTAGCTGTTCTCCAGTCCCCTGGCACCTCCCCTGTGGCCAGAGAGGTTCTGAAAATTTGTGTCAGAGCCCCTGCAATCTCCTCCCTTGCCTTACACAGCAGCCTGGGCTACATCCCATCAGGGCCTGGGGATTTATCCACTTTTAAGCCCGCTAAAACTGCTAGTACCTCCTCCCCCCCTGCCTGATTTCTATGCCTACATCGTCCTTCTCCATAGTGAACACAGATGCAAAATATTTATTTAAAACCTCACCTACATCTTCCGGCTCTACACACAGATTGCCACTTTGGTCCCTAATGGGCTCTACTCTTTCCCTGGTTATCCTCTTGCCCTTAACATACTTATAAAACACCTTGGGATTTTCCTTTATTTTGCCCGCCAGTGTTCTTTCATGCCCCCTCTTCGCTCTCCTAATTTCTTTTTTAAGTACCCCCCTGCACTTTCTATACTCCTCTAGGGCTTCCACTGTTATTAGTCCTTTGTATCTGCCAAAAGCCTCCCTTTTTTTCCTAATCCATTCTTGTATATCCCTTGACATCCAGGGTTCCCTGGGTTTGTTGGTCCCACCCTTGACCTTTACGGGAACATGTTGGCGTTGTAATCTCTCTATTTCCTTTCTGAAAGACTCCCACTACTCTGATGTGGATTTTCCTACAAGTAGCTGATCACAGTCCACTTTGGCCAGATCCTGCCTTATCATATTAAAATCGGCCTTCCCCCAATTTAGAACCTTTATTTCCGGTCCATCTTTGTCCTTTTCCATGACTACCTTAAATCTCACCGAATTATGGTCACTGTAACCAAAATGCTCTCCTACTGACACTTCTACCACTTGCCCGGCTACATTCCCTAGAATTAGGTCCAGTACCGCCCCCTCTCTTGTAGGACTTTCTACATGCTGGCTCAAAAAGCTCTCCTGGATGCACTTTAAGAATTCCGCACCCTCTAAGCCTTTCACACTCTGACTATCCCAGTTAATATTGGGGAAGTTGAAATCCCCTACTATTATTACCCTATTATTTCTATACTTCTGAGATTTGCCTACATATCTGTTCCTCTATCTCCCCCTGACTGTTTGGAGGCCTATAGTACACTCCCAGCAAAGTGCTTGCCCCCTTTTTGTTTTTAAGTTCTACCCATATGGCCTCATTAGAGGAACCTGCTAAGATATCATCCCTCCTTACAGCAGTAATTGACTCCTTGATTAATATTGCGACACCCCCTCCTCTTTTACACCCCCCTCTGTCTTGCCTGAAGATTCTATACTCCGGAATATTGAGCTGCCAGTCCTGCCCCTCCCTCAACCATGTCTCTGTGATAGCAACAATATCATACTCCCATGTGTTCATCAACACCTTCAATTCATCTGCCTTACTCGCAAGATGTGGAGATGCCGGCGTTGGACTGGGGTGGACAAAAATGAGAAGTCGCACAACACCAGGTTATAGTCCAACAGATTTATTTAAAATTATAAGCTTTCGGAGCTGTCGCCCCTTCCTCAGGTAGAGTTACTGTCACAGTAACTCTACCTGAGGAAGGGGCGACAGCTCCGAAAGCTTGTAATTTTAAATAAATCTGTTGGACTATAACCTGGTGTTGTGCGACTTCTCATTTTTACTCGCAAGACTCCTTGCATTAAAATAAATGCCATCCAGCCTTGCCATACTCCCTTGTGCCGTTACATATTTGCTCTGCCTTCCAGGCTGACTTGTTTTTTCCTCTATATTTGGCTGTGCATCACCCCCTACTATAGCTCCACTCCGTATCCCATCCCCCTGCCAAGTTAGTTTAAACTCCCCCCAACAGTACTAGCAAAACTCCCCGCAAGGATGTTGGTCCCGTTCCGGTTCAGGTGCAACCCGTCCGACTTGTACAGGTCCCACCTTCTCGAGAAGCAGACCCAGTGATCCAGGAAACTAAAGCCCTCCCTCCTGTACCAACTCTTTAGCCACGCATTCATCTGCTCTATCCTCCTATTCCTCTGTGGTCGTCCACTCTTTGTACCTCGGGGAGCAAAGGTATTTTGATATTGATGGATATCCTGCATAGAAAATTTTAAGAACTGTAGTGAAGTTAATATTTAAAAGTAAGATTCTCTGTTAAAAAGATCATATTTTTTCTCTTTTTAGAGCTGTTAACGTTGCAATTGACTGATTCACCAACTGTAAATTGCATGTCGGTTCTTTTAATAAATCTCTATATATTTTTAGAATTGTCTCACATAAGTCTTCTGTATCAATAACTCACACACTCAATCTCTGTACACTCTTTGGTGAAGAGTTACATTTCTGAAGGAGATCTCCGGACCCTCATAATATCCGGAATGTTACAGTCTGGCTAAACTTATTAAAAGCGCTATCTGGAGGACGGTAACATTCTCGGGTTGCTCCTTTCCTTTAGGGAGAGATAGCCCGGACCTTTAGACCCAGTTAAGTGTCTTTAGGATTCGGCTACCTCAAACCAAACTTTAGTTGAAAGTGAACGTCTGAGAAATACGCCTGATCTGGGGTAGCCCCAAAGGGGCTAGGACTAGTAAATATCCTTTCAGTATGTGGCCGTCTTATTCTTCCTACTAAAATGTATTACCTCACACTTATCTACATTGAAGTTCAATTCTGCAATTTTATTAATGTCTGCTTGTATTTTGTCGCCGTCCTCCTCTGTATGAATTACACCCCCCAATTTAATGTCGTCCGCAAAATTTGTAATTGTACTTCTGATTCTCGAGTCCATATCGTTTATGTAAATGGTGAACAACAGTGGTCCCAGCACCGATCCTTGTGGAACACCACTTCCCACCTTTCGCCAGTCTGAGTGACTACCTTTAACCCCTACTCTCTGCTATCTGTTTTGTACACAAATGCAGGACTTTTGATAATACATAGACAAATAGAAATACTGGAAAATGGCACTGATTGCACAGAAATAAATAAACGTAAAATATAAATACAGGTTTATAGTAGTGAATTAATAAAATAAAAATGTATTTCTCATTCGTATCAAAAATCATTAGAAAAATGCAAATTGCCAATTTAAAAAAGTTTTACATTTAATTTGCGTAGCTTTGTCGCTTCAAACAGTGAGTGTGAAATGTTAACAATTGTAATTTTTGCGGTGATTGTCCATTAATACCACAGTCATAATAAGACTCTGCTTAAAACTTATTTGTAAAACTGCGTTGTTTAAATTACCTCTAGCTCGATACGATTAAATTCATCGAAACAAGCCCAAGCTCCAGACTGTGCCAGACCTTTGAAAAACTTCCCCATCGCTTTATAGTCTAGCCCATCAGAACAGTTAAACACAACACACTGTAAAATAGAAGATTATTGAATAGTTCTTGTAAAATATACATAAAGAACACCATACTGAAAACAAATATATTGCAAGGCACAAGTTAGCAGGACAGTAGACTATATAGGCCCAGAAAATCCGCAGGGTGCAATACACTGGGATCACCACTCGACTCTGCCACAGGCCCCACTGACCTTCGCAGGGAAGGGATGGTACCTCCAGGAGTGGGCCATCGGTGGAGGGGTGGGGGTGGGGGTACATCTGTGGCTCTCCCCCATCGCCAAAAGTGCTGGCAAAAGTTTCCCAGCCCAGGCCTGGGTCCCGGCCTAGACCCCCCCGGTGAGCTCCACTTGCATTGGTGCTGGCGAGCTCCTTCTGGTGAGGCCAGGCACACCTGTGCCGATGCTGGGCAAGGCCCCGACTGAGGGTCTCTTAAATCATTGGCCTTACAGGGGTGGGCTGAGGCTCCAGCTCCACAAGGCTGTGCTGGACCTGTGACTAAAGGCCGAGACTCGGTGTATCAGGGACCCAAACAGGTTTACAGCCGTTCTGAGGGACTCCCGTCAAACTCACAGTAGAGTCCACCCAATGTACCCCTAATATTTTTTGGGGGGGGAGTGACCCCTTTAAGGGCTGTGCGACTCATTCACAGTTTCGCGCATACACAAAATTTAACATTGAAAAAGCCAATCCCAGGTTGCCCCGCTCTCTCTGTATCAATCCCAAACTAATCCCACTGCCCACTCTCCCCATAGCCCTGTATCAATTCCAAACTAATCCCACAGTACCGCTCTCTCACCATAGCCCTGTATCAATTCCAAACTAATCCCACAGTACCGCTCTCTCACCATAGCCCTATACCAATCCCAAACTCATCCAACTGCCCCGCTCTCTCCCCATAGCCCTGTATCAATCCCAAACTAATCCCACTGCCCCACTCTCTCCCCATAGCCCTGTATCAATCCCAAACTAATCCCGCTGCCCGCTCTCTCCCCATAGCCCTGTATCAATCCCAAACTAATCCCACTGCCCACTCTCCCCATAGCCCTGTATCAATCCCAAACTAATCCCATTGCCCCGCTCTCTCCCCATAGCCCTGTACCAATCCCAAACTAATCCCACTGCCCCACTCTCTCACCATAGCCCTGTATTAATCCCAACCTAATCCCACTGCCCCACTCTCTCTGCATAGCCCTGTATCAATCCCAAACTAATCCCACTGCCCCACTCTCCCCCCATAGCCCTGTATCAATCCCAAACTAATCCCACTGCCCCACTCTCTCCCCATAGCCCTGTATCAATCCCAAACTAATCCCACTGCCCCACTCTCTCTCCAGAGCCCTGTATCAATCCCAAACTAATCCCACTGCCCCGCTCTCTCCCCATAGCCCTGTATCAATCCCAAACTAATCCCTCAGCCCCGCTCTCCCCCCATAGCCCTGTATCAATCCCAAACTAATCCCACTGCCCCGCTCTCTCCCCATAGCCCTGTATCAATCCCAAACTAATCCCACTGCCCCACTCTCTCCCCATAGCCCTGTATCAATCCCAAACTAATCCCACTGCCCCACTCTCTCCCCATCGCCCTGTACTAATCCCACTGCCCCGCTCTCCCCCCATCGCCCTGTACTAATCCCACTGCCCCGCTCTCCCCCCATCGCCCTGTTTGTGGACAGTGAGACTGTCCCGGATTGCCACCTCTGCAGTAAATGCCTGTGGTTTGAGACAGCCCGGCTCAGAGCCTTTGAGCTGGAGTGCGAGTTAGAGACACTCTTACACTTAAGGGAGGGGGAGGAAGTTTTGGATAGTTTTCTCCAGAGTCCAGTCACACCTCAGAGGAAAACACAGGTGCAGGAAGGCGAGAGTGTGTCTATCAGTCAGCAGGTTAAGGGGAATCAAGGGGAGATAGAGCAGGAGTTCCCGCAGACACTGGTCCTGTCCAACAGGTACAATGTACTTGCTACCTGTGAGGATAAGGATGCAGGCTGCGGGGCGGACAACCTAACCATGGCACCATGGAGCAGGAAACTGTCCAAGGGGGGAAGGGCAGAATAGAAAGATCAGAGAATCATAGAATGGTTACAGCACGGAAGGAGGCCATTCGGCCCGTTGAGCTCGTGCCGCTCTCTGCAAGAGCAGTTCAGCTAGTCCCACTCCCCCGTCCTTTCCCCTTAGCCCTGCAAATTTATTTCCTTCAGGTACTTATCCAACACCCTTTTGAAAGCTGTGATTGAATCTGCCTCCACCACCCTTTCAGGCAGTGCATTCCAGATCTTAACCACTCGCTGCGTAAAAAAGTATTTTCTTACATCGCCTTTGGTTCTTTTGCCAATCACCTTAAATCTGTGTCCTCTGGTTCTCGACCCTTCTGCCAATGGGAACAGTTTCTCTCTATCTACTCTGTCCAGACCCCTCATGATTTTGAATCCTTCTATCAAATCTCCTCTCAATCTTCTCTACTCCAAGGAGAACAACCCCAGCTTCTCCAGTCTATCCATGTAACTGAAGTCCCCCATTCCTGGAATCATTCTCGTAAATCTTTTCTGCACCCTCTCTAAGACCTTCACATCCTTCCTAAAGTGCGGTGCCCAGAATTGGACACAATACTCCAGTTGGGGCCGAACCAGTGTTTTATAAAGGTTCATCATAACTTCCTTGCTTTTGTACTCTATACCTCTATTCATGAAGCCCAGGATCCCGTAAGCCTTTTTAACTGCTTTCTCAACCTGCCCTGCCACCTTCAACAATTTGTGTACATATACCCCCAGGTCTCTCAGATTGTGCACCCCTTTATGATTGTACCCTTTAGTTTATATGGCGTCTCCTTGTTCTTCCTACCAAAATGTATCATTTCATACTTTTCTGCGTTAAATTTCATCTGCCACAAGTCCGCCCATTTCACCAGCCTGTCTGTCTTGAAGTCTATCACTATCCTCCTCACTGTTCACCATACTTCCAAGTTTTGTGTCATCTGCAAATTTTGAAATTGTACCCTGTACTCCCAAGTCTAAGTCATTAATATATATCAAGAAAAGCAGTGGTCCTAGAACTGACCCCTGGAGAACACCACTGTATACCTTCCTCCAGTCCGAAAAACAACCGTTCACCACTACTCTCTGTTTCCTGTCACTTAGCCAATTCCGTATCCATGCTGCCACTATCCCTTTTAATCCATGGGCTTCAACTTTGCTGGCAAGCCTATTATGTGGCACTTTGTCAAAAGCCTTTTGGAAATCCATGTACACTACATCAACTGCATTACCCTCATCAACCCTCTCTGTTACCTCATCAAAAAACTCAATCAAGTTAGTTAAACATGATTTGCCTTTAACAAATCCGTGCTGGCTTTCCTTAATTAATCCACACTTGTCCAAGTGACTGTTAATTTTGTCCCTGATTACTGCTTCTAAAAACTTCCCCACTACCAAGATTAAACTGACTGGCCTGTAGTTGCTGGGTTTATCTTTATTCCCTTTTTTGAACAATGGTGTAACATTTGCAATTCTCTAGTCCTCTGGCACCACCCCATATCTATTGGTCATAGGGGACTCAATAATTAGGGGGAATAGATAAAGTCCTCTGCAGTCATGACCAAGAAGGGTGCTTTGCCTACCTGGTTCAAAGGTGAAGGTAAAGGGTGGTGGAGGATGAATGTTTTTCAGACTGGGAGGTGGTTTGCAGTGGTGTTCTCAAAGGGCCAGTTTTGGGTCCATTACTCTTTTCAATTTTTATAAACAACTTAGACTCGGGTGTAGGGAGCAGCATTATAAAGTTTGCAGATGATACGAAACTTGGCAAAGCAGTAGATAGTGATGAGGATAGTTATAGGCTTCAGGATGACAGACAGGATGGTGAAATGGGCAGAAGCAGGGCAGATGGAGTTCAATGCAGAGAAGTGTGAAGTGTGCACTTTGGGAGGACTAATATGGAAAGACAGTATAATATAAATTGCAGGATTTTAGAAAGTGTAGATGAGCAGAGAGACCTTGGTGTCCATGTACACAAATCCTTAAAGGTGGCAGGGCAAGTTGATAAGGTGGTTAAAAAAGCACATGGGTTACTTGGGTTTATAAACAGAGAAATAGAATATAAAAGCAAAGAGATTATGCTGGAACTTTATAATTCATGGGTTAGGCCTCAGCTGGAATATTGTGGACAATTCTGGGCCCCACACTTCACAAAGATGTTAAGGCCTTAGAAAGGGTACAGAGGAGGTTTACCAGAATGTTACCAGGGATGAGGGACTTCAGTTATGAGGAGAGGTTGGAAAAGATAGGACTGTTCTCCTTGGAACAGAGAAGGTTAAGAGGTGACCTAATAGAGGTTTTCAAGATGATGAGAGGTTTTGATAGAGTAGACAGAGAAAAACTATTCCCTCTGGCGAGTGGGTCAATAACCAGAGGTCAGAGATTTAAAATCATTGGCAAAAGATCTAGAGGGGGGATGAGGAGAGTTTTTTTCACTCAGAGTGTTGTTGGGATCTGCAACGTTCGAAGCTGATTCCATCAATAATTTTAAAAGGGAGTTGGACGGGTTCTGGAGGATGAGGAACTCACAGGGTTACGGACAAAAAGCGGGGATGTGGGACTGAGCACAACTACTCTTTCAAAGAACCAGCACAGGCACGGCGGGCCGAATGACCTCCTTCTGTGCTGTAAGTTTCTATGATTCTATGATTCTATCTCAGAGCAACTGAAGAGGAACTTGGAAAGGGAAGAAGATCCAATTGTTGTGGTCCATGTTGGGACCAATGACATAGGGAAGAACAGGGAGGAGGTCTTGCTAAAGGAGTATCAGAAGTTAGGAACCAAATTAAAAAACAGGAGCTCACGGGTGGTAATCTCTGGATTACTATCCGAGCCACGTCCTAATTAGCATAGGGATAGGCTGATCAGGAAGGTGAACATGTGGCTGAAAGTCTGGTGTGGGAAGGAGGGGTTCCATTTCATGGGACGCTGGCACCAGTACTGGGACAGGAGGGAGCTGTACCACTGGGACGGGCTGCACCTGAACCAGAGTTGGACCAGTGTCCCAGCAGAAAGGATTAATAGGGCTGTGGATAGGACGAAGAGGATGAGAATGGAACTAGGAAAACTAAACTGGAAATATTCACTGACAAAGAAATGGAACAGCAATGGGAAACATTAAAAATGGTGATCAATAGAGTCCAGGACAAACTAGCCAATAACGACACACCATTGATGAATAAAGAGATAAGGGCAAAATTGAAATTAAAGAAAAAGACATACACTAAGTACATATGATGTAATGTTTTCCTGACTGACCTGTTTGGACACCATCCACACCTTTGATTGCCGTGATTATCTCTGCCGAGGTGTGAAAAGGGCAGTTGGAAAGATTAACTGTAGTCATCTGGCAGTGTTCTCTGACTATATATGCTGTGCCTATATGCATCTCTTCACTTCACCTGATGAAGGAGCAGCGCTCCGAAAGCTTGTGATTTCAAATAAAGCTGTTGGACTATAACCTGGTGTTGTGCGACTTCTCACACTAAGTACATAGACAATAAAGGAGATGATGACAAACTCCAAAATTAGCAAGGAATATAAAAAGAAATAGTAAAGTATTCTACAGACACATAAATAACCAAAGAAAACTTAGGATAGGGACAGGGCCACTAAGAGATACACACGATAAACTCACAGCTAAGGACAGCGAAACGGCAGAAATTACTTTGCCTCAGTATTTACCAGGGAGACTAACAGGGTGGACATGACATTGGAAGAAGAGATCAAAAAGGATATCAAGATATTTAAGGTAGAAGGGGGGAGATAATTGATAAACTAATCAAACTCGGAGAGGATAAAGCCCCTGGCCTGGATGGAGTGCATCCACGCATATTAAAAGAAGTTAGAGAAAAGATAGCAGATGCATTATTATATATATGTGTAAAAATTCATTAGAAAAGGGAATAGTGCCAGAGGACTGGTGGACAGCTAATGTGATTCCTATATTTAAAAAGGGAGATGGAATAAGTCCAGGGAACTTTAGACCAATTAGCATAACATTGGTGGTAAGAAAGATAATGGAATCTTTACTCAAAGATGTAATAGAAAAACATCTCGAAACCAAATAAAGTAGAGTAGTCAGCACAGATTTCAAAGGGAAGGTCATGCTTGACCAACCATATTGAATTCTTTGAAGAAGTAACAGAAAGCGTAGATAAGGATAATGTAGTAGATGTACTATATTTAGATTTCCAAAAGGCCTTTGATAAGGTATCGCATATTAGACTTGTGAGTAAGGTCAGAATATATGGACAAAAATGAGAAGTCGCACAACACCAGGTTATAGTCCAACAGTTTTATTTGAAATCACGAGCTTTCGGAGCGCTGCTCCTTCATCAGGTAAAGTGACTTTACCTGATGAAGGAGCAGCGCTCCGAAAGCTCGTGATTTCAAATAAAACTGTTGGACTATAACCTGGTGTTGTGCGACTTCTCATTTTTGTCCACCCCAGTCCAACACCGGCATCTCCGCATCAAGAATATATGGAGTCAGGGGACAAGTAGCAGAATGGATAACAAGCCGGGCTAGAAAACAGAAAACAGAGAGCAGAGGTTAAAGGTAGTTACTCATATTGGCAAATGGTAGGAAGTGGTGTTCCACAAGGATCGGTGCTAGGACCACTGTTCACCATTTACATAAACGATTTGGACTCGGGAATTGGAAATACAGTTTCAAAATTTGCAGATGACACCAAATCTTGTGCTTGCAGTTAATACAGAGGAGAACTGCGACAAAATAATGGAAGAATTAATAAATTGGCAGAATGAGCGTTTAAATGGCAAATTAACTTTAATAAGTGTGAGGTGGTACCTTTTGGTAGGAAGAATAAGGAGGCCACATATTCCTTAGAAAATAAGTGTCTAAATTGAGAAGAGGAGCAGAGGGATCTGGGGATGAGATACACAAATCACTAAAAGTAGCGACGCAGGTTAATAAGGCCATAAAAAAAGCAAACAAAGCATTGGGGTTCATTTCTAGAGGGATAGAATTGAAAAGCAGAGAAGTCAAGTTAAACTTGTATCGAGCCTTGGTTAGACCACACTTGGAGTACTGTGCACAGTTCTGGTCTCCATATTATAAAAGGCGCTGTAGAAGGTGAAAAAAGATTTACTAAAATGATACCAGAACTGAGAGGTTATACCTATCAGGAAAGAGTAAACAGGCTGAGGCTCTTTTCTCTAGAAAAGAGAAGACTGAGAGGTGACCTGATGGAGGCCTTTAAGATTATGAAAGGGTTTGATAGGGTAAACATAGAGAAGGGGGGAAAAATTCGGTTGGATTGCGCCTCCCGTTAGCGCCTTAAGAGGTGTGAAGCGCCTGATTTAGCGCTCCAATCACCTCCAGGGGCGATAAAAGCCAAGTTTGCAGTCGGAGGTGATAATTAGCGCCAGGCGCTAAACTTTGCACCCGGCCGATAATCGCGCCCCAAACGGGGCGATACTGAATTTCTCCCCCAAGAGGTTTCCACTTGTGGGGGGTCCAAAACTAGGGGCCATAAATATAAGATAGTCACTAATAAATCCAATAGGAATTCAAGAGAAACTTCTTTACCCAGAGAGTGGTGAGAATGTGGAACTCGCTACAAGGAGTGGTTGAGGCGAAGAGCATAGATGCATTTAAGGGGAAGCTAGATAAACACATGAGGGAGAAAGGGATAGAGGATATGATGATGGGGTTAGATGAAGAGGGGTGGGAGGAGGCTCGTGTGGAGCATAAACACCGGCACGGACCAGTTGGGCCAAAAGGCCTGTTTCTGTGCTGTAAATACTTTCTAATTCTATGTAATAGATTCGGCATTAAAAAAGCACATTAATACTGTCTGTTATATTCTGTCTCTGCACTTAACACAATTCAGCCTCATATCCAAGAGTCCCCTATTACTGCAAAATGAAAAAAAGCATGATTTGAACAGCCTGAAAGGTCACAATAGTAGGAAATGTATTTATTTCCTCATGATAATGGAACAAATGATTTCTGACAGGGCAGGATAATCAAAACTGCAACAGAGGAACAAGCAGATGTAAAAGTTGTGTGAGAGGATGCAAAATAAACTACAAGTGGGGACGTCGCATTGCCCGCCGAGGAGTCGCTGACGGCAGCTGTCCTTGTTTGTGATCATGATATCTGTCTGCTGCACCAGTCTTATTGACGTGGTGGGGAACATCTGCAGCTCCCAAGAACAAAGAACAAAAACCGTCCGCAGTAAGTGTTTGGTGACTGGATTTCGAATCCTGTGCGGCCAGGTGTGGGAGTAGCTCAGTGTAAGAGAGAGACAGGATGTGGATCCAGAGTCTCTGCACCTGCTAACCGGCTGAATGGCTCTCAGTCCCTGTGCAGCTGGAGAGCTTCAGGACGGTTTACTGACAGGGCAAATGCCTGCCGGCGGCTGCTCGGAGAAGTGTGTCCCCTGTCAGCCTGTCTTCACGCTGGTGTCTGTCATCAGGTTTTACATTGTGAGCAAATACTTTGTGACACACAATGGTTAAAGAAGAAGCCACTACTTTTGCAAATAGATTGTAAAAATACGCACACTGTTAACTTTTGGCATATGGCAGTCACCCTAGCCTCCCAGCATTCCCTGTACCTGTTTAGCCACTGCTTTGGCCAGATCTTTGCAGGTTTCTGTTTTCCCAGTTCCTGCAGGTCCTTCCGGAGCCCCTCCCAGGTTCAGTTGTAAAGCTCCCATTAAGGTCCTGCAAGAAGAATCGGTGGAGTTGATGGTTCCCTGTAATCTGCAGGGACAGTTTACAAGTTCTCTTGTGTTGAGTTGCGCTAGCAACCTTCACATATAGAGGTCAAGATCAAGTTTCTTTGCTGTTACGATTCACTTACATCTGCTTGGAATGATTTTTAATGAACTGCAGTATGTGCTTACTTCATCTCTTTTGTTTTAAAAAAAAGAAATATCTATAAAAGGGATTAAAAGGGAAAATGTTGATCAAGGAAGAAGCAAGGGAACTAAAGGAGGAGAAAAATCAATCAGGAAAAATTACAGCTGACTCCAAATGAACAAATAACTAATTCCGGCATGGGGTTCTGATGTGTCAAATCATTGCCACCTCACAGCATCCACCGGCCAAGGGCAGAATGCACAATAAACCAGCCTCAATCTCAGCACCAAATCTTAGAAACCAGATTGCTTTTGAAGAACCTGTGTTTATTATTCGTTTGATTTAGTTGAGAATGAGGATAGTTGATGAGGATCTGCAGACGGACCTTGTCTCGCTGTAGATACCCCAGACTTGCCATTCTCTGATGGGCAGCGATGTGCTTGTTCGGATTGTGCTGTGAGTAGGATGTGCAGAGATCAGGCAGACCCTCGATAGGTGTAAACCCGAGACTGGCGACGTTCGACCATTCTCGAAACCACAGGCTGCTCATTCACTTTGATTTTAGTGGGGTGAAAACCGGATGGTTTGTATAACGGTCTGATACACAGCGCCAGTTTTATACCTGGGAACAAGTTGAAAATCTACCCCTCTAACTCTGGAAATCTTTAAAAATTGGCTTTAAGTAGTGAATCGAAAGGAGCTATTCTGTTTTTTATTCATATATTTTAACAATTCCTGCCATTATTAAATGTAATCTTGGGTTCAGTGTTACACGCCTATAATGACAGTAGAATTAATAATGCAGTCTGAGCTCTGATATCTCAACAGAGACACTGCAGTCTGCTGACAGCACATGTCAGCCTCCTTGCTGCTGGTTGCTCTTACCTATAGCACCTGTCAGTCAGGGGAGTGATGACAAGCCTTCCTGTGTTCCCCAGGTATTCATAGCCGTAAGGCACTGTGGTTGTAATCATTCGAACAAAGATTTTCCTCTTTTCCCAATAATAACGCAACTGGGCAATCCAATTAAAGTCGGTCGTGGTGTTAATTCCAAGGTCGTTCAACTTTGCAACAACATCACGAGCTAGCAGAGGGAATGAAAATGCGTTATTATATATTTTTTTCTGAACTGGATGCATTATTGATTTTAAAAAAATCTGATTGACTGCTATGCTCCCCATCTTAAAATATCCCTTACAAATCAAGTTGGATTGATCCAGCTCCAATTTTTTGAATCAAAAAAAATGGGGATGAAATTGACAGCCTATTTCTGGAACCGTGTGAAACTGGCGGCCAATTTGTCAGTGGGCGCTTTGCCCAGGGTGAATTTCACACCCAATGGATCTGGATGTCATCACTGGTGTTCTATAGTGAAACTCTGGTTTATTATAGAGCTGGGACTTGTAAAGTTTTATCACCCAACACTCAGGGGAAGTGCCCTGCTGGATTGAGATTGCGGCTCAGATGTGCAACACTGCTTTTTAAATTGAGTTTTTTTTGGGGGGGCGGGGGCGGGGGGGGGGTTCAGACTCATCTAAGTGAGGGATTTTAGTGCTCAGGAACTGAACTCTTTCCCCCAGTTGACACTGAGGCTGAGTTTGTCCACTTGGAGGTGAAATAGCGGTGGGGAGGAATTACCGCTCACCCCTTCGACTTAACCCCAATCCAAACCCATTTCCCTGGGTCGGGGGTCATCGGCTGCACACTGGCAGAGTGGCAGCGGCCGGTGCCCAATCCCAGTGACACTGCTCAGGACCAGAACAGGTGGCCAGGCCTTCAACGGGGCAGAAGAGTCCCAAAGATCAGCGGAACCTTGGCCTTGGAGGGGGCCTACTTGGAGGAAGAGGAGCTCTCAACTATGCAACTCTCCCTCCATTCCCTGACCTCAGGACCATTACCCCAGCTACCCCCCACCCCGGGTTAACCTCCACCTTTCACATGGCGGTGACCGGGGTGGGTGAAGGGCCGGTGAGCGGAGACAAGTCCCCTGCTAGCGGGAAGTTGTGGCTCTGGCGGTGAGCCGGCACTACGCCTCACGCCAGGTTCTGCCTCACTCTCTGCTGCAATCAGGTCTGATCGCCGAGGACAATCCAGGCGGCTGAATCAGCATCCAGTGCTTCAGATCAGCGACAGCCAGTCAGATACAGAGTGAAGTTCCCCTTCCTCTGTCCCACTGTGAGCCTTGAATCCAACCTCAAAGGACGTCTTCAACTCTATCAGTGCGAATTTTAAATTCCGCAACCACCCATCCTTCTGGGATTGCTGACTGGGAACGCCAGCTGACTTGCAATGAGTTTGATGTTTTGTAACTCCACTGACAGGGAACTGGACCGAGCTGCCAATCCTCAATGTACGGGACGCCCCAAAAGGAACAAGAGTTTTCACCTATGGCTGAGGCTGGCTCTAGAGTTGGAGCGACAGCACTCTCAGCCACGGCACCACTCAGTCCTCCCAGGACATATGGGAATCAAACACCTTTGGACCCCTTCCATCGCCATAAGTCTGATGGGTTGGGAACCCCGCTCCACTGCTGACCTTTGCGACTCAGACTCCTGGGAGAGGTGAGGGCAACACCCAGACCCAGACCCTCGGTGAGCTTCACTGGAGAATGATTAAATGTCATGTAGTTCAGTGCTTGGAATTGTCCTCGGGGTGCCTTCTGCGGGAGAGGGGGATTGACAGGCCCTGCCTGGGGGGATGATGACCGCCTTCTCGTGATCCACCCTGTTACGTGATCTTAGATCATGACTAATGTCGTCTCAAAGACATCGAACTTGTCGTTATTTATCCCTCAACCAACATCACTAAAACAGATTATCTGGTCATTATCACATTGCTGTTTGTGGGAGCTTGCTGTGCACAAATTGGCTGCCACGTTTCCCACATTACAACAGTGACTACACTTCAAAAGTACTCCATTGGCTGTAAAGCGCTTTGAGACGTCCGGTGGTCGTGAAAGGCGCTATAGAAATGCAAGTCTTTCTTTTCTTTCTTTTAAATCGACCTCCCGGTGACAGTAGCAAACCAAGAACAGGCCCTGCCCAATTCTGCACCCCCACCAGACCTCTTCCACACCTTTTACCCCCATGTTGTGCCCCAGGGAAATTTGGAGTCATGCTGTGTATATCTCATCGAACTGGAATCATTTCATCTTAAACTAAGTTGACTTAGTCCAACCAATGGGATAATCCTGAGAAATCCTGACTCCGGGAATGCCCATATACCGAGGGACTTTAATACACTGTTCCGGCCTAAAGAAATCTACACAGGACCACTTTAATCAGCAATGGCTAAACCTACAACTCTTCGATCAAATGCCCAAGGCCCTGAATTAATCTGGAACCAAGAATATTTTATAATTTACCAATTTGTGGCTTAATTTGCAAATATTTCAAACACTGGGAGAGCATTCAATGTATCTGCATCCTACTCAAAAAGATTAGTAACAAATACATTCTCCAGTGTATAGTTAATAGGTCCCACTGACCACTCGATTACATTTAATTGTAATACAGTGGCCATGATTGAAGTGTAGCCGTGGCTCAATGGAAGCACTCTCGCCTCGGCTCACAAGAGGAGTGCCGGGCTGCCTGATCGTGGCACGGACCCCGCGTTCAAAGAGGCAACGGGCCGCGACAAGTAAGTGGGACGATTTTTTTTTCCCCCGCCCGCCACGTCCCCTTTACTAATCGCCCCGTGAACCTCCAGCCGCTCCGTTCCCGCCCCCTGAATCGGTCGCTGTCATCGCCCGGCGCAGATTCAGGGGGTGCGAGCCGATTTTGCAGGCGGGGCGAAAACAGGGCGCTGCGCACGGTGATGATGTCGTCATCGCCTGCACAATGGAGCGGGGCGCCACTGGTTACCGCCGCCTCTAAACTCCCACTAAATTTAGCGGGAGTCGTTAGCAGCGCCGCGCCTGGGCGAAAAGTTTGCACCTCGTTAGCTTCCCCCGGGGGCGCTAACGAGAGGCGCAAATGCACCGAATTTCTAGCCCATAGAGGTTAAAATGAAACAGCAAAAGGAGGCTTATGATAAATGTCAGGTTCATAACACAGTAGAGAATCAAGCAAAATACAGAAAGTGCAGAGGAGGACTGAAGAAGAAAATAAGAGGGGCAAAGAGAGTGTTTGAGAATAGATTAGCGGTTAACATAAAAGGGGAGACTAAAGTCTTTTATAAACATACAAATAGTAAAAGGGGAGTCAAAGGAAGGGTGGGGCCGATTAGGGACCAAAAAGGAGATCATCTTGTGGAGGCAGAGGGCATGGCTGAGGTACTAAATGAGTACTTTGCATCTGTCTTCACGAAAGAAGAGGATGCTGCCAATGTCACAGTAAAGGAGGAGGTAGTAGAGAAATTGGATCGGATAAAAATAGATAAAGAGGAGATACTTAAAAGGTTGGTAACACTCAAAGTAGAAAAGTCACCCGGTCCAGATGGGCTGCATCCCCGGTTGTTGAGGGAAGCTAGGGTGGAGATAGCAGGAGCTCTGACCACAATATTCCAATCCTCCTTGGATATGGGAGTGGTGCCAGAGGACTGGAGGATTGAAAATGTTACACCCCTGTTCAAAAAGGGGCGAGGGATAAACCCAGTAAAAGGGTGCAGAGGAGATTTACCAGAATGTTACCAGGATGTGGGACTTCAGTTATGTGGAGTAGAGAAACTGGGATTGCTCTCCTTAGAGTAGAGAATGTTCAGAGGAGATTTAATAGACGTGTTCAAAATCATGAAAGGTTTTAAGGTAATTGGCAAAAGAGTCAGGGGAGATGAGGAGATTTTTTTTACGCAGCCAGTTGTTATGATCTGGAATGCACTGTCTGAAAGGGTGGTGGAAGCAGATTCAAAAATAACTTTCAAAAGAGAATTGGATAAACACTTGAAGGGGAGAAATTTGCAGGGCTATGGGGAAAGAGCAGGAGAGTGGGACTAATTGGATAGCTCCTTCAAAGAGCTGGCACAGGCACGATGGGCCGAATGGCCTCCTTCTGTGCTGTAAGATACAATGATTTTGTGATTCACAGCCCACTCCAAAAACTTGAGCACATAATCCAGGCTGACATTTCAGTGCAGTGCTGAGGGAGTGCTGTACTGTCAGAGGTGCCGTCTTTCAGATTAGACAGTAAACCTGTTCAGGTGAATGTAAAAGATCCCATGGCACAATTTGAAGAAGGACATGGAGTTCCCCTGATGGTGAACACCACCAAAAGCAGATTAACTGCTCCTTTATCTCATTCTGTTTGTGGGATTTTGCTGTGTGCAAATTGGCTTCCACATTTCCCTGCATTACAACAGTGACCACACTTCAAAACAAAAAGTAATTAATTGGAAGTGAAGTGCTTTGAGAGCTTTATAAATGCATGATGGTTCTAAATATAATGGATTCTATTGACGGGGTCTGCACTGCGGGTTAAAATGCTGAATAGTCCAATGTCGGGAGAATGGTACAATCAGTGGCTCTGGGTTAAGGAGGGGCATTGCCCAGGTTTGTGCTTCATGGGAGTGCTTGTCCATTACACGGATATATGCCAGTAAGTGCCAGTTAAGCTTCAAGGTTTGGCAAAGAAAAAGTCTGATCTCTGTTAACATGAAAAAGAAAAATCTAAATGTCAAAGGTTTCGAAGCCAAGCCAGTGTGACAACTGCCTCTTTGGGTGACTTTGTATCAGAATGACACCGCACTGTGTGGTGGATGCAAGGCAGCAACTAGATCATTGAAGATATAACGGCTCTGTTTTTCCCAGCACACCTACCCTCCCCATTCCCCAACTCCACCGTCACACACAGCTGTTAGAATCTATACAGCGGCAGAGACTGAAGATGCTTCACATCAATATCTGCTCATTCAATCAGTTAAAACCTCAAGTAGATATTTGATTACACATCAGTCACAGGTCAGTAAATACAAACTACGTCCGACACACAGAATCATTTCAGTTCGCTTTATTTTCAGAGCAGGCAGTGTTTATAATTTGAGTTTATATTCATCAATCTATATTGACATTCACAGCTTCTTAAATAGAATTAAGCATCGATTTTAAATATACAATGACTCATCAGTCTGCTCTCTGCTCCAAATGCCTTCATTATCTTCCCTTGATTAATGAGCTATTTCACTGACTGCACAGATCCAAATGGCTTCTCGATGGTCTGAATCACTTTGTGGCAACGTGCCCTGGAAACGACCGTCTGATAGTGTTTGATTCCTACAGCTGATCGTGACTATCAGCGACAGTGAGATACCAGCCACACAACCATTCCTCGAGCTCCTGGCCATTCCATGTAGGGATGGTACTCGAAGTCTTCTGTTACAGCTGAAGAGCCCGGCAAGGCCGGGGACACAGAGTGCCTGCCAAACCTAATGACAGGACCTCATTATCATTTTTTAGTTCCGTTTCCCGCCCGGCAGCTGGACAAATAGACAGCCTGGCTGGCGGCCAGGCGGGAACACCAGCGGGAGGGGAAGTGAAGTCGGGGATCGGGAGGGCTGGGGTGAGGGTGTGGGAGGCTGGCGATCAGGGCTAGGGGAGGCTGAAGGCTTCCGTGAGGGGCCAGAGGGAGCAATCCTGCACTTGCTGGCCCACAAGGAGTGTTAGAAAAGGCACTTAACCGTGTGGAGCCAGCAGCTCCCGCCTCCCTTTCACTGCCGGGTTTCCCAAACCCTGGGAAACCCGACCGGCATCAGTGAATTATAAATCGGGCTCCCACCTGCACTGTGTGAGCTGGATTTAAATATGTTAATTAAGTGTCCGCCTCTCCACGGTGGGACATCTGGACACCCCGATATCCGCCACTGTAAAAAAGGCGGAGGGCTCTTTAACCCCCCCACCCAATCAACCCTGTCCCTTCCATCATGAGGGGGTTAATATCGAGGACTCTGTGTCTGTGGAAGTGAGGGTTGAAAGAGAAATAGATACAGACAAACACCCACACAGAATCATAAGAACATAAGAGATAGGAGCAGGAGTAGGCCATTTGGCCCTCGAGCCTGCTCCGCCATTCAATAAGATCATGGCTGATCTTCTACCTCATCTCCACTTTCCTGCACTATCCCCATATCCCTTGATTCCCTTAATATCCAAAAATCTATCGATCTGTGTCTTGAATATATTCAACGACTGAGCCTCCACAGACCTCTGGGGTAGAGAATTCCAAAGATTCACCACCCTCTGAGTGAAGAAATTTCTCCTCATCTCAGTCCTAAATGGCCGACCCCTTATTCTGAGACTGTGACCCCTGGTTCTAGACTCCCCAGCCAGGGGAAACATCCTCCCTGCATCTACCCTGTCAAGCCCTGTAAGAATTTTGTATGTTTCAATGAGATCACCTTTCATTCTTCTAAACTCTAGTGAATATCGGCCTAGTCTACTCAATCTCTCCTCATAGGACAATCCCCCTATCCCAGGAACCAGTCTGGTGAACCTTCGTTGTACTCCCTCTATGGCAAGTATATCCTTCCTTAGGTAAGGAGACCAAAACTGTACACAGTACTCCAGGTGTGGCCTCACCAGGGCCCTATATAATTGCAGTAAGACGTCTTTACTCTTATACTCCAATCCTCTTGTAATAAAGGCCAACATACCATTTGCCTTCCTAATTGCTTGCTGTACCTGCATGTTAACTTTCAGGCAGATACAAAAAAGAACAAAAGCAAAATACTGCGGAGGCTGGAAATCTGAAATAAAAACAGAAAATGCTGAAAATACTCAGCAGGTCAGGCAGCATCTGTGGAGAAACAGAGTTAACATTTCAGGTCGATGACCTTTCATCAGAACTGAAAGATGTTGGAGATGAACAGCTTTTAAGTAAGTACAAAGCCACGGAAAAGGGGAGGAAAGAACAAAAGGGACGGTCTGTGATGGGGTGGAGGGCAGGAGAGATTAAATGACAAAAGGGATGATGGTGCGAGGTGAAAGTGGATGGTCCTGGGACAAGTAAAGAAACAAAAGACGGGTCCAGAGGAGGTGGAAATGGTTTCAGCAGAATAGCAGAGGGGACGGGAAGCATGAGGAATCTGGCAAAGAGAAGTCTCCCGTGGCCCGTAATGTGGCGGGAAAACCCAGGGGTGTGGACCAGCCCACCGGCCGTGTACGGATAGGGGACCCCCACCCCCAGCCCACACCCCCCCATCCCCTCCCCAATCACCAGCCCACATCCCCCCTCCCCCACCCCAATCACCAGCCCACACCTCCTGCACTCCCAGTGGCTCTGGTGCAGACATCCTCCATTACGAACATCTGCTGTCTGAGAAAAGAGGAGCGTTGGTTAATTTCTAATGTTGCTAATATCAATGGTAAGTGTCTCATCGAAAGATGAGGTGTTGTTCCTCGAGCTCGCGTTGAGCATTATTGGAACAGTGTAGGAGACCGAGGACAGACAGGTCAGAGTAAGAGTGCGATGGAGAATTCAAATGACAAGCGACCGGAAGCTCGGGTCACGCTTGCGGACTGAAGGGAGGTGTTCAGCAAAGTGATCACCCAATCACCTAATGTAGAGGAGACTGCATCATGAGCAACAAATACAGTATATTAAATTGAAAGAAGTACAAGTAAATCGCTGTTTCACCTGGAAGGAATGTTTGGAGCTCTGGATGGTGGGAAGGGAAGAGGTGAAAAGGGCAGATGTTGCATCTCCTGCGCTTGCACGGGAAGGGGGGCAGGGGAGTGGGTGATGGAAGAGTGGACCAGGGTGTTCACTTAAAGGAACACTCAGTAGTTAGAACAGTGGAACACAAAACGTTAGATTATTGTCTCTACCACATTGGCAGTAATCTGATGGAACCCGCTATACAACCCGTCTGCTGTACAACTCGTCTGCTATACAACCCGTCTGCTGTACAACCCGTCTGCTGTACAACCCGTCTGCTATACAACCCGTCCGCTATACAACCCGTCCGCTATACAACCCGTCCGCTATACAACCCGTCCGCTGTACAACCCGTCCGCTATACAACCCGTCCGCTATACAACCCGTCCGCTGTACAACCCGTCCGCTATACAACCCGTCTGCTGTACAACCCGTCTGCTGTACAGCCCGTCTGCTGTACAACCCGTCTGCTGTACAACCCGTCTGCTACACAACCCATCTGCTGTACAACCCGTCTGCTGTACAACCCGTCTGCTGTACAACCCGTCTGCTGTACAACCCGTCTGCTACACAACCTGTCTGCTATACAACCCGTCTGCTGTACAACCCGTCTGCTGTACAACCCGTCTGCTGTACAGCCCGTCTGCTACACAACCCGTCTGCTGTACAACCCGTCTGCTATGCAGCCCGTCTGGTTTTCATTTCACTGGTCTCCATGATGATGTATTTAAGGGGAAGCTAGATAAAGACATGTGGGAGAAAGGAAAAGAAGGATATGTTGATGGGGTGAGATGAAGTGAGGTGGGAGGAGGCTCGTGTGGAGGATAAACACTGGCACAGACCAAGTTCTGCTGAACCAGCTGCCCAGTGACATCAAAATGGCTGCAGGGCAGGAAAGCAGCTGAACCCCAGGGCGATCGTTGAGAAGGAGAATGTTAGAAGTACAACTTAGCCAGGTACTGACAGGCGTGCCTCGCACACTCTCCACAACAGCGCAGAGGATGGAGGCGTCCAACCCAATCGCTAGTACATTGGTGGTGCAGGGAATTGTGAGAATATCTGCCATGGAGAGTGGCAGCCTCCATGGAGCTACAAGCAAGGCTCTCAAATGAGTCCATGCCGGCCATGACCAGGGCCGTGCAGGAGATGTCTGCTGCCTTGCACAGAATCACAGATACCATATCCTTACAACGTGTCACTGATCTTCCCCAAGCTGGTCTGCAGCAGAGTGGTAGGACTGACGTGGCGCTGGCCCAGGAGAGGGACGATGGGGAAAGGGGACATGGAAGTGGGGATTTCACTCAAAGTGCTCCCTCTTCTCACCCATTGCCCCCTGACCCTGCCTCAGTCAGTCCCCGATAGGCTGCCTCATGTCCCGATGGCTGAGCCTGCCCCGGCACATGTGCAAGTGGAGCAAACTGTGGCGGGGCACCCAGGGCCTCCGAAACCCAGAGGTCATCGCCCCGTCACTGCCCCCCCCACCACCCTGTCACTCACCCACCCCCACCCCCCGTCACACCGCCTCCTGATTCTCCTTTCTATTGAAGTCAATGGATCAGACACCAGGGGCAGAGGTAAGAGTGTTGTAGCAAGCAGCCGATCTGTGACCACCAGTTTTCCACGCCGCGGCGAAGACTAAAGTCTACCCCCAGGAACTTGTTATTGATAACCATCTTCCTGCCAAAGCACGACTGATATAACGCCCTGGGTAATCGCGTGCGGTGTTTAGTCTAATTATTACACTAAATGCCGACCAGTTCAAGTGAGTTAAGTTGTTCACCCAGTAAATATTTCAACAACTCAATTAACTAAAAACCCAAAAACTACAAATAAGTGTTGGTGTTCATTTCAATTAATTGAATAATATCAGTCAGTTGCTGCAGAATATATTGGGTAATTAATCAATCGCTACTTGATTACATTTTTAATCGATGTTAATTGATTAATCGGTACCAGGCCAGTTGCAAATTATAACAGGAGTCCGTCGTTTACTTTGAACACTGACCGTGCCTGGGCACCTGTCAATCGCAGGCCGGCTCCGAGTTACCATGGTTACCTGTTTTCCAGCAGCACTAAGCTGGCAAATTGATTTTTCACACAATCTTTTGTTCACGATTAGACATGTCTGTTGCAATCAAGGCTAAATCTGGATTGAAAGCTGCTTTATGATCACAAAGCAAACATTTTAAAATGTTGGGCTGATTCTAACTGATGCTAATACAGTTCTTTTAAAGAAATAAAGAATATTGGGTCTAGTTCGACCTTCTTTGTCATCTGCTCGGCTCAGGGTTTCAGTGCTTAATATTGCGCTAGTTTAAGAAGTGGGTTTTTTTGCTCAAGTTTTCCGCTCAAACTCATATGCATATCGCCAGACATAAAGTCTTCCCTGAAGCAGCGCAACTGGGCAGCAATTTAGAACGTAATTTAGAAATTAAAAAATTTGCATTAAAAACTATTCCTTGATGTATTTGGTAACCTGCTGCAGTTTTATTAATACAGCTGAATATGGATTGATCACAAAAAATAAGCATTTTTAATCAATGTCTACTCCACCATCTGTGACAAACCAATTTTAAATCACTGAAAATGACCTTAAAAACTATACAGGACCATTTGCTAGTTACATTGGTGAAATTCAGCGGGAGGTTAGCGGCAGCGGTAAACGTTAGCGTCCCGCGGCACTGCGCCGCCGGCGATGATGTCATCACCGTGCGCAGCGCTCCACTCACGCCCCGGCTGCGATCTTCGGTAGCGACCCCTGACTTACCGCCGGACGCTATGTCCGACAGGGTCAGGGGGCCTACCTGTGGCTGGGGCTGCACTAATTAAAGGGAAGGTGTCGGGCGGCCATTTTTGTTGCTGGCCACTTGCCAGCACCTGCCCCCTCTGCCGTCCCCGGCCTCCTGACCCGTCCCCCCCGCGGAGTGCCGGCTGCGCTCCGTGAGCCCGGCACTTCTCTTGAGTGCCGGGCTCTTTTGCCGGCACTCCGATCCCTGGTGGCCCAGCTGGGCCCCGGGTCGCACTGCGCTAGGCCCCTCCCCTTTAAGAAGGGAAAGAAGGCCTGCAGTAACGCCGCGATATTCACTCGCAGCGCCCCAAGAGGGAGGTGGGGCGCATCCAGTAGCACCCCGCTTCCATTTTGGGGCGTTACCGATGAATTTCGGCTGCGGGGGTGCTAAAAGTAGCGCCCCAGCGCAGTTAGTGCCCCAAAGGGGGCGCGACTCAATTTTTCCCCCTTGGTCTCTCTCTTTCCTCTTTTAAAACGCTCCTTAAAGCCCATCTCTTTGACCAAGACCGGAATTCTGCCCACCTCGGCAGGTCCGGTTCAGCCGGTGTCCGTGGCGGGTCGCGACCCCGCTGCTGGCTCCATCCCGCTGTTGAAAATGAATTTCCCCTAATGGGGCCTATTAAGCCCGCCCAGCGCGTTAGCCGGCCCAATGAGATGGAGCGGGTCTGGTGATGTCATTCATGACACGTTTTCAGCCAGGATCGTTAAAGGGACCATGGCCACATTACATCTAACATAGTGCTGTCAGTGCATTGGAGTGCTGCAAACACTGACAATGACTGCACAGAGGCAGAGGGCTGCACCCAGGGAGGTCCTCTTCCCGTTTGATAGGTGGAAGAGACCTCCCCAGGAGGCCAAGACAGCCTGGTTGCAGATTGCAGAGGAGGGCACAAGCAGGGATGTGGTCAGGAGGACCTGGGTGCAGTGGCGCAAATGTTTCAATTATCTCATTAGATCAGGAAACGTTAGTACAAAGCCACACTCAACTTCATCCTGCTGTACCACTCATCACATCCCCATCACTCTGCCTTCCCTATCCTACTCCTGCACATGCTTACTCACACCAACATACCTTGCACCACCACCCATCCCTCTCTCTCTATCTACATTATCACATCCCCATCTCACTAGCCACCCCTCACACTCACCCTCCAACTAACAACACACAAGACTAGGCACTTGGGTGTTTTATCCAATGTTTATGTAAAGTTTCTGTTAATGTGGTGTCAAACATTTAAAAACATTATTTTCCGGTCTTGGACAGATTTGTGTGCACCTTTGGAAGTGGCTTAGTGAGTTGCAGTGAATGGTGTGACATAACGGGACCCCCCGCAATGGTCATGAGTGTGAAAGGAATGGCTTGGGCATTGTAGGGATACTTTATGGTTTTGGTGTGGGGTGGTGCCAACCTGGTGCATCATGTGGCAACCATATGGGTGTACAACGTAAAGTTAACTAAATCTGGCTATGATGAGGCCATCCCTGGCCTCCCGGGCAGCAATGTGGTCAGGTGCTGATGCCCTGTGTCCTGTGCAGCATCAGGTGATTGCGGAGAAGGTTGGTGTTGTTGTTGGTGCTGCTGGTGTGCCTGGTGCTGCTGGTGTTGGGGCTGATCGTGGTGGGATTCTGAGGACCAAGGTGAGACAGTATGAAGGACACCCATGTTGATGGAATAGATGGCAGGTGAAATAGAGATGACAGAAGCATCTGTCAATGGTGAGAGAGTTCTTCCAATGAGGTGAGACTGGATGGAGACTTTGCTGGAAACACTTGCAGCCTGTAGAATCTGTGCTGAGAATGGACTGAGCAACAGCTTCTGCCTGAGGAAAGTGATCATCTGTCAGGTGGGAGCTTTTACTGTACAGTTGAAGCTGTCAAGTAATCAGCTGGAGCAATGGCCACTGAACTCCCGCCTCAGGTTGTCAGACGTGGTTCCCGAGGGAAATTTAAAAGTAAGTGAAAAAAGGCTCTTAAGTGCCTGTAAACTACCTGATAATTATTTCAGCTGGGTCCCCTGCCACTGCCGGTCGGGTCGGCTCCGTGATGACAGATGTACCTATGGGAAAGGCGCGTGGGAGCGAGATGACAGCGGATTCCCGACCCGCGGTCAAAAATAACAACTTTCCCACCCGACCCGCCCGCTACCACCCCGGAAAATTCCGGCCCAAGCTTTTGGTCATCTGCCCTGGCTCGGTGTCAGATTTTGTTTGATAATCGCTCCTGTGAAGCGCCGTGGGATGTTTTACTCCGTTAAAGGCACTGTATAAATACAAGTTGTTACGCCGAGAAAAGGTTTAATTTTAAGAGCCTCCCCCGAAAGGCCTGCAAACGAGCGCAATTAATGGAATTGCGATTAATTCGATCTGGGGGCAGGGCCAGTTCTGTGGGCAGGGCTGACGTCTAGCGCGATGTTTTAAAACCAGCGCAAAAGATCGCGGGAACTCGAGTTGCGCTGGACTTAATTTGCGCTTGAAGTTCCACCATCTTTTGTGCTGCCTTGGCCGATTTTGGGCGAATTGCGCTGAAAAAACCGACGCAAACTAGCAGAAACTCCAGGCCACTGTGTTTCTGTGAAATTTGAAATGGCTGAACTAAAAATATTCCCACCACAATTCTGTTCATCAGCACGGGGGAATTATCCTGGTATTTTCTCGGGTGATTGAGGCACGAATGGTTGTTCATTACATTGAAGTATCTGCTTTGGATTGTTGTCAAAATGATGTCTTGTTGATGGTCCTTATCACAAACCTCAAGAACTACAAAATAGCTTTGTGATAATTCAAGCTGTAACAAAGTGCAGGATTTCTCAGCTCAGTTACTGTCGTGTGAGTCTGACTGGACACGGGAGGAAAATGTGGCTTCTGACTACTTTGGTCAAACTTGTGATTCCAACTATTCTATTCCTCGGAAAGTGGTGGCAAACAAACCACAAACAAGGAATGTACTTTTGCTGCCTTTTTCCTGATGTTAAAACCAGATTGTAGTGAGTGGGGAAAGGGGAGGAATATCCTGTGCGATCACCAGCTTTCATTCGTACACAGAACAAGGTATTTTTATTAGGCTTCTGACGAAAGGTCATCGACCTGAATCGCTAAATCTGTTTCTCTCTTCACAGATGCTGCCTGACCTGCTGAGTATCTCCAGCATTTTCTATTGTTATTTTTATTAGAGATGGTTTTTTTATAATGTGCTCCCAGGATGTGGATGACAATGAGAAGGTCACATTAACGGCCCAGCCCGGGGGTAGGGGGATGGAGCCGAGTGAGCAGCTAGGCCACTTCATCAGGCGTAAAAGGGGGAATTTAAACTCCCCCCCACCCAGCAGAAACCATGGGGAACGATTCGTTCGGCTCCAAACATTGCATTTACCGCTCCTTTCACACCCCGCGCCCATTTGGACCTCACTGGGCAGCTGAGGTCCCCCATGACTCAGGCAGGAGGCTTGTGATTAAATGTAAGTCGGAGCCCTCTGATGTTATTAGGATCCTGATGCAGATTTTAAGGGCCTACTGAGGGGAGTGTCTGCTGCAAAGGCTTCGCACAGTGAAACCTGACAGATACTCAGTGAAGACCCGTCAGGTTAAAGTTTAAAAGCAGGAGGGCACCCCGCCCCCCCCGCGCCCCCCCCCCCCCACCCACCGCACCCCGGGAAGTTCGGGCCACTGCCGGCCCAGAGCCCCCTCCCACCTCCTGCACCTCAAAAAACTCCCCAGCCCCACCCTTGACAGCATACCTGAGTGCTGGTGGATGGCCTGGTCTTTGCAGGCCGCAGACTAGTGAGCTGCCTCTGGGCACCCGTCCCAGGCAGGCAGCTGGCCAGTGAAGTACAAACCAGGCCCGACCATTAACATGGACGGCAACCCCTGGGCGGGTGGTCATAGAAACATAGAAGATAGGAGCAGGAGTAGGCCATTCGGCCCCCTCGAGCCTGCTCCGCCATTCAATGCGATCATGGCTGATCATCCAAATTCAGTACCCTGTCCCTGCTTTCTCCCCATATCCCTTGATCCCTTTAGCCTTAAGAAATATATCTAACTCCTTCTTGAATATATTTAATGAATTGGCCTCAACTGCCTTCTGTGGTAGAGAATTCCACAGGTTCACCACTCTCTGGGTGAAGAAATTCCTCCTCATCTCAGTCCTAAATGACTTACCCCTTATCCTTAGACTGTGACCCCTGGTTCTGGACTCCCCCGCCATCAGGAACATCCTTCCTGCATCTAGTCTGTCCAGTCCTGTTAGAATTTTATAAGTTTCAATGAGATCCCCTCTCATTCTTCTAAACTCCAGCGAATACAAGCCCAATCGACCCAATCTCTCTTCATATGTCATTTTTGCCATCCCAGGTATCAGTCTGGTGAATCTTCGCTGCACTCCCTCCATGGCAAGAACATCCTTCCTCAGATAAGGCGACCAAAACTGCACACAATACTCAAGGTGTGGTCTCACCAAGGCCCTGTACAACTGCAGCAAGACATCCTTGCTCCTGTACTCGAATCCTCTCGCTATGAAGGCCAACATACCATTTGCCTTCTTAACCGCCTGCTGCACCTGCATGCTTACCTTCAACGACTGGTGCAAAAGGACTCCTAGGTCTCGTTGCACTTCCCTTTTCCCAATCTATTACCGTTCAGATAATAATCTGCCTTCCTGTTTTTGCCACCAAAGTGGATAACCTCGCATTTATCCACATTATACTGCATCTGCCATGCATCTGCCCAATCACCCAACTTGTCCAAATCATACTGGAGTTTCTCTGCATCCTCCTCACACGCCCACCCAGCTTTGTGTCGTCTGCAAACTTGGAGATATTACATCTAGTTCCCTCGTCTAGATCATTAATATATATTGTGAATAACTGGGGTCCTAGCACCGATCCCTGCGGTACCCCACTAGTCACTGCCTGCCACTCGGAAAAAGACCCGTTTATTCCAACTCTTTGCTTCCTGTCTGCCAACCAGTTCTCTATCCAAGTCAATACCTTGCCCCCAATCCCGTGTGCTTTAACTTTGCATGCTAATCTCTTATGCGGGACCTTATCGAAAGCCTTCTGAAAGTCCAAATACACCACATCCACTGGTTCTCCCTTATCTATTCTACCAGTTACATCCTCAAAAAATTCCAGTAGATTAGTCAAGCATGATTTACCTTTTGTAAATCCATGTTGACTTTGTCCGATCCTGTCACTGTTTTCCAAGTGCTCTGCAATTACATCTTTTATAATGGACTCTAGCATTTTCCCCACTACCGATGTCAGGCTTACCGGTGGTCCGTGCGTTCCACCCAGCAGATAAAATCCCCCCATGAGAGTCAATCACACAGTGAAAAGAAAAAGAAAGACTTGCATTTCTATAGCGCCTTTCACGACCACATGACGTCCCAAAATGTTTTACAGCCATTGAAGTACTTTTGAAGTGTAGACACTGTTGTAATGTAGGAAATGCAGCAGCCAATTGGCGTACAGCAAGCTCCCACAAGCAATGTGATAATGACCAGCTAATTTGCTTTGACGGATAAAAATTGGCCAGGGCACCAGGGAGAACTCCCCTGCTCTTCTTCGAAGTAGTGGCCATGGGATCGTTTACCTCCACCTGAGAGAGCAGACGGGGCCTTGGTTTAACGTCTCATCTGAAAGACGGCACCTCCGACAGTGCAGCACTCCCTCAGCACTGCACTGGAGTGTCAGCCTAAATTTTTGCGCTCAAGTCTCTTGGAGTGGGATTTGAACTCACAACCTTCTAACTCCGAGGCGAGAGTGCTACCCACTGAGCCACGGCTGACACTGGAGGTACGTCTGGACCAGACAGGGTAAGGACGGCAGGATTCCTTCCCTGAAGGACATTAGTGAACCAGTTGGGATTTTAACCACAATCCGACAGCTTCATTGTTACTTTTTTCCCTGGGAATTTCACAACTTCCTACATTACAACAGTGACTACACTTCAAAAAGTACATTGGCTGTAAAGGACTTTGGGATGTTCGGTGGTGGTGAAAGGCCCTGTAGAAATGCAAGTCTTTGTTTCTTTTGTGGGATTATGCAATCATGACCCCTGTGTGTCCAGTCCAGTACTGAAGCACTGTCCTACCGTGACCCCTGTGTGTCCAGTCCAGTAACAAACCACTGTCCTACCGTGACCTCTGCGTGTCCAGTCCAGTACTGAAGCACTGTCCTACCGTGACCCCTGCGTGTCCAGTCCAGTACCAAACCACTGTCCTACCGTGACCCCTGTGTGTCCAGTCCAGTACCAAACCACTGTCCTACCGTGACCCCTGTGTGTCCAGTCCAGTACCAAACCACTGTCCTACCGTGACCCCTGTGTGTCTAGTCCAGTACCAAACCACTGTCCTACCGTGACCCCTGTGTGTCTAGTCCAGTACCAAACCACTGTCCTACCGTGACCCCTGTGTGTCCAGTCCAGTACCAAACCACTGTCCTACCGTGACCCCTGTGTGTCTAGTCCAGTACCAAACCACTGTCCTACCGTGACCCCTCTGTGTCCAGTCCAGTACCAAACCACTGTCCTACCGTGACCCCTGTGTGTCTAGTCCAGTACCAAACCACTGTCCTACCATGACCTCTGTGTGTCTAGTCCAGTACCGAAGCACCGTCCTACCGTGACCTCTGCGTGTCCAGTCCAGTACCAAACCACTGTCCTACCGTGACCCCTGTGTGTCTAGTCCAGTACCAAACCACTGTCCTACCGTGACCTCTGTGTGTCTAGTCCAGTACCGAAGCACCGTCCTACCGTGACCTCTGTGTGTCTAGTCCAGTACTGAAGCACTGTCCTACCGTGACCCCTGTGTGTCTAGTCCAGTACCAAAGCACCGTCCTACCATGACCTCTGTGTCTAGTCCAGTACCGAAGCACTGTCCTACCGTGACCTCTGTGTGTCTAGTCCAGTACCGAAGCACTGTCCTACCGTGACCCCTCTGTGTCCAGTCCAGTACCAAACCACTGTCCTTCCGTGACCCCTGTGTGTCTAGTCCAGTACCAAACCACTGTTCTACCATGACCCCTCTGTGTCTAGTCCAGTACCAAACCACTGTCCTACCGTGACCTCTGTGTGTCTAGTCCAGTACCGAAGCACTGTCCTACCGTGACCCTTGCGTGTCTAGTCCAGTACCAAACCACTGTCCTACCGTGACCTCTGTGTGTCTAGTCCAGTACCGAAGCACTGTCCTACCGTGACCCCTCTGTGTCTAGTCCAGTACCAAACCACTGTCCTACCGTGACCTCTGTGTGTCTAGTCCAGTACCGAAGCACTGTCCTACCGTGACCTCTGTGTGTCTAGTCCAGTACCAAAGCACCGTCCTACCGTGACCTCTGTGTCTAGTCCAGTACCAAACCACTGTCCTACCGTGACCCCTGTGTCCAGTCCAGTACCAAGCCACTGTCCTACCGTGACCCCTGTGTCCAGTCCAGTACCGAAGCACTGTCCTACCGTGACCCCTGTGTGTCCAGTCCAGTACCAAGCCACTGTCCTACCGTGACCTCTGTGTGTCCAGTCCAGTACCAAGCCACTGTCCTACCGTGACCTCTGTGTGTCCAGTCCAGTACCAAGCCACTGTCCTACCGTGACCTCTGTGTGTCCAGTCCAGTACCAAACCACTGTCCTAGCGTGACCTCTGTGTGTCTAGTCCAGTACCGAACCACTGTCCTACCGTGACCTCTGTGTGTCTAGTCCAGTACCAAAGCACCGTCCTACCGTGACCTCTGTGTCTAGTCCAGTACCAAACCACTGTCCTACCGTGACCCCTGTGTCCAGTCCAGTACCAAACCACTGTCCTACCGTGACCTCTGTGTGTCTAGTCCAGTACCAAGCCACTGTCCTACCGTGACCTCTGTGTGTCCAGTCCAGTACCAAACCACTGTCCTACCGTGACCTCTGTGTGTCTAGTCCAGTACCGAACCACTGTCCTACCGTGACCTCTGTGTGTCTAGTCCAGTACCAAAGCACCGTCCTACCGTGACCTCTGTGTCTAGTCCAGTACCAAACCACTGTCCTACCGTGACCCCTGTGTCCAGTCCAGTACCAAGCCACTGTCCTACCGTGACCCCTGTGTCCAGTCCAGTACCGAAGCACTGTCCTACCGTGACCCCTGTGTGTCCAGTCCAGTACCAAGCCACTGTCCTACCGTGACCTCTGTGTGTCCAGTCCAGTACCAAGCCACTGTCCTACCGTGACCTCTGTGTGTCCAGTCCAGTACCAAGCCACTGTCCTACCGTGACCTCTGTGTGTCCAGTCCAGTACCAAACCACTGTCCTAGCGTGACCTCTGTGTGTCCAGTCCAGTACCAAGCCACTGTCCTACCGTGACCTCTGTGTGTCTAGTCCAGTACCAAACCACTGTCCTACCAAATCAAATAGGGAATTTAGAAGAAACTTCTTTACCCAGAAGGTGGTGAGAATGTGGAACTCACTACCACAGGGAGTGGTTGAAGCCAATAGTATAGATGCATTTAAGGGGAGGCTAGACAAGCAGATGAAGGAGAAGGGAATAGAGGGTTATGCTGATAGATTTAGATGAGGAAAGACGGGAGGAGGCTCGAGTGGAGCATAAACACTGGCATGGACTGGTTGGGCCGAATGGCCTGTTTCTGTGCCGTATATCCTATGCAATCCTATGTAATACTCCCACGATCACAAAGCAAATGAAGTAGTCCTTCACCTGGGCCAGTGATACACATCTTTTTGACTTAAAAGGGAAGAGGGAAGGTTTTTGGCTTTGTAGTTCAGAGGAGGTGAAACACAGGATCTGTTGTATTGTGCTGTTGATTGAGAGGCCTGAGTTTCTCTCTACCAGCTGACCACTCACTGCCTCCCCTGATCATGAACTAACCCTCAGGAACACTGTAGCCCCAAGTCCATGTGCAACATGTCGAGGCACCAATGTGACTGAGGTTTCGTGTCTCTAGATGCTTGTCTCCTTGCCTGTTGTGTTTAATTTTTAACGATGCTTTTATGTTGCTTTAATGAACTGGTGCTCGATTGTTTGTAACGGAGTTAAAGAGCAAAATTTAATAGCTATATAAAATAAACACCCACAATGATTGGCTAAGAAGCAACTATTGTGTCTGAGAAATCCAGGAAAATAGTGAGGGTTAATAGAAAGAACTTGTATGTTGGGTTGTGACGAAGGGTCTTCGACCTGAAACGTTAACTCTGTTTCTCTCTCCACAGATACTGCCTGACCTGATGAGTATTTCCATCATTTTCTGTTACTATTTTGCATTTCTATAGCGCCTTTCACGACCTCAGGACGTCCCAAAGTGTTTTACAGCCAATGAAGTACTTTTGAAGTGTGGTCACTGTTATAATGTAGGAACCTCGGCAGCCAATTTTCACACAGCAAGCTCCCACAAACAGCAATAATGACCTGATAATCTGTTTTATGTGTTGGCTGAGGAATAAATGTTGGCCAGGACACCCCCTGGTCTTCTTTGAATTGTGCCTTTTGGATCTTTTACTTTCATCTGAGAGAACAGACGGTTTAACGTCTCATCCAAAAGACAGCACCTCCCTCAATAACAACAGAAAACGCTGGAAAAACTCAGCAGGCCAGGCAGCATCCATGGAGAGAGAAACAGAGTTAACGTTTCAGGTCGAAGACCTTTCGTCAGAACTGGAAAAAAACAGGAAATTAAATAGATTTAAGGCAAGGATAAAGCTGGGAAAAGGGGGAGGGGATGAAAGAACAAAAGGAGAGATTAAGAGACACTGAGAGACATTAAGAGATGATCAAGGCAAGAGGAGGTGTTAATGTGACAGGTTGAGGCTAAAAGAAGTGTGAAATGCACTGGCAGAATGAAGGACAGCTGCCAGCTTCTGGGAGAGAAAAAAAGGGGGGGGGGGGCAAACAAAAGGGTGGATGAATAAATAAAATATAAATGTGATAGGGGCCGAGGTTATGATCTAAAATTGTTGAACTCGATGTTGAGTCCAGAGGGCTGTAGGGTGCCTAAACGAAAGATGAGGTGCTGTTCCTCGAGCTTACGCTGAGCTTCCGTGGAACAGTGTAATAGGCCGAGGACGGTGAGGTCAGAGTGGGAGTGGAGCGGACCTCCCTCAATACTGCACTAGAGTGTCAGCTTAGAATATGTGCTCAAGTCTCTGGAGTGGAACTTGAACCTACAACCTTCTGACTAAGAGGCAAGAGTGCTGCCCACTGAGTCACGGCTGACAGTAGGGACAGAGCTGGGAAGTAGCACAGAAGCAGCATGGAGAGAGTCAGAAAATCTTGGAAAACCCTCAGAGATCAATAAATACAGAGTCTGGGATCATACTTACAGTACAACAGATAAATGGACAGATACATAAAAGAAAGCTCGCCTGCTCTTCCAAAGAGCCAGCACAGGCGCGACGGGCCGAATGGCCTCCTTCCGCGCTGTAAGTTTCTATGATTCTATGAAACAGCAAAATAAACATAGCAGAAGCAAAATAGAGAAATATTAAAAATCAAAGAAACAGATGGGAAAGAAAGACAAAAATGAAACCGTGTAGCAAAGTAAAAGGAAACGAGAGAAACGGAAATAAACTGAAAGAAAAGGAGAAAGTAATGAGGAGAAATAAGGTAAGAAAGTAGAGAAAGAATAATTCAAAGATCAGGAGAGAAAGAATAAAAAAATGAAAAATACATTTATTTTCACAACAAAAATAACACCTCCCATTTATACAGAGCCTCGAACATGGAAGAGCATCACACAGCGCTTCACAGAGTCCGAGTCTGAAATAAATGGCTGGGCTGTCAAAAGCTCGGTCAAAGAGGCGGGCTTTAAGGAGGGTCTTAAAAGAAAGAAAGACTTGCATTTCTATAGCGCCTTTCACGACCACCAGACGTCTCAAAGCACTTTACAGCCAATGAAGTACTTTTGAAGTGGAGTCACTGTTGTAATGTGGGAAACGTGGCAGCCAATTTGCGCACAGCAAGCTCCCACAAACAGCAATGTGAAAATGACCAGACAATCTGTTTTTGTTATGTTGGTTGAGGGAGAAATATTGCCCCCAGGACTCCGGGGAGAACTCCCCTGCTCTTCTTCGAAATAGTGCCGTGGGATCTTTTACATCCACCTGAGAGAGCAGACGGGCCTCGGTTTAACGTCTCATCCGAAATATGGCACCTCCAACAATGCAGCACTCACTCAGTACTGCGCTGGAGTGTGAGCCTGGATTTTGTGCTCAAGTCTCTGGAGTGGGACTTGAACCCATAACCTTCTGACTCCTTTAAAGGAGGAAAGAGAGGTGGAGAGGCAGAGGGATTGGGGGGGAATTCCAGAACTCAAGGGCCTAGATGGTTGAAGGCACGGCCGCCAATGGTAGGCTGAAGGGAGGGGGATGCACAAGAGTCCAGAGTTGGAGGAGCACAGAGTTCTTGGTGAAGGGGGTTGTAGAGCTGGAGGAAGTTACAGAGATAGCGAGCAGCAAGGCAATGAAGGAATTAAACGCAAGGATGAAAATATTAAATTGGAGGTGTAGAGGGACTGGGAGCCAATGTAGGTCAGCGAGCACAGAGTGATGCTGAGCAGGACTTGGTGCGGGATAGCGGGATAGGATATGGGCAACAGAGCTTTAGCTCAATTTATGAAGGATAAAGGATGGGAGATCGGCCAGGAGAATATTGGAATAGTTGAGTCTAGAGGTAAGAAAAGCATGGATGAAGGTTTCAGCAGATGGGCTGAGGCAGGGGCGGAGACGGGCGATGTTACGGAGGTGGAAATTGGTGGTCTTAGTGATGAAGAGGATATGAGGTCGGCAGCTCAGCTCCTGGTCAAATAGGATGCGAAAAGTCTGGTTCAACCTGAGGCAGTGGCCAGGGAGGGGGATGGCATCGGTGATGAGGGGGGTACAGGGACTGAAGACAATGGATTCGGTTTTCTCAATATTTAACAGAGATTGTAATGGACTGAGCCAGTGGAGGTGAGATGTAATCCAGAATTACAGTGAGTAGTTCTAAGCGTGCACTATTCCAATAACTGATTGGAGATCAATTGACCTGCTCTTCAGTATAGCATGGGGTGGAGGGGGAGGGGGGGCTGGAGGGAGAGGAAACTGAGAGAAATCATCTACCAAAAGAAGAGATGGAGGCAATAAATATTATAAAAGCAGTAAGTGCTTCTATCAGATTTTGAGAGGTTCTGTAAGATTATTGCGAGTACTCAGTCTGCGTAGAACCATACGACTGCGAATGGTAAATATTTCTACTGCCTCTTATCTAAGTGCTCTGCAGACTAAAGCTGCTAAGAAATGAGTGAGGTAAGTGAAATTCAATAAAGGAAACCTTTCACCTACCATGGACATCGATAGTGATGAGTGCACCGAGAGTTATTCTCGCCATTTTGGTCAGCTTGCCCCGTACTAGAGTGACAATATCTTCAATTTGCTTACTGCTTTTTTTCAGGAAGACTCGCAGTCCATCCTTCTGAGTGATGGCCTGCAAGGAAAACAAGGCTGAAAGACGCTGCAGAGAGAGCTTGGTTACTTGCGTCACGCCGGAGAGATTGACTCTTTCCATTTGTCCGTTTAGATTTGTTTTAGAGTAATTGGTGTTATTGGTTCCAAACTAAAAGCTCATTAAACAAACAGTACAGACAGGCATCTTCAGTGTGAGGAGCGGTAATTTACCAGGGACCTCGACTTCATCCTTTCACGCATGATTAGGAATCTTCTCTTTCAATTGTAGATTATTCTAATACATAACCAGCTTCTGCTAATAAAGCAGCAGGAACAGAGTGAATGACATCAAGTGTAAATGATCAGAAACACACCAGCCTCATGCATCAATGTTGTGCCCCATTGAGTTAGACATGTCTTGATGTAGAAAACTCAATTTTGTTGCATTCATTATTTAATGTGGAACTTTAAATTGAGAATAATTGAGAGATGTAAAGTAATTTAATCAGGAAATAATAACTTTCTAACTTTTTAATACTAATTTTAAGTATCGCTGGAACCAAAAAGGCCGTCTTCTCAGCTGTACTTGACGCAGGATTGTCATGTAACTCTCAATATAAGCAGTTTCAGGCAGCTACACCAATCCTCTAGTGCAGCAAAGGAAAATTAATATATCCCTTACATGGTTAAAAACTCTTTTTTAATTTATTCTTGGGATGTGGGCGGCACTGACAAGGCCGGCATTTATTGCCCACCCCTAGTTGCCCTGAGAAGGTGGTGGTGAGCCGCCTTCTTGAAACACTGTGGTCTGTGTGGTGAAAGTGTTCCCATTTTGGAGTTAGGTGGGGAATTCGAGGGTATTGGCCCAGTGACGAAGATGGAACGGCGATATATTCGGGGTTGATGTTTTAACACAAAAGAAGTAAAGATCATTTAAAAATTTAACTCACGTGTATTTCCATAGGCACTAGCTTACGGCTGTGGCATATCTGAGAAATGCTGCACCCCCCCTTTGACCCAGTGCCAATATAGGGGCAGCACGCCCAACATGAACTGCACCTGCCCAGATTGAACTGCACCCAGATTAGGTGGGCTGGGCCCATCCCTTGGCATGGCCTTGAGCCAAGAAATGGCGGAGAAGAGAGAAGCACAGTTGCAAGCTTGAGAGACCTGTTGCCCCTGGAGATAATCTTCAAGGCCGCTATCAGGTCATTACTTAACCTTCTCAGCTCTAGTAAGAATGCCACCTAAGTTCTCAAGTCTCCCTTCATAACTATAACCCCTCAACCCTAGTAACTTCCTAGTGACTCTTGAGGATTATCTGCACAATAACCTAGTAAACAGTAAATAAGGAGAAATAACAACAGAAAACGCTGGAAAAACTCAGCAGGCCAGGCAGCATCCGTGGAGAGAGAAACAGAGTTAACGTTTCAGGTCGAAGACCTTTCGTCAGAACTGGAAAAAAGCAGGAAATGAAATAAGGAGAGACTGTTCCTACTGGCAGGAGGGTCAGTAACCAGAGGACACAGATTCAAGATAATTGGCAAAAGTATCCGAGAGGAGAATTTTTTTTTACGCAGCGAGTTGTTGTGATCTGGAATGCACGGCCTGAAAGGGTGGTGGAAGCAGATTCAATAGTAACTTTCAAAATGGAATTAGATAAATACTTCAAGGGGAGAAATTTGCAGGGCTATGGAGAAAGACAGGGGAGCAGGATTAATTGGAGAGCTCTTTCAAAGAGCCGGCACAGGCACGATGGGCCGAATGGCCTCCTTCTGTGCTGTATCGTTCGATGGTTCTATTACATGGACACATAAGGTGAAGATCCGACATGATTAGCCTCTTTGATTACTTTCAGGAGTGACATCCAATTGGACTGTGAGAAGCCCAATGACCTGTTTTCTAAAGGCATTTGACAAAGTTCCACATGAAAGGCTATTCGTTAAACTCAAAGCTGTGGGGATTCAGGTTAAACCTTGGGGATGGATCAAAATCATGTGACGGCTAGAAAGCAAAGGGCACCTTTTAGGGGAGACATGTTGGAGAAGGCGTGTGGGGAGAAGTACTGAGTGGGGTGTCTCGGGCACAGTGTTGGCAACACTCCTCTTTCTGATGTACATCAACAACATGGATTCAGAAACCTGATTCAAACTAGTCAAATTTACAAATGATACCAAACAAGGAGGGGCAATGGAATTGGAGGAGGCAGCACAGAATGGACAAAATATTCAAGTGGCAGAAGAGGTTGAATGCAGACAAGTGTAAAAAATGGCAAGGTGTGCAATAGTGTCCTGTGTGTGAGCTGTGTGCCAATTGATCTTAGTGATGTCTCCTGCAATTGCCTGGAAGCACCCAGTATGTAGACATCTAGCGCAATGGTCTCTATCACTTCCACTGATCATCCAGATGTTGAATCTTAAGAACATAGGAACAGGAGGAGGCCATTCAGCCCCTCGAGCCTGTTCCGCTATTCAATGAGATCATGGCTGATCTGCGACCTAACTCCTTTGGCCCATATCCCTTAATACCTTTGGTTAACAAAAATCTATCAATCTCCGATTTAAAATTAACAATTGATCTAGCATCAATTGTCATTTGCGGAGTTCCAAACTTCTCCCACCCTTTGTGTGAAGAAGTGTTTCCTAATTTCACTCCTGAAAGGTCTGGCTCTAATTTTTAGGCTATGTCTCCTAGTCCTAGGATCCCCAACCAGCGGAAATAGTTTCTCTCTATCTACCCCATCAGTTCACCTTAATAACATAAAAACTTTGATCAGATCGCCCCTTAACTTTCTAAATTCCAGGGAATACAACCCTAGTTTGTGTAATCTCTCCTCGTAATTTAACCCTTGGAATCCAGGTATAATTTCCTCCAAGGCCAATATATCCTTCCTAAGGTGCGGTGCCCAGAACTGCTCACAGTACTCCAGGTGTGGTCTAACCAGGGTTTTGTATAGCTGCAGCATAACTTCTGCCCCCTTGTATTCTAGTCCTCTAGATATAAAGGCTAGCATTCCATTAGCCTTTTTGATTATTTTCTGTACCTGTCCATGACATTTTAATGATCTATGTACATGGACCCCCAGTCTCTTTTGACCTCCACTGTTTCTAGCTTTTCACCATTTAGAAAGTACTCTGATCTATCCTTTTTAGGTCCAAAGTGGATGACCTCACACTTGTCTATATTGAAATCCATTTGCCACAGTTTTGCCTGATTCACTTAATCTATTAATATCTCTTTGTAATTTTATGCTTCCATCCACACTGCTTACGATGCCACCTATCTTTGTGTCATTGGCGAGTCTAAGTTGTTAATAAATATTGTGAATAGTTGAGGCCCCAATACAGATCCCTGCGGGACACCACTAGTCACATCCTGCCAATTGTGGTGGTTGAAGGTCAATCATCACAGCCCCAGGACATCACTGCAGGAGTTCCTCAGGGCAGTGTTCTAGGCCCAACCATCTTCAGCTGCTTCATCAATGACCTTCCCTCCAACATAAGGTCAGAAATAGGGATGTTCGCTGATGACTGCACAGTGTTCAGCGCCATTCACAACTCCTCAGATAATGAAGCAGTCCATCCCCGCATGCAACAAGACCTGGACGACGTTCAGACTTGGGCTGATAAGTGGCAGGTAACATTCGCGCCACAGAAGTGCCAGGCAATGACTATCTCCAACAAGCGAGAGTCTAACCACCTCCCTTTGACATTCAACGGCATTACCATCGCCGAATCCCCCACCATCAACATCCTGGGGGTCAACATTGACCAGAAACTTAACTGGACCAGCCACATAAATACTGTGACAACAAGAGCAAGTCAGAGGCTAGGTATTCTGTGACGAGTGTCTCACCTCCTGACTCCCCAAAGCCTTTCCACCATCTACAAGGCACAAGTAAGGAGTGTGATGGAATACTCTCCACTTGCCTGGATGTGTGCAGCTCCAACAACACTCAAGAAGCTTGACATCACCCAGGTTAAAGCAGCCCATTTGATTGGCACCCCATCCACCACCTTAAACATTCACTCCCTCCACCACCGGCGTACCGTGGCTGCAGTGTGCACCATCTACAAGATGCACTGCAGCAACTCACCAAGGCTTCTTCAGCAGCACCTCCCAAACCCGCAACCTCTTCCACCTAGAAGGACAAGGGCAGCAGGCGCATGGGAACACCAGCACCTCCAAGTTCCCCTCCAAGTCACACACCATCCTGACTTAGATGTATATCGCCGATCCTTCATCGTCAAAATCTTGGAATTCCCTACCTAACCGCACTGTGGGAGTACCTTCACCACACGGACTGCAGCGGTTCAAGAAGGCGGCTCACCACCACCTTCTCAAGGGCAATTAGGGATGGGCAATAAATGCTGGCCTTGCCAGCGATGCCCACATCCCATAAACGAATAAAAAAAAATTAGTAGAGTACATGCCCATTATCCCTACTCACTGTCTCCTGCCACTCAGCCAATTTCCTAAACAGGTTCATAATTTGCCTTCAATTCCATGAGCTTCAACTTTAGCTAACAGTCTCTTATGAGGAACTTTACTGAATGCCTTCTGGAAGTCCATATAAATAACATCCATAGACATTCTCCTGTCCACTACTTTAGTCACCTCTTCAAAAAATTCAATCAGGTTTGTCAGGCATGACCTACCTTTCACAAATCCATGCTAGCTCTCTCTGATCAACTGAAAATTTTCAAGATGTTCTGTCACCCTATCCTTAATTATAAACTCTAGTAATATCCCAACAGCAGATGTTAGGCTAACTGGTCTATAATTCCTTGATTTCCCTCTCTCATCTTTCTTAAATAGCAGAGTGCAAGTGCAATTTTCCAATCTAAAGGAACGTTTCCCGAATTGAGAGAACATTGGAAGATTATAGTTAGGGCATCTGCAATGTTCTCACCTACTTCCTTTAAAACCCTGGGATGGAAACCATCTGGTCCTGGGGATTTGTCTCTCTTTTGTGCCATTATTTTCTTCATTACTGTTATTTTGCTTGTGATAATTTTGGTGAGTCCCCCGTCCCTGATTCAATACTAGTTTCCTTGGGATATCCAGCATGCTATCCTCTTCTTCTACTGTAAATACTGACGCAAAGTAATTATTCAACTTGTCCACCATTTCCTTATTTTCATTTAAGGGGCCCACATTCCTCCTGACCACCCTATTTTTCCAAATATAATTGTAAAAAATATTTGTGTCGATTTTGATATCCCTTGCAAGTTTCTTTTCATACTCCCTTTTTGTAACTCTTACTATCTGTTTTGCCACTTTTTGTTGTTCATTATATCTCTCTCAGTTGTCAGGATCTGTGCCATTTTTTGCATTTTTGTATGCCTTTTCTTTTAGTTTTATATTGTCCCTTACCTCTTTAGTCGTTCATGGCTTTTTTTTTTGGCCAGTAGAGCTCTTGCCCATTAGGGGTATAAGTTGGTTCTGTATCACGTTAAATTCTTTTTTGATCACCTCCCACTGATCTTCTACAATTTCCCCATTAACAGATTTTACCCAGTTTACTGTGGACAGTCTCTGTCTCATCCAGCTGAAGTCAACCTTACCTAAATCTAGAATCTTGGGGAGTACTTTTTCGGGGGGTCAGGGGGGGAACCCGCTGTCAACCCGCCACCATGCAACTTTCCCAGATGTCGGATCAGTCAGCGCTGAACAGACCCGACACGGAGCGGCGGGGGAGGCAACTTAGGTCATTATGACCTTGTTAAGAGCCACTTAAAAAATATTTTGAGCCATGCTGCTCGGGGATCACATCAAGTAAGCAGGTCAGGAGTTGTGTTACCTCTTTACTTGACAGCTGCAAATGTGCTATAAAAGCTCCCATCTCACAGCTGTTCACTTTCCAAGCTCAGAAGCAGTTGCTTACTGCATTTGTAAGACAGATTGAGCTTTATGCTGGTTGCAAGTGTTTGGAGTAAACTCTGTATCCAGTGTTACCTCATTGGAACAACCTCTCTCACCATTGACAGATCGCTTCTGTCATCTCAACCTCACCTGCCATCTATTACATCAGCATCAGTGCCCTTGAAACTATCTCACCTTGGTCCTCAGAATCTCACCACAATCAGCCCCAACACCAGCAGCATCACCAGCACACCAGCAGCACCAACAACTACACCAACTTTCTCTGCAATCACCTGGTGCTGCACAGGACAGAGGGCATCAGCACCCGACAACATTGCTGCCCGGGACTCCAGGGATGGCCTCACCATGGCCAGATTTACTTCACTTGATGCTGTACACCCTGGCTGCCACGTGATTCGCCAGGTTGGCACCACCCCACACCAACACCATAAAGCATCCCTACAATGCCCAAGCCATTCCTTTCACACTCATCACCATTGCGGGGGGTACCGTTATGTCTCACCATTCACTGCAACTCACTAAGCCACTTCCAAAGGTGCACACAAATCTGTCCAAGAACGCAAAGTGTTCAAAATAAAGATTTCAATGTTTGACACCATATTAACAGAAACTTCACAGAACATTGGCTAAAACACACAAGTTCCTACTCTTGTGTGTTGTTAGTTGCTATGATTGCACTAGGATGAGAGTGAGTGTGAAGGGTGTCTAGTGAGATGGGGAAGTGATAATGTAGATAGAGAGGGATGGGTGGAGGTGCAAGGCAAGTTGGTGTGAGTAAGGATGTGCAGGAGTAGGGCAGAGAAGGCAGAGTGATGGGGATGTGATGAGTGACACAGCAGGATGAGGTTGGGTGTGGATTTGCAGTAACGTTTCGTGATCTACTGAGATCATTGAAAGGTTTGCGCCACTGCAGCCTGGTCCTCCTGACCACATCCCTGCTTGTGACCTCCTGTGCAATGTGCAACCAGGCTGTGTTGATCTCCTAGGGAGGTCTCTTCTGCCCATGGGAAGGGAAGAGAACCTCCCTGCGTGCTGTGACTCCCTCCATAAGCATATGGAGGGAGTCATGGGAGAGCTTGGGTACAGCCGTGCACCTCTGTGCAGTCATTGTCAGTGTTTGCAGCACCTCAATGCTTCAGAACACCGACAGCACAAATGTCAAATTAAATTTGTGCATGGTCCCTTTAAGGAAACCAGCTGATGACGCGTCATCAAGTGACGTCATCAGACCCGCTTCCTTCAATTGGCCGGCAAACGCGCTGGGTGGGCTTAACAAGCCCAATCAACGGAAAATCACTTTGGACAGCGGGCTGGAGCCAGCAGCAGGGTCGGGACCCGCCACCGACCCTGGCTGCCCCGAACCCACCGAGGTAGGGGAAATCGCGGCCTTAGTAGCTGTTTCACGTTTCTCCCTTTCAAACACAACGTTGAACTTAATCATGATGATCACGTTATGATCGCTATTACATAAATGTTCATGCATCGTTCGGCTGTTAACTAAATCTGGCTCATTACTCATTCTTGGCTGGAAGTCTGAGGTCAATCTGAGGTCCTGTCCCTGTCAAGGTGCCACTTCCTTACCTGAGACTCAGGTGTGTGACATGTTAGCAGGACTGCATGAGGAGCACCTGGCCCTAAAAGTCCACCATCTATGCCCTAGAACCCTCCTGACAATGTTCTGCCATTCCTTCTCCTCCTCCTCCAATATATCTAGAATTCAGGTGTTTGATGTGACACCCATGGTGCAGTCTTCATTTGAAAACAAATCCTCTTTGATTAGTTCGGTCGGTTATCTCCTCCTCTGTTCACCCACCAAACTCTGTTTGCTGCCTCTGCTGATTTAATGTCACTTTCAATTGTGTACCTTAACACGTTGGGCCAGATCTTGCTGGAGTGGGGCATGCACCGTTAGTTAGACTTTTTACTGCACCCTTCAGCTCAAAAGTGCGAGCTGATAACAGCGTGGTAAGGGAAACAGGGCATCTGGGACCTTGGTGAACAACAGGACAAACAGTATATCTCTTAGACCAATGTGGTTAAAGGATGGAGAAATAAATAGGAAGGACTGAGAAATAGGGTGAATTAGAGTGGGTGAATTCAATGTCAAATCAGGTACAGAAAGAGAAATAAAGAGAGGGAAAGAGAGATTGGATTAAAAGAGAGGAAAAATAGAAAGGAAAAGTCAGAAAAAATATTTAAAAATTTAAAATTTGACATTTTGAAATCTCTAACAACCATTCACTACCTGAAGGAATGAGATTTCACAGTTTCAATTGTTCCCTTTCTGGACCAGAGAGGTTGATTGACAGTCATTACAATTGTTACATCATTAAAAAGGTACTTATGCTGTAATTACCAGACTTATCTTTCTGTGGCAAGTTTAATGGACAATTAATGTGCAAATCCAGCAAGCTTTTAAAAATAACCAGGAGGCTAAGGGCGAGATGCTGTTTGTGCGAAGCAAGTTCTGGAAATTCGAAACTCATGATGTATCTCTTAATCCCTTGAATTTGCTGGCCAATTTGCATATTAATAACACACTGATATATTTCCAGCAAGATTTGGCCCATTGTGTATATCAAGCAAATCCAGAGTGAACTTGCATGTTTTCTGTTATTTGCCTCTTAACAAAATAAGCCATTAACACCAGAGCTAATGGGGATTACATCTGTGTCCTCCCAGAAGCAATCTTCAGATTCTGGGAATATGTATTACCTGCTGTATTCACACTAACTACACCTGAATGCATAATTAGCACATCGGCTAGCTGAGGCTCAGTGCAATGCACACCGACCGTCTGGAGCATTTACAGGCTTCTCAACACCACAATGCACACTGACCGTCTGGAGCATTTACAGGCTTCTCAACACCACAATGCACACCGACCGTCTGGAGCATTTACAGGCTTCTCAACACCACAATGCACACCGACCGTCTGGAGCATTTACAGGCTTCTCAACACCACAATGCACACCCAGTAGCTCAGCACAGTTGTAATGGGCTGGATCTTCCGACCCCCACGGGTGCGTATGAGGTGCGTACGCACCTGTAGGGGCCGCGCAAGTGCCGGTTTCAGGCATGTAAAGCGCATACGCTGAAAACCGGCACTTGCGATCTGTCAAGAAAGATCATCCGCCTGCCCAGGAAAAGGGCCTCCGCGAGCGGAGAGTTGTGTTTTTTGCACAACTTCCGCCCGCTGAATGATTGTCAAATTCTTACGCCTGGTAAAAGCGGGCGTAAGGCCTGCATTTACCAGCTTAAGAGTTTAAAAGAATAGAAAAATGAAATTTGATAACTCATTTATAAATTAAAAATACTCTTCAAAACCCGTAAAAACATTGAATTTTTTTTGTTGTTTAAAATATTTAATTAAATGGCATTTTAATTAATTTTAATTATGTAATAAAAAAGATATATTTAATGTTTTAGTGTGTTTTTAAATGTGATCCCCATTCATACTTTTAACAGTTCTGTGCGTACGGACCTGTCACAAGGATGAAGGGGGATTCCCTTCTTTGATTGATTTGCCTGGCCCACGTGATCCCAGGGGCGCTTGCGAACCGCCTGCGCCCCTGGGATAGCTGGGCCTCTGTGCATTTTGAAGAGGAGAGGCCCAGGATTGCAAGCCTCGGGATCTATGGAACCAGCAAATAAGTTCGTAGATTTTTTTTCCGATCGGAGGCATCCGCCTGCAGGAAGCCTCCGATCGGAAATTCAGGGCCAATATTTCAACTAGCAGGTCATTCCTTGGGGGGAATTTTAATCCCCACCCTCACAACAGTTGGGAGAGGGTCGGGGGAGGGTTAAAAATTAAAAACTGCGTAACGTGACGTGACCCCAACCCATTTCCCTGAGCTCAGGAAACCCAGCAGTAAAATGGAGAAGGGAGCAGCCGGATCCAACAGGTGAGTGCTTGTGAGCCAGGAAACACAGAGGTCTTGCCGAATTTCATGGCAGGACCTCATTATCACAGTGACAATACTTCAAAAGTACTTAATTGATTGCAGAGCACTTTGGGACATCCTGAGGTTGTGAAAGGCGCTATATAAATGCAAGTCTTTCTTTTTTTCAAGCTGCTGGCCACTCCTGCTAATATCTCTTTGGTTCAGAATCCATTTTGTTGGGAATTATGTCCCTATTAATGGCACTATTCAAATGCTTGGCTGCTAGTTCTTGTTGGCATAGTCCTATCAGCTGAGAAACTTCATGTTCCACACGGCCTTTGACTATCTGGATGTTCACACGAGCCAGCGATTGAGCTGGACCTTCCACATCAGTAAGCTTTGGTGCCACATCGAAAGCCATGAGCGCAGATGTTTTTTTTAATTCATTCATAGGATGTGGGCGTCGCTGGCAAGGCCAGCATTTATTGCCCATCCCTAATTGCTCTTGAGAAGGTGGTGGTGAGCCTCCTTCTTGAAGCGCTGCAGTCCGTGTGGTGAAGGTGCTCCCACAGCGCTGTGAGGTCGGGAGTTCCGGGATTTTGACCCAGCGACGATGAAGGATCGGCGATATATTTGCATGTAGCGGGGTGGATGCAAGCAACTAGTGGTTACCTCAGTTTTCTTTGACTGCTGAACTTTTAAGAGGACATTGGATGGTGAGAATCCCTCATTAAGCATAACATTTCTTCCAGAAAAAAACCCCTGACTTTGCAGAGTCAAGATCTTCTAAACATCAGTGAAGAACAAACTGGATATTTCTGCATCTCAAACAATAGCACTGTCTGTGGCTCCTACTCTGCCTCAGGATCCCAGTCGGTGAATTCTCCATACAGTTGCTGCCCTAATGCATGCTTTTAAGATTAAGGATCAATAAAATCTTTAATCGCATGCTTCCTTTAGGCAGAGGTCAAACCCTTCATTTGAAAAAACAGCATAAGGAAGATCCAATAATAAATCACTGCATCAAAAAAGCTACAGGGGCTGGTGTGATTGGCAGCTGAGCATTCCCTCTGTTTTTGGCTCTCATTACATATTCATCGCAAGCTGCAGTCCACACAGCAGAGTATCTATGGGAACTCGCTCGCTTAGAGAAAGAAAGAAAGAAGAAAGAAAGACTTGCATTTATATAGCGCCTTTCACGACCACCGGACGCCTCGAACCGCTTTACAGCCAATGAAGTACTGTTTGAAGTGGAGTCACTGCTGTAATGTGGGAAACGCGGCAGCCAATTCGCGCACAGCAAGCTCCCACAAACTGCAATGTGATAATGACCAGATAATCTGTTTTTGTTATGTTGGTTGAGGGGATAAATATTGGCCAGGACACTGGGGAGAACTCCCCTGCTCTTCTTCGAAATAGTGCCCGTGGGATCTTTTACATCCACCTGAGAGGGCAGACGGGGCCTCGGTTTAACGTCTCATCCGAGAGATGGGATTTTGCACTGCCGTAACTTTTTAAAGAGCTAGGGGAGCCCATCGAAAAGGCAGCAGCCGTTCAAAAGGGAGGTGGTCACAAGGAAGTGAAAAACATTTCCATCCAGTTTCTGTGCAATTGATGGGGCTTTGCCAGAAGCACAGCTCCAGGTTGTGGACGTCCTGCTGCACAATCCGAGTGTGAGATGGGCAGCTGTGTTCGGCCCTTCAAGGTCCCCAGGATACCCTCCGGGGGCTGGAATACAAAGGGCGCTGTCTGCAAGTCCTCCTGTGCCATTCGGTGAATCATTGCACTTTATTTGCAGACTGAAATAAAACAGCCAACACTTATTAACGTAGGCCAAAGGGGCCTTTCCTGGTGTTGAATTGTTTAATGTACGTTGTTAAATCTAATCTTCCATTAGATCGATTACCATTAACAGTAAAGTTAATCTGTAAAAACACAGCCTCTCCCAGTTGGGCGGTGTGCATGCATCATTACTGTGCTGTTACACCCAGAACAGTCTTTCAGCACTCTTAAGATTTTATAGAATCATTTCATTCTCTCAGTGAGTCATCAGCATTCTCATATTCAAACCAGGGCTAAAGGGGTCAAATTATGACGGCAGGTTGCACAGACTCGGCTTGTATTCCCTTGAGTATAGAAGATTAAGGGGTGATCTAACTGAGGTGTTTAAGATGATTAAAGGATTTGATGGGGTAGAGAGAGAGAAACTATTTCCTCTGGTGGGAGTGGGGGGGTGGGGGGGGTGCAGAACAAGGGGGTAAAATCAGAGCCAGGCCGTTCATGGGTGATGGCAGGAAGCATTTCTTCACACAAAGGGTAGCAGAAATCTGGAACTCTCTCCCCCAAAAAGCTGTTGAGGGTGGGGGTCAATTGAAAATTTCAAAACTGAGAGTGATAGAAGGTTTTTGCAACCTGTCTTCATAATTTAACCCTTTTAGCCCTGGTATCTTTCTGGTGAATCTATGCTGCACCCCCTCCAAGGTCTGGTATCGTTCATGCATACAAAGGAAAAATATTCAGCCAGTGTTACGAATGACACCAGTCAGTCAGAACTGGTTAACATCTCACATCAGAATCTCCAGTCATGCTGTCAAATGATCTCTTTCTATTCTGCCCCGAGCACTGGTGTCCAATGCCCTCAATTAAATCACTGGTGAAGATGATATTCAGCAACAGTCCCAACACAGAGCCCTGTGGCCTCCACTTCAGGCTGGTCTCCACACAGATCTACTCCCATCAACAATGACCCTCTGCCTATGAGATTGCAACCAATTTCCTACCCAGCATAATTCCGACTGCCAATCGTACCGGACGAAATCCTACCCTATAGTCTACTATGTGAAACATTATTTAAGACTTTCCAAAAATCAAGGTCTATGTCATCCACTGGACATCACTCAGCCATTAACTTGGTCACTTCCTCACCAGACTCAACTCAAGTGAGGCTCTGATTCCTTCAGCTGTGTTCGGATCTTCTAATAACTGCCGACCTGTCCAGGTAAATCACACCCCTTATAACACCACACAGCATCTTCCCTACAACCCATGCCCAAGCAACAGACCTGTACTTCCCAGGGTCTGGTTGCTACCTTTCTTAACGACTGCAGTCATCTGCTGTTAAATAATTCATCTACTTTTTTCTAGATATTGTTATCTAACTATTAACAGCCATACACCTAGTGAGATGGGGGAGACTAGTTACACACCTAGTGAGATGGGAGAGTCTAGTTACACACCTAGTGAGATGGGAGAGTCTAGTTACACACCCAGTGAGATGGGGGAGTCTAGTTACACACCTGTGAGATGGGAGAGTCTAGTTACACACCTAGTGAGATGGGAGAGTCTAGTTACACACCTAGTGAGATGGGAGAGTCTAGTTACACACCCAGTGAGATGGGGGAGTCTAGTTACACACCTGTGAGATGGGAGAGTCTAGTTACACACCTAGTGAGATGGGAGAGTCTAGTTACACACCTAGTGAGATGGGAGAGTCTAGTTACACACCTGTGAGATGGGAGAGTCTAGTTACACACCTAGTGAGATGGGAGAGTCTAGTTACACACCTAGTGAGATGGGAGAGTCTAATTACACACCTGTGAGATGGGAGAGTCTAGTTACACACCTAGTGAGATGGGAGAGTCTAGTTACACACCTAGTGAGATAGGAGAGTCTAGTTACACACCTAGTGAGATGGGAGAGTCTAATTACACACCTGTGAGATGGGGGAGTCTAGTTACACACCTGTGAGATGGGAGAGTCTAGTTACACACCTAGTGAGATGGGGGAGTCTAGTTACACACCTGTGAGATGGGGGAGTCTAGTTACACACCTAGTGAGATGGGGGAGTCTAGTTACACACCTAGTGAGATGGGAGAGTCTAGTTACACACCTAGTGAGATGGGGGAGTCTAGTTACACACCTAGTGAAATGGGGGAGTCTAGTTACACACCTAGTGAGATGGGAGAGTCTAGTTACACACCTAGTGAGATGGGGGAGTCTAGTTACACACCTAGTGAGATGGGAGAGTCTAGTTACACACCTAGTGAGATGGGGGAGTCTAGTTACACACCTAGTGAGATGGGAGAGTCTAGTTACACACCCAGTGAGATGGGGGAGTCTAGTTACACACCTAGTGAGATGGGAGAGTCTAGTTACACACCTAGAGAGATGGGGGAGTCTAGTTACACACCTAGTGAGATGGGGGAGTCTAGTTACACACCTAGTGAGATGGGGGAGTCTAGTTACACACCTAGTGAGATGGGAGAGTCTAGTTACACACCTGTGAGATGGGAGAGTCTAGTTACACACCTAGTGAGATGGGGGAGTCTAGTTACACACCTGTGAGATGGGAGAGTCTAGTTACACACCTAGTGAGATGGGAGAGTCTAGTTACACACCTAGTGAGATGGGAGAGTCTAGTTACACACCTGTGAGATGGGAGAGTCTAGTTACACACCTAGTGAGATGGGAGAGTCTAGTTACACACCTGTGAGATGGGGGAGTCTAGTTACACACCCAGTGAGATGGGAGAGTCTAGTTATACACCCAGTGAGATGGGAGAGTCTAGTTACACACCTGTGAGATGGGGGAGTCTAGTTACACACCTAGTGAGATGGGGGAGTCTAGTTACACACCTGTGAGATGGGAGAGTCTAGTTACACACCTAGTGAGATGGGGGAGTCTAGTTACACACCTGTGAGATGGGGGAGTCTAGTTACACACCTGTGAGATGGGAGAGTCTAGTTACACACCTGTGAGATGGGGGAGTCTAGTTACACACCTGTGAGATGGGGGAGTCTAGTTACACACCTAGTGAGATGGGAGAGTCTAGTTACACACCTAGTGAGATGGGGGAGTCTAGTTACACACCTAGTGAGATGGGAGAGTCTAGTTACACACCTGTGAGATGGGAGAGTCTAGTTACACACCTGTGAGATGGGAGAGTCTAGTTACACACCTGTGAGATGGGGGAGTCTAGTTACACACCTAGTGAGATGGGAGAGTCTAGTTACACACCTGTGAGATGGGAGAGTCTAGTTACACACCTAGTGAGATGGGAGAGTCTAGTTACACACCTGTGAGATGGGGGAGTCTAGTTACACACCTAGTGAGATGGGAGAGTCTAGTTACACACCTGTGAGATGGGAGAGTCTAGTTACACACCTAGTGAGATGGGAGAGTCTAGTTACACACCTGTGAGATGGGGGAGTCTAGTTACACACCCAGTGAGATGGGAGAGTCTAGTTACACACCCAGTGAGATGGGAGAGTCTAGTTACACACCTGTGAGATGGGGGAGTCTAGTTACACACCTAGTGAGATGGGGGAGTCTAGTTACACACCTAGTGAGATGGGGGAGTCTAGTTACACACCTGTGAGATGGGAGAGTCTAGTTACACACCTGTGAGATGGGAGAGTCTAGTTACACACCCAGTGAGATGGGAGAGTCTAGTTACACACCTAGTGAGATGGGGGAGTCTAGTTACACACCTAGTGAGATGGGAGAGTCTAGTTACACACCTAGTGAGATGGGGGAGTCTAGTTACACACCTAGTGAGATGGGGGAGTCTAGTTACACACCTAGTGAGATGGGGGAGTCTAGTTACACACCTAGTGAGATGGGAGAGTCTAGTTACACACCTACTGAGATGGGAGAGTCTAGTTACGCACCTGTGAGATGGGGGAGTCTAGTTACACACCTAGTGAGATGGGAGAGTCTAGTAACACACCTAGTGAGATGGGGGAGTCTAGTTACACACCTAGTGAGATGGGAGAGTCTAGTTACACACCTACTGAGATGGGAGAGTCTAGTTACGCACCTGTGAGATGGGGGAGTCTAGTTACACACCTAGTGAGATGGGGGAGTCTAGTTACACACCTAGTGAGATGGGGGAGTCTAGTTACACACCTAGTGAGATGGGGGAGTCTAGTTACACACCTAGTGAGATGGGGGAGTCTAGTTACACACCTAGTGAGATGGGAGAGTCTAGTTACACACCTGTGAGATGGGAGAGTCTAGTTACACACCTAGTGAGATGGGAGAGTCTAGTTACACACCTGTGAGATGGGGGAGTCTAGTTACACACCTAGTGAGATGGGAGAGTCTAGTTACACACCTAGTGAGATGGGAGAGTCTAGTTACACACCTAGTGAGATGGGGGAGTCTAGTTACACACCTAGTGAGATGGGGGAGTCTAGTTACACACCTAGTGAGATGGGGGAGTCTAGTTACACACCTAGTGAGATGGGAGAGTCTAGTTACACACCTACTGAGATGGGAGAGTCTAGTTACGCACCTGTGAGATGGGGGAGTCTAGTTACACACCTAGTGAGATGGGAGAGTCTAGTTACACACCTAGTGAGATGGGAGAGTCTAGTTACACACCTAGTGAGATGGGAGAGTCTAGTTACACACCTACTGAGATGGGAGAGTCTAGTTACGCACCTGTGAGATGGGGGAGTCTAGTTACACACCTAGTGAGATGGGAGAGTCTAGTTACGCACCTGTGAGATGGGGAGTCTAGTTACACACCTGTGAGATGGGAGAGTCTAGCTACACACCTGTGAGACGGCTGCAGTCCAGTATACAATGCTGGATGCCAACACAATCTGGCCGGGCCAGTTCAGCACCCACTCCTGTCTGCAAGCTTCAGGGTAAGCAGTGATAGCTTGCAGCATTACTTCGCCTAAGGACCTTTTCATCACCTTTTCTACCTATAAATGAAAGAAATGACAATCAGTACAAATATCACTTATTCATAAAGTGCTTTGCTGGATTTTATTAACCAATGATTGGAGATGACAAGACTTCAAAAATGTACATGAGCAATTCCCTCCCAATCCCATCTGAGGAAGATTATCATTTTTTCCCCCAATACTCTCCAGGCATAGCATAACGTAGCACAAATATTTTCATAAAACTCCCGCGACACCCTTTATACCTACATTTAAATAAAACAACATTGCTTTTGTCCTTTTGAAATGTAGGTGTTGACATTCTCACTGCAAATGTCACAAAAATTACTTTGATTCTCTCTCTGTGGCTGAATGAAGGATATGTCAGAGAAAGAGAGAAAAAAGAGAAAGAGAGAGAGACAGAGAGAGGGAGAGAGCGAGAAAGAGAGAGGCAAAGAGAGAGAAAGAGAGAGAGAGGAAGAGTGTGTGTGAGAGAGAGCGAGAAAGAGAAAGAGAGAGACAATGAGAATGAGAAGAATGGCAGTCCTGAAGGATATCAAGGCTGCAGTATAATCAAAGGCATTAGATGATTACTAATTACATCATTTTTTGCACTTTTAGCATGTGTTGCTCTAAGATATTCTTTATCCTGGTGTTAAAAGGTGCAGTGTAACATTGTCGGTGCTAAGCTGTTCCTGAAAGGGTTGAGATAAGTGATGGACTCACATTGACTTGCTGCCACTGCCTGGAATGTAACTGCAGCAAATACAAAGATTCCTTTCAACGAACAATCCTGGTCGTCCTCCAGGTGACAGAACTGCTGGCTGTCCTGTCAACTCTTTTCAGTTAGGAAATGCACCAGCAGTAGACAAGATAAGTCACACTCTGCCTACTTGAAGCACTCTCATCCCCCTTTATCACAACAAGCTGCCAATATAATCACAATTATTGACAAGGGCAGCGTTAAATGAAAGACCATTTGGAGCAGTTTACAAAGGCATTAGATGACTGAAGTTTTATCACAGCCTTGTCAACACACTCCGTCCCATGTGTTGCCCCCAAGTAAGTCACTGGTCAAGTGAGCTATCATTGGAACAGATGTATGTCCCACTTTCTGTCCCAAGAACGGGCTGCATAGGCGGTGCTCTTCTGAGCTTGGGTTAAGGCACCTTATTGAATGGGGTAGAGGGAGCCCGTCCAATCCTGACGGATTGAGTTCCTGATAAAAGAAACCTCTTTTTCTCATAATCAATGTTGATCTATAGCAGTGTTGTACTGTTTTGTTCAGTACTCTGCCAGTATATCATCCACTGTTTCAGAATAAAATGTGGTAATACCACATTCAGAATAAGTCAGAGGTTTACGAGCCACCTTAATATGATTAATCATTACCAGATTCCCGTACTGTGGTTGCTTCAGGGACTGAGCCATCTGCAGCTTGTTTTTTAGGTATTTATTTAATTACTAAAAAAGTTAAATTATCATTTGATAAATTCTAAGGAACATTAATTTCTCAATGATGTGTTGCTGACCTATTCCAGTTTTTTGAATAAATGCTGAATTATCCAATCTCCAGCTGAGAGACTGGAGAGATCGGCAGCATAAAGTGGAACATTTATCGATTGTAGTACGTCTCACTTTCTTCTAAGTTTGACATTTATTTTACACGGATATTTTTGTTGCTTTTTATAAAGGAGATTTACCCCGGTTCAGTGCAGACCACGGCCTGAGTTAAATGCACGGTGTGACTCAGTTTATACCGGAAAGGCTAATCACTAAGAGCACGATAGTTGGAACAGACCGCACGTACTTAAATTGATAAAACTATATTCATAGCGCCTTTAAAACATGGTACAACCTCTGCAATAGGCCAGATGTGCTCTGTGCTGAAACCTACGTAAACTATTGTTCATAAGAACATAAGAACATAAGAAATAGGAGCAGGAGTAGGCCAATCGGCCCCTCGAGCCTGCTCCGCCATTCAATAAGATCATGGCTGATCTGATCCTAACCGCCAATCTACTATCTATCACAGAACCATCTCCTGCATCTAACAGAATTGCACACACGAAATAGGAGCAGAATCAGGCTACACAGTCCCTGGGCCCGCTCCACTACCCACAGGGCCATGACCGATCCGAACCTAGACTCATGTCCAAATTCCTGCCCGCTCCCCGTAACCCTTAATGCCCTTTACTTCTAGGAAACTGTCTATTTCTGTTTTAAATTTAATTAATGTTGTAGCTTCTACAGCTTTTTGTGGCAGCATATTCCATGGACCTACCACCCTCTGAGTGAAGTAGTTCCTCCTCATCTCAGTTTTGAAAGAGCAGCCCCTTATTCTAAGACTATGTCCCCTAGTTCTCGTCTCACCCGTCATCGGGAACATCCTCCCCGCATCCACCCGATCCAACCCCTTCACAATCTTATATGTTTCAATAAGATCGCCTCTCATTCTTCTGAACTCCAATGAGTAGAGTCCCAATCTACCCAACCTCTCCTCATATGACCACCCCCTCATCCCCGGGATTAACCGAGTGAACCTTTTTTGCGCTGCCTCGAGAGCAAGGATGTCTTTCCTTAAGTAAGGACACCAAAACTGTATGCAGTATTCCAGGTGCGGTCTCACCAATACCTTGTACAACTGAAGCAATACCTCCCTATTTTTATATTCTATCCCCCTAGCAATGAAAGCCAACATTCCATTTGCCTTCTTAATCACTTGCTGCACCTGCATACTAACCTTTTGAGTTTCGTGCACCAGGACCCCCAGATCCCTTTGCACTTCAGTACTCTCCAGTTTCTTGCCATTAAGATAATAAATTGCTCTAGGATTTTTCCTGCCAAAGTGCATCACCTCACACTTTCCAGTGTTGTATTCCATCTGCCAAATCTCTGCCCACTTACTTAGCCTGTCTATGTCCCCTTGCAGGTTTTTTATGTCCTCCTCACTCACTACTTTCCCTCCCATCTTTGTATCATCTGCAAATTTTGATATGTTACACTTGGTCCCTTCCTCCAAATCGTTAATATAGATTGTAAAGAGTTGGGGACCCAGCACTGACCCCTGTGGAACACCACTAGTTACTGATTGCCAGTCTGAGAATGAACCATTTATCCCAACTCTTTGCTTTCTGTTAGATAGCCAATCCTCTATCCATGCCAGAATATTACCCCCAATCCCGTGATTTTTTACCTTAAGCAATAATCTTTTGTGTGGCACCTTGTCAAATGCCTTTTGGAAGTCTAAATACACTACGTCCACTGGTTCCCCTTTATCCACTCTATATGTTACTTCCTCAAAGAACTCCAGCAAATTTGTCAAACATGACTTCCCCTTCGTAAAACCATGCTGACTTTGTCCTATTAAATTATGATTATCCAAATGTCCTGTTACTGTTTCCTTAATAATGGACTCCAAAATTTTACCTACCACAGATGTTAGGCTAACCGGTCTATAGTTACCAGCCTTCTGTCTACTGCCCTTTTTAAATAAGGGTGTTACATTAGCAGTTTTCCAGTCTGCCGGGACCTTAGCGGAATCCAGGGAGTTTTGAAAAATTATTACCAATGCATCTACAATCCCTACCGCCACTTCCTTCAAGACTCTAGGATGTAAGCCATCAGGTCCAGGTGATTTATCCGCCTTGAGTCCCATTATTTTACCGAGTACCACTTCCTTAGTGATTTTGATCGTGTTTAGCTCCTCTCCCCCTATAGCCCCCTGTTTGTCCAGTGTTGGGATATTCTTAGTGTCCTCTACTGTAAAGACTGATACAAAATATTCATTCAGTGTTTTTGCCATCTCCATATTTCCCACCATTAATTTCCCGGTCTCATCCTCTAAGGGACCAACATTTACTTTAGCCACCCTTTTTCTTTTTATATAACTATAAAAACTCTTACTATCTGTTTTTATATTTTTTGCTAATTTACTTTCATAATCTATCTTCCCTTTCTTAATCAATCTTTTTGTTATTTTTTGCTGCCTTTTAAAGTTTTCCCAATCCTCTGTCCTCCCACTAGATTTCGCTACCTTATATGCCCTTGTTTTTAGTCGAATACTATCCTTAATTTCTTTACTTAGCCACGGATGACTGTCCTTTCTTTTACACCCTTTTCTTTTCAGTGGAATATATTTTTTTTGGAAGTTGTAAAATAACTCCTTGAATGTACACCACTGATCATGTGTCGTCTTACCCTTTAATCTATTTTCCCAATCCACTCTACTCAATTCCGCTCGCATACCTTCATAGTCTCCTTTATTCAAGCTTAGCACGCTTGTTTGAGATCCAACCTTCTCACCCTCTAATTGAATATGGAATTCAACCATGTTATGGTCACTCATTCCAAGGGGATCCTTTACTAGGACATTTTTAATTAATCCTGTCTCGTTACACAGGACCAGATCTAAGGTTGCTTGCCCCCTGGTCGGTTCAGTTACATACTGCTCAAGAAACCCATCCCTAATACACTCAATGAACTCATCCTCAAGGCAGCCCTGCCCCATTTGATTTGTCCAATTAATATGATAGTTAAAATCCCCCATAATTATAGATGTTCCCTTATTACATGCCTCAACTATTTCCTGATTGATACTCCGTCCAACAGAGTTGCAACTGTTCGGAGGCCTATAGACTACGCCCACTAGTGTTTTTTTTCCCTTATTATTCCTTATCTCCACCCAAACTGTTTCATTATCATGATTTTTTGACCCAATATCATGACTCTGTATTACAGTGATTCCTTCCTTTATTAACATAGCCACCCCACCTCCCCTTCCTTCCTGCCTGTCCTTCCTGATCGTTAAATAACCTGGTATGTTTAATTCCCAGGCATTGTCACCCTGCAGCCATGTTTCTGTAATGGCCACAATATCATAACCATATGTAGTTATTTGTGCCATTAACTCGTCTATTTTGTTACGAATGCTACGTGCATTCAGATAGAGAACTTTCAAATATGCTTTGTGGCACTTAGTTCCTGCTTTTTCACTTTTTACCACTTTACCTTTTACTCCACACACTCTGTCCCTTCCTGCCACGCTCTGATTTGTGATTCCCCTACTGCTACCTATGTCTATGACCCTCTCTGTTGTCATTTTTATTTTTTGCTCTCTTGAAACCTCCCCCCCACTAATTAGTTTAAAGTCACTTCAACACTTGGTAGAGATAATCAAAGGTTTAACGTTTAAACGTTTCAATATTCAACATATACAGATAACAAAATGATTTATATTTTATGTTTTTTCTTCCAAGCCTTCTCAGACTTTTTGCAACATGACAGTGATTAAAAAAAACAAATTTACAGCGGTATCATTTTGTGTAATACTGTGGTATCTAGTTTTGTTAAGGAACCAAGCGAAGCATTCTTGGGAATATATTAGATTCCAGGTCTTCTTAGGCAGTCTCTCAGAACCGAGGATGACTTGCTTCCACATTAAAAATGAGTTCTCAGGTGACTGATGAGTCCAATGCGGGACCTACAGTCTCTGTCACAGGTGGGGCAGACGGTGGTTGAAGGGGCAGGTGGGTGGGGTGCTTGGGTTGACGTGCGCTCCTTCCACTGTTTGCGCTTGGCTTCCGCTTGCTCCCGGCGAAGAGACTCGAGGTGTTCGGCGCCTTCCCGGATGCTTCTCCTCCACTTTGTGCGGTCTTGGGCCAGGGATTCCCAGGTGTCGGTGGGGATGTTGCACTTTTTCAAGGAGGCTTTGAGGGTGTCCTTGAAGCGTTTCCTCTGCCCACCTGGGGCTCTCTTGCCGTGTCGGAGCTCCGAGTAGAGCGCTTGTTTTGGGAGTCTCGTATCGGGCATGCGGACGATGTGACCCGTCCATCGGAGCTGATTGAGCGTGGGCAAAGCGTTAATGCTGGGGATGTTGGCCTGAGTGAGAACGCTGACGTTGGTGCGCCTATTCTGCCAATGGATTTGCAGGATCTTGCGGAGGCAGCGTTGGTGGTACCTCTCCAGTGCTTTGAGGTGCCTGCTGTAAATGGTCCATGTCTCTGAGGCATACAGGAGGGCAGGTATCACTACTGCTCTGTAGACCATGAGCTTGGTGCCGGGTTTGAGGTCCTGGTCTTCAAACACTCTCTTCCTCAGGTGACCGAAGGCTGCACTGGCACACTGAAGGCAGTGTTGGACTTCGTCATCAACGTCTGCCCTTGTTGACAGTAGGCTCCCGAGGTATGGAAAGTGGTCCACGATTCCAGGTACAGCGTTAGAAACTACTGCTGTTCTTGAGTCAGGGACAAGTTTCAGAATAATCTTGCTGACACTCCTAATGTTGCAATAACCCTGACGACCATGATAGCGGAGCTTTTTATGAAACATAGCGGAGGAGGGAAGCCTCAGGCTACAGGACGATATAGACGGGTTGGTCAGATGGGCAGAACAGTGGCAAATAGAATTTAACCCTGAAAAGTGTGAGGTGATGCATTTTGGGAGGACTAACAAGGCAAGGGAATACACAATGAATGCTAGGACCCTAGGAAGGACAGAGGATCAGAGGGATCTTGGTGTGCATGTACATAGATCCCTGAAGGCAGCAGGACAGGTAGATAAGGTGGTTAAAAAGGCATATGGGATACTTGCCTTCATTAGCCGAGGCATAGAATATAAGAGCAGGGAGGTTATGATGGAGTTGTACAAAACGCTAGTTAGGCCACAGCTGGAATACCATGTGCAGTTCTGGTCGCCACACTATAGGAGGGATGTGATTGCATTGGAGAGGGTGCAGAGGAGATTCACCAGGATGTTACCTGGGCTGGAGCGCTTCAGCTATGAAGAGAGACTGGACAGGCTGGGGTTGTTTTCCTTAGAGCAGAGAAGGCTGAGGGGGGACCTGATTGAGGTGTACAAAATTATGAGGGGCATAGATAGGGTAGATAGAAAGGAACTTTTCCCCTTCGTAGAGGGGTCAATAACCAGGGGGCATAGTTTCAAGGTAAGGGGCAGGAGGTTTAGAGGGGATTTGAGGAAAAGCTTTTTCACCCAGAGGGTGGTTGGAATCTGGAACTCACTGCCTGAAAGGGTGGTAGAGGCAGGAACCCTCACAACATTCAAGAAGCATTTAGATGAGCACTTGAAACGTCATAGCATACAAGGCTACGGACCAAGTGCTGGAAAATGGCATTAGAATAGACAGGGCTTGATGGCCGGCGCGGACACGATGGGCTGAAGGGCCTCTTTCTGTGCTGTATAACTCTATGACTCTATATTCCTCTCTGCAGCAATCACTTAAGAGGACTGACTAGTAGGATATTTTATTCCAATCCGTTTTCACTCTTTTGTTGAATCGCACTGTTCCACCTGATCGTGTGGATCACACACTATTAGTGAAATCTGATGTGCGTTAAACAGCCTGCGGGTTATTTTGGCCAAAGGGTGAAAACAGGCACTAAACGGGTGCTGTGCTAATAAGACACGCCTGTCTGAAAGTCTGGATTTAGCACGCAATTTTGGTCCTGATTTGAACTTGCCTGGAGGTGCTAACCTGAAACCTGCTGGTTTAGCACTCAAGTGCTGTTTAGATGCAATTTTCGTGGAGTGATATCTGTGGGCTCCTCGCACCCACTTCCACTGAAGGCGTGGAGTGCTCTGGCAGCACGTTTCAGGATGGCTCAGGGACCGAGGGAGAGGGCGCACAGGTTCTCGGACATGGCACTGGAGGTCCTGGTGGAGTGGGCACCAGAGGAGGAGGGATGTTCTGTACCCACAGGGGGAAGGAGTCCACCTCGCCCTCCTGTCCCTCTCTCCTTCAGCAGCTGGTGCTGCTCTGCCTGGCCTCATGTCCTCCTCCCATTCCTTGTCTAGACCACGGGGGACCTCTAGCAAGATGCCGATGACCAAGCACTCCCTTTCTTCTGGTGACTCCTATAAGGTGTCCAATAAGGTGCAGTAGCACAGCATTCACTGTCTTTAGGTGAAATCCTCAGAGAATTTCCAGAATAAATGTTGCTCGAGTGTTGGTGAAATCTTGACAAAGTGGCCCCAGAAAGTCTCCCGATGTGTTTCAGAGGTCCTCTTCATAGCTCCAGCAGCAATGACCATGAAATGGTGAGTATCCCTTTAAGTGGTGAGTATCCCTTTAAGTAGCGCTTGAAATCGACATCAAGGCCGTGTTTACCCCCAAAGAGCTGATCGTTGTTAGGAGAGGGCGTTAGTTGAAGCGTTAGCCACCAAAATCCCGTGCAGCCTCTTTAATTAGCGCTCGCAGGCATTTTAAGTGAAAATCAGCTGTTTAACAAGCCTCCGGGCGGCCGTTCCTAGCACTGGCTTCAACTTCTTTACCAAGATGGCGCCTTGTACTAAACTCGATATAAACAGGCATTGCAACTTAAGACCCCAAATTGGCCACCTCATTACCTCTTTAGCGCCTAAATTATTTGGTGAAAATCACCCCGCCCGTGTCTTTCCTCCAAGGCACCGGCTCCTCAAAACTGAGGCTGAAGGTGGCTCAACCTAGTTATGACAAACAGTGCTGGAAAAACACATTCAGGTCGAAGTTGGTTCCAGCTCGTTTTCAGGCCCGAAACAGGCCACATTCTGTCAGTGCACTGGAGGCCTGAAGCTCACCCGAAATTGGGCCGTGGGCTTCATTTTAAAAATAGAGGTCAGCTGCCAGCGCCCGTCCCGTCTCCAGAGGCAGCTTCGCGACGCCGGGGATCAAATTTGGGCCTGTTGCCTCGCCAAGAGTGGCCCTCAGGTAATCCCTGGGCTGGGGAGGGTGGGGGCTAGTGGAGTGGGGTGGTGCCGGGAGACTTTCCCTACCATTTCTTTAGTGGCCTCCAGCAGTCCTTTCATGGACCACAGGCTAGACCGCTGTAGAACTGGTAAAACTGGTCGGAGAATGCACGTCGCGAGCTCTCCAGCTGGGGTTTCATCAATTTAAACCGGTACTTCTTTACATATTTAAGTTGGGCCAATGCCAGGAACGCCTTAAAACGGTGAGGACCAATATGGTGGTAGGCCCTCACCCCCAGAAATGGGTAAACTTTGTACCTGTTTTATGCCTGAAAAATGGGGGAAACGCACACCGATTCTAACCCATAAAATCTCTGCCAGCCAGAGAAACTGTGTTAACTTTCATTTGTTCCTCGATGATTAATTTTGAGTGCAGTGAGTTGAAAAGGTATTGTCACTTAGCTAACAGAAAATGGAACCACTCTAATTGGAAGATGAGCTGATTCAGGACTGTGTGATTCACAGGAAGCTGAACAAATGCCATATTTGCATTTACAATAAAGCTTTGAGTGTCTGAGTCTTATTCCTTGTTTGCTAAAGAGTTGACCGCAAGTTGGGTTTTTATTACAGGAAGGATGACTCAGCACTGAAGACCAGCTCAGCTCCATCTGTGATTAGAACTAATGGTGACAGGCGGATGAATAACCATTGCTGAGATTGTGTTGAACAATGGATCCGTTTCCAAGCACTTGGCTTTAAAAACCATTGTCATGACTAGTTACAGATTGTGTTAAAAGCTGTTATTTAATGCACAAACACATTAAAAAAACTCAAGGGAATGTTTGCAATTCCTAATGAAAGTAATTTGTTTCCCCAGCAATAGCACCCTTAGTCCTCCTTGGTATCTCCATTGTGTTGAAATCAGGAGCCATCACACCATCTCCTCCCCTTTAGTCATTCTTTCCCAGGAGCTGTGGAATTTGTTCGCTCCCTCGGTCTTCTGTTTCTGTTAGTGTCAGCTTGTCTCAATGACAGTGCTTTGACTTCTGAGCCAATCCGCCATGGGTTCAAACCCCACTTGAGCAGAAAATCTAGGCTTACACTTTAGTGCAGCACTCCCTGGGTAGCTGTGCCGGGGATTCTGTTGATAAAACCAAGGCCCCATCTGCCTGCTCAGGTGGATGTCAAAGATCCCGTGGCACTGTTTCCAAGAAGAGCAGGGAAGTTGTCCTGGACAACATCTATCCCTCAACCAGTGCCTCATTGCTCTTTGTGGGAGCTTGCTGTGCACAGATTGACTGTCGCATTTGCCTACGAAACAACAGTGACTCCACTTCAACAGTAATTCAGTGACTGTGACTTGAATGTCCTCAGGATGTGAAGGGTGCTATATAACTGCAAATCTTGTCTTTCCTCTTTCTTTCAACAGGCTTTTAAGACCAAAGATTAGTATGTCTTGATAAACCTGTTCGAACTCACTGATGTCCTCCACTACAGACCACAACCCTTCACCCCGGTTTCTCAATTTAACAAAAAATGATTTTAGATAAATGATTTTATTGCTTTCAGTTTGTTGGTTTTATGTTAGTTTATCGGAATACTACAGTGATAAATGTTGATTGAATCTTATGGGGATTTATGCCCAGTACCTTTCTTTTAAATAATAGTGGGCAATTATTAACAAAGTTTTACAAAGTGGTGCAGGAATATAACAAACGTTAAGGTTTATAGATCAAATGTAAAGTATCTACATTAAACAGATGTTTACTGGTTGTTAGATGCACGGGGAGTCATTTTCACCTTGGCCAGCTGGACAGTGACCTGTAGGAGCGGCGCACGCGGCCTTCATAAAACACGCCCCAAATCTACTCCAGTAATTTCAATACAGTGAAAGTAAACCGGGTTCCAGAACAGGCGGGAGATTGGCCCTGTGAGGTCACTGCCCAGGGGGTGGAGTTAGTTACCCCTCCCCCCCCGTGAGGTCACTGCCCAGGGGGTGGAGTTAGTTACTCCTCCCCCCCTGTGAGGTCACTGCCCAGGGGGTGGAGTTAGTTACCCCTCCCCCCCCGTGAGGTCACTGCCCAGGGGGTGGAATTAGTTACCCCTCCCCCCCGTGAGGTCACTGCCCAGGGGGTGGAGTTAGTTACCCCTCCCCCGTCAGGTCACTGCCCAGGGGGTGGAGTTAGTTACCCCTCCCTCGTGAGGTCACTGCCCAGGGGGTGGAGTTAGTTACCCCTCTCCCCCGTGAGGTCACTGCCCAGGGGGTGGAGTTAGTTACCCCTCCCCCCTCCCGTGAGGTCACTGCCCAGGGGGTAGAGTTAGTTACCCCTCCCCCCCCCCCCGTGAGGTCACTGCCCAGGGGGTGGAGTTAGTTACCCCTCCCCCCCCGTGAGGTTACTGCTCAGGGGGTGGAGTTAGTTACCCCTCCCCCCCCAATGAGGTCACTGACCAGGGGGTGGAGTTAGTTACCCCTCCCCCCGTGAGGTCACTGCCCACGGGGTGGAGTTAGTTATTCCTCCCCTCCCGTGAGGTCACTGCCCAGGGGGTGGAGTTAGTTACCCCTCCCACCCCGTGAGGTCACTGCCCAGGGGGTGGAATTAGTTACCCCTCCCCCCCCCCCCGTGAGGTCACTGCCCAGGGGGTGGAGTTAGTTACCCCTCCCCCCTGAGGTCACTGCCCAGGGGGTGGAGTTAGTTACCCCTCCCTCGTGAGGTCACTGCCCAGGGGGTGGAGTTAGTTACCCCTCCCCCGTGAGGTCACTGCCCAGGGGGTGGAGTTAGTTACCCCTCTCCCCCGTGAGGTCACTGCCCAGGGGGTGGAGTTAGTTACCCCTCCCCCCGTGAGTTCACTGCCCAGGGGGTGGAGTTAGTTACCCCTCCCCCCGTGAGGTCACTGCCCAGGGGGTGGAGTTAGTTACCCCCCCCCCGGTGAGGTCACTGCCCAGGGGGTGGAGTTAGTTACCCCTCCCACCCCGTGAGGTCACTGCTCAGGGGGTGGAGTTAGTTAGCCCCCCCCACGTGAGGTCACTGCCCAGGGGGTGGAGTTAGTTACCCCCCCCCCGGTGAGGTCACTGCCCAGGGGGTGGAGTCTGGATAGAAAGCTGGTTGACTCAAAGCAAACAATGGATTACCCAGCGATAGCAAAATTGAATTGTAGACGAGTTTGGACAAGTCTGTCCCTGGGTCAGTGCTCGGTCCATTTTTGTTCTCAGATTTAGAATTGGGTTCTGGGAGCGCAATATTAAAATTTGCTAACACAAAAGTAAGGGGTTTGGCAAATAGCAAGGTCGAGGGTGAAAGACTTGAGGAAGACACAGACTGGTTAGTGGAATGGATGGCGAGCTGCCAGATACATGTTGATGTGGAGAAGCTCAGAGAATGCACATTAAGAGGAAACACAAGGATTGGGCATCTACACGCAATAGAAAGACACTGAAGTGTGTGCATGTAAGGAGAGACCTAGGGCAAGAGATTCGGCTGCTTTGTGCCTCCCGTTCGTGCCTGCGGGGGTGCGTTAACGGGGCGCTAAGGGGTTACCGACCGGGCACGGCAAATTCAGCGACGCCCGCGAACTTCCTTGGCGGTTTTGCGCTGGCGCTAACACTTACCGCCTCGCTCTGTTGCGCCCCGTAGATCGTGATGTCATCAGGTGCGCAGCGCCCCGTTACCGCCCCGGATCTGATATTCGCTCCCGCCCCCTGCTGCATCGCCGGGCGTCAACAACGGCAGCGACAGGAGGCGTTGTCACCTCGGCTGGCCGCTTGGGGAGCGATAATTAAAGGCAGTGGTGCTCATGTAGGACAAACTTTATTCTTCGCACCAGTCTGGTGCCTGCTGAAAGTCTTTGAAGCCTCATTGATGCGCGATGCCTAAGTCCTCCACTCTCCGAGAGTGACTGGGGCTGTAATGGAAGTCGCGCAGATCCCCTGGCCCCACAGAACTAAGAAGAAGAATGTTGCAAACCATCATTGGCCCTTCCCTTTAAGCGAGGGAAGGAGCCTCTGATGCCGGCAGCACAGCACTGAACATTCTTCAGCGCTCTGCCGCTCCCGCCCCCTCACACACTTTAGCGCCGCAAGAGAAGTAGTTAACGCTTGATTTAGCAATTCCCTCTTGGAGCGCTAGAACTGAATTTCGCGGGAGGTGAGAATGATTAGCGCCTGGCGATAATTTTTCAACATTTAAAGTTTTAGCGCCCCAAACGGGGCAATACCGAATTTCTCACCCCTAAAGTTTCAGTTACAGAATTCCCAGACAGTGTGAGTGTAGATAGATAAAGCCATAAAATGGTCAACAGCATCTTGGGTTTTATAAATAGGAGCATAGAGTAGAAGAGTAAAGTAGTAATGATAAATTGTACAAAACACTGGTTAGGCCACAATTAGGAATGTAGGAACAGGAGGAGGCCATTCAGCCCCTCGAGCCTGTTCCAACATTCAATTAGATCATGGCTGATCTGTATCTTAACTCCATCTACCCGCCTTGGTTCCATTACCCTTACTACCTATATCTAATAAAAATCTATCAATCTCAGTTTTAAAACACCAGCCTCAATAGCTTTTTGAGGAGAGGGTTCCAGATTTCCGCCACCCTTTGTGTGAAGAAGTGCTTCCTGACATCACTCCTGAACGGCCTGGCTCTAATCTTAAGGTTATGCCCCCTTGTTCTGGACTCCCATCACCAGAGGAAATAGTTTCTCTCTATCTACCCTATCAAATCCTTTAACATCTGAAACACCTCAATTAGATCACCCCTTAATCTTCTTTATTCAAGAGAATACAAGCCTAGTCTATGCAACCTGTCCTCATAAATTAACCTGTTTAGCCACGGTATCATTCTGGTGAATTTGCGCTGCTCCCCCTCCAAGCCCAATATATCCTTCCTGAGGTGCGGTGCCCAGAACTGAACACAATACTCTAGATGGGGTCTGACCAAGGCTCTGTACAACTGTAACATGACTTCCACCCCCTTGTGTTCCAGCCTTTTTGCAATAAACAACATTCCATTAGCATTTTTAATTAGTTTGTGCACCTGTCCACCAGGTTTTAAAAATTTGCCAATTTGCGCACAGCAAGCTCCCACAAACAGCAATGTGATAATGACCAGATAATCTGTTTTGGTGATGTTGATTGAGGGATAAATATTGGCCAGGACACTGGGATATCTCCCCTGCTCTTCTTAGAAATAGTGCCAGGGGATCTTTTAAGTCCACCTGAGAGAGCAGACGGGGCCTCGGTTTAACGTCTCATCCTCTGACAGTGCAGCACTCCCTCAGTACTGCCCCTCCGACAGTGCAGCACTCCCTCAGTACTGCCCCTCTGACAGTGCAGCACTCCCTCAGTACTGCCCCTCTGACAGAGCAGCACTCCCTCAGTACTACCCCTCTGACAGTGCAGCACTCCCTCAGTACTGCCCCTCCGACAGAGCAGCACTCCCTCAGTACTGCCCCTCCGACAGTGCAGCACTCCCTCAGTACTGCCCCTCTGACAGTGCAGCGCTCCCTCAGTACTGCCCCTCCGACAGTACAGCGCTCCCTCAGTACTGCCCCTCCGACAGTGCAGCGTTCCCTCAGTACTGCCCCTCCGACAGTGCAGCACTCCCTCAGTACTGCCCCTCCGACAGTGCAGCACTCCCTCAGTACTGCCCCTCCGACAGTGCAGCACTCCCTCAGTACTGCACTCGAGTGTCAGCCTGGATTTTGTGTACAGTTTTGAGTGCCGCATTAGAGCCATGGAGAGGGTACAGGGTAGATTCACCAGGATGATACCAAGGATGGGAAACTATAGTTATGAGGAGAGACTTGATAAACTGGGACTGTTTCCACTGGAGCAGGGGATGTTGAGAAGATTTCATGAAGATTTTTAAAATTAAGGTTGGTTTTGCTAGAATAAGTAGGGAACGATTATTTCCTCTGGATGGGAAGCGGCCATCGATTTAAAATTGTCACTGACAAGAGAGATTTCCTCACCCAGCAAGTTGTTCAAGTGTGGATTCCTTTGTCGCAGGGAGTGGTTGAGGCAGAGACAATTGCATCTTTTAAGGGAAAATTGGATAAATATTTGAAACAGAGGAAGATACAGAGCTATGGGGAGAGTGTGGGTAGAGGGATTACTTTTGGATTAATAATGGACTATGGGGCGAGTGCAGCGCAGTGGGATTAGTTTGGATTGATACAGGGCTATGGGGCACTGGGATTAGTCTGAGATATTGGTTTGTATTCGTTCCTGGGATGTGGGCGTCGCTGGCAAGGCCAGCATTTATTGCCCATCCCTCAATGCCCTTGAGAAGGTGGTGGTGAGCCGCCGCCTTGAATTGCTGCAGTCCGTGTGGTGAAGGTACTCCCACAGTGCTGTTAGGGAGGGAGTTCCAGGATTTTTACCCAGTGACAATGAAGGAACGGCAATATATTTCCAAGTCAAAATGCTGTGTAACTTGGAGGGGAACTTGCAGGTGAGGATGTTCACATGCACCTGCTGCCCTTGTCCTTCTAGGTGAAAGAGGTTGTGGGTTTGGGAGGTGCTGCCGAAGAAGCCTTGGTGAGTTGTTGCAGTGCATCTTGTAGATGGTACACACTGCAGCCACGGTACGCCGGTGGTGGAGGGAGTGAATGTTTAAGGTGGTGGATGGGGTGCCAATCAAGCGGGCTGCTTTGTCCTGGATGGTGTTGAGCTTCTTGAGTGTTGTTGGAGCTGCACTCATCCAAGCAAGTGGAGAGTATTCCATCACACTCCTGACTTGTGCCTTGTAGATGGTGGAAAGGCTTTGGGGAGTCAGGAGGTGAGACACTTGGCACAGAATACCTAGCCTCTGACCTGCTCTTGTTACCACAGTATTTATGTAGCTGATCCAGTTAAGTTTCTGGTCAATGGTGACCCCCAGGATGTTGATGGGGGATTCGGCGATGGTAATGCCGTTGAATGTCAAGGGGCGGTGGTTAGACTCTCACTTGTTGGAGATAGTCATTGCCTGGCACTTGTGTGGCGCGAATGTTACCTGCCACTTATCAGCCCAAGCCTGAATGTCATCCAAGTCTTGCTGCATGCGGGCATGGACTGCTTCATTATCTGAGGGAAGGTCATTGATGAAGCAGCTGAAGATGGTTTGGCCTAGGACACTGACCTGAGGAACTCCTACTGCGATGTCCTGGGGCTGTGATGATTGACCTCCAACAACCACAACCATCTTCCTTTGTGCTAGGTATACTCCAGCCAGTGGAGAGTTTTCCCCCTGATTCCCATTGACTTCAATTTTACTAGGGCTGCTTGAAACCACATTCGGTCAAATGCTGCCTTGATGCCAAGGGCAGTCACTCTCACCTTATCTCTGGAATTCAGCTCTTGGCTGTAATGAGGTTTGGAGCTGAGTGGTCTTGGAGGAACCCAAACTGAGCATTGGTGAGCAGGTTTTTGGTGAGTAAGTGACGTTTTATAGCACTGTCGATGACACCTTCCATCACTTTGCTGATGATTGAGAGTGGACTGATGGGGCGGTAATTGGCTGGATTGGATTTGTCCTACTTTTTGTGGACAGGACATACCTGGGCAGTTTTCCACATTGTCAGGTAGATGCCAGTGTTGTAGCTGTACTGGAACAGCTTGGCTAGAGGCGTGACTAGTTCTGGAGCACAAGTCTTCAGCACAACAGCTGGGATGTTGTCAGGGCCCATAGCCTTTGCTGTATCCAGTGCGCTCAGCCGTTTCTTGACATCACATGGATTGAATCGAATTTGCTGAAGACTGGCTTCTGTGATGGTGGGGACCTCAAGAGGAGGCCGATATGGATCATCCACTCGGCACTTCTGGCTGAAGATGGTTGCAAACGCTTCAGCCTTGTCTTTTGCACTTGCGTGCTGGGCTCCACCATCATTGAGGATGGGGATATTCATGGAGCCGCCTCCTCCCGTTAGTTGTTTAATGGTGCACCACCATTCACGACTGGATGTGGCAAGACTGCAGAGCTTTGATCTGATCCGTTGATTGTGGGATTGCTTAGCCCTGTCTATAGCATGCTGCTTCCGCTGTTTAGCATGCATGTAGTCCTGCGTTGCAGCTTCCCCAGGTTGGCACCTCATTTTTAGGTATGTCTGGTGCTGCTCCTGGCATGCTCTTCTACACTCCTCATTGAACCAGGGTTGATCCCCTGGTTTGATGGTAATGGTAGAGTGAGGGATATGCCGGGCCATGAGGTTACAGATTGTGGTGGATTACAATTCTGCTGCTGCTGATGGCCCACAGCGCCTCATGGATGCCCAGTTTTGAGCTGCTAGATCTGTTCTGAATCTATCTAGCACGGTGGTAGTGCCACACAACACGATGGAGGGTGTCCTCAGTGTGAAGACGGGACCTTGTCTCCACAAGGACTGTGCGGTGGTCACTGCTAACAACACTGTCATGCACAGATGCATCTGCGACAGATAGATTGGTGAGGACGAGGTCAAGTAGGTTTTTCCCTCGTGTTGGTTCTCTCACCACCTGCTGTAGGCCCAGTCTGGCAGCTATGTCCTTCAGGACTCGGCCAGTTTGGTCAGTAGTGGTGCTACCGAGCCACTCTTGGTGATGGACATTGAAGTCCCCCAACCAGAGTACATTCTGTGCCATTGCTACTCTCAGTGCTTCTTCCAAGTGGTGTTCAACATGGAGGAGTACTGATTCATCAGCTGAGGGAGGTGGTAATCAGCAGGCGGTTTCCTTACCCCTGTATGACCTGAAGCCATGAGACTTCATGGGGTCTGGAGTCAATGTTGAGGACTCCCAGGGCCACTCCTTCCCGACTGTATATCACTGTGCCACCACCCCTGGTGGGTCTGTCCTGTCGGTGGGACAGGACATAGACAGGGATGGAGATGGAGGATTTTGGGACATTGGCTGAAAGGTATGATTCTGTGAGTTTGACTATGTCAGGCTGTTGCTTGACTAGTCTGTGGGACAGCTCTCCCAATTTTGGCACAAGTCCCCAGATGTTGGTAAGGAGGACTTTGCCGGGTCGACTGGGCTGGGTGTGCTGTTGCCGTGTCCGTAGCCGGTGCCGAGGTCGATGCCGGGTGGTCCGTCCGGTTTTATTCTTACTGTTTATCGTAGCGGTTTGTTACAACTGAGTGTCTCACTAGGCCATTTCAGAGGGCAGTTAAGAACCAACCACATTGCTGTGGGTCTGGAGTCACATATAGGCCAGACCAGGTAAGGATGACAGATTTCCTTCCCTAAAGGACATTAGTGAACCAGATGGGTTTTTACGACAATCCGGTAGTTTCATGGTCAACATTACAGATGCTAGCTTTTTATTCCAGATTTATTTAATTAACTAAATTCCCCAGCTGCCGTGGTAAGATTTGAACTCACGTCTCTGAATCATTAGTCCAGCTCTCTAAATTACTAGTCCAGTAACATAACCACTATGTTACCGGTCCGGGTATTGATGCAAGGGTATTGATGGGGAGGGGGCGGGCAGTAGGATTATTCTGGATTTTTACAGGACTATGGGGAGACAGTGGAGTAGAGGGATTAATCTGGGATATATACAGGGCTAGGAGGAGAGAGTACGAGAGAGGCTTAATTTGGGATTGATTCAGGAATATGGGGAGAGTGCAGGGCAGTGGGATTAGTTTGGGATTGATACCAGTCTATGGGGAGAGAGTGGGGCAGTGAAATTAGTTTGGGATTGATACCGCACTATGGGGAGAGAGCGGGACAGTGGGATTAGTTTGGGATTGATACAGGGCTATGGGTAGACAGCGGGGCAGTGGGATTGGTTTTGGATTGATACAGGGCTATGGGGAGAGAGTGGGGCAGTGGGATTAGTTTTGGATTGATACAGGGCTATGGGGAGAGATTGGGGCAGTGGGATTAGTTTCGGATTGATACAGGGTTATGGGGAGAGAGCGGGGCAGTGGGATTAGTTTTGGATTGATACAGGGCTATGGGGAGAGAGCGGGGCAGTGGGATTAGTTTTGGATTGATACAGGGCTATGGGGAGGGAGCGGGGCAGTGGGATTAGTTTTGGATTGAGGCAGGGCTATGGGAAGAGAGCAGGGCAGTGGGATTAATTTTGGATTGAGGCAGGGCTAGGGGGAGAGAGTGGGGCAGTGGGAATAGTTTAGGATTGAGGCAGGGCTATGAGGAGAGAGCAGGGCAGTGGGATTGGTTTTGGAATGATACAGGGCTATGGGTAGAGAGCAGGGCAGTGGGATTAGTTTAGGATTGAGGCAGGGGTATGAGGTGGGAGCGGGGCAGTGGGATTAATTTGGGATTGATACAGGGCTATGGGGAGAGAGCGGGGCTGTGGGATTAGTTTTGGATTTATACAGGGCTATGGGGAGAAAGCAGGGCAGTGGGATTTGTTTAGGATTGATACAGGGGTATGGGGTGAGAGCGGGGCAGTGGGATTAATTTGGGATTGATACAGGGCTATGGGGAGAGAGTGGGGCTGTGGGATTAGTTTGGGATTTATACAGGGCTATGGGGAGAGAGCGGGGCTGTGGGATCAGTTTGGGATTGATACCGCACTATGGGGAGAGAGCGGGACAGTGGGATTAGTTTTGGATTGATACAGGGCTATGGGGAGAGAGTGGGGCAGTGGGATTAGTTTGGGATTGATACAGAGCTATGGGGAGTCAGCGGGACAGTGGGATTAGTTTGGGGATTCATACAGGGCTACGGGGAGAGAGCGGGGCACTGGGACTAGTTGCGGATTGATGCAGGGCTATGGGGAGAGAGCGGGACAATAGAAACATAGAAACTAGGAGCAGGAGTAGGCCATTCGGCCCGTCGAGCCTGCTCCACCATTCAATACGATCATGGCTGATCATCCAAATCCAGTACCCTGTCCCTGCCCCCTCACACAGAATCCCCATCGAGCCTGCACCGACACATATCCCACCCTATCCCCGTAACCCCACGTATTTAATTCCCCCTAACATATCCCATCCTATCCCTGTAACCCCACATATTTAATCCCCCCCTAACACTAAGGGTCAATTTATCATAGCCAAATCACCTAACCCGCACATTTTTGGACTGTGGGAGGAAACCGGAGCACCCGGAGGAAACCCACGCAGACACGGGGAGAATGTGCAAACTCCACACAGACAGTCACCCGAGGCCAGATTCGAACCCGGGTCTCTGGCGCTGTGAGGCACCAGTGCTAACCACTATGCCACCGTGTTGCCCGCACTATGGGGAGAGAGCGGGACAGTGGGATTAGTTTTGGATTGATACAGGGCTATGGGGAGAGAGTGGGGCAGTGGGATTAGTTTGGGATTGATACAGGGCTATGGGGAGAGCGCGGGCAGTGGGATTAGTTTTGGATTGATACAGGGCTATGGGGAGAGCGCGGGCAGTGGGATTAGTTTGGGATTGGTGCAGGGCTATGGGGAGAGCGCGGGCAGTGGGATTAGTTTGGGATTGGTGCAGGGCTATGGGGAGAGCGCGGTCAGTGGGATTAGTTTGGGATTGGTGCAGGGCTATGGGGAGAGCGCGGGCAGTGGGATTAGTTTGGGATTGGTGCAGGGCTATGGGGAGAGCGCGGGCAGTGGGATTAGTTTGGGATTGATACAGGGCTATGGGGAGAGAGCGGGATTTTTACAGAGGCATGTTATTTCAAAATGCCAGAAATTTCCTTGGGTTACTGGGGTTTTGACCATTACTTATTTTATTCGTGTCTTTTACTAGGGAGACACAATAACAAGCTGTATGAATAATATATGAATTAAACTTTATTCAGAAGCAAGTCGCCCAAATCTTTCCGTCTTGTAACATTATTTATTGCTGATCCCAGTGCAGAACATTGGTTATGTTATCACTCATGGTTATAATTGATGTATTTGTTGCAGTGCTCGTCAAATGTATGAAAATCCATTTCACAATATCACTGTGAAGAAGGAATATAGCACTCGTGTTATGTGAAGATTTCAGATGCTCTTCCTGTGCTGGTCTTCCTGCCCATCCTCCTTCAGCTCCTGTTCCTGTTGATTACCTTTGTTTTGATGTCCTCATTCTCAGCCCTTTTGCATAATTGAATTGCTCAGAACTGATTAAACTAATTGCGGTGTCACATATATGTAGAATTACATTGGACAAAGGGATCACAATAATCACACAGGTCAGTGACCAAATTAGGGAAATGTTGTTCCCTCATGTAGATGATGATAACCGCCTATTAACGATTCACTTTGCTGGGGTACCTGTACAAAGACGGATGAGCATTTAGGTGGAATTCATTGTGATGTTAGTGTCTGCAACATGAATGGAAACGAAAATGGTGCACCCGATGCACTAGATCGTATGTCCTTGCCAATCCTTCACCGAATCTCAGTTTTGCCTCTTCAGATTTCTACTGCCTGGATCGATCACCTCCTGACAGTCTGCCCTTCACATTCGCTGCATTCAATGCAACAACACCTTCAATATTTGGCCAATTGCACATCCCTTTTCCTTTTGCATCGCTTCCCCCTGCCCCCCCAGCTCACCCCTCCCCCCACCCCACCCCACCCCATGCTGGTTATACACCCTGCCTGCGTTTACACTCCATTGACTTCAAAATCGGGCGGGGTGTAAGTCGGGCCGGGCGTAAATCGGCCAACAAGACAAACCAGAGGGTGGCTACTGGGCAACATGGGCTATCGCTTGACCACCTGGCTCATGACTCCGCTCTGCAACCCAACCACACGTGGCCAGTATGCATACAACGAGAGCCATGCTGCCACACAAAACATCATAGAGCAGACCACTGGGGTGCTGAAGCAACAGTTCTCCTGCCCAAACCGCTCTGGAGGAGCCCTACAGTACTCAGCGGAGCGAGTGTCCCGATTCGTGGTGGTCTGCTGTATCCTCCACAACCTGGCCATCATGAGGGCACGGCCCTCGCCACCATGGATATGGCCACCAGCTCAGGAGCAGGACCAAGAGCAGGAGAAAGAGGAGGAGGAGAAAGAGGAGGAGGAGAAAGAGGAGGAGGAGAAAGAGGAGGAGGAGAAAGAGGAGGAAGTAGAAGAGGAGGAAGCAGAAGCGGAAGGAAGAAGCCAATCCAGACAGTCCCTTTCTAGCCAGGAAATTTGGGATTGAATCATCCGCCTGCTGGCCTGCTGTGACACACTGCAAGCCCCTTTCAACACTGGTAAACTGAGCCATGATGGCAACAGTCTGACCTTGCGTGACTTCAGTCTGAGCTTCCACTGCAGCACTCAGACATTGGGTGGCTTCTGCTTGTCCTGCAATGGAAGCTGAGACTTTGGCAATCAGGTGCTGCATGATGGTTGGGTCCACAAGTGCATTAATGGATCTGCCCACCCCTCCCACGTTGGAAAGGACAGGCTCCAAGCTCTGCCCAAAGCCCTGTGCCGGACTCCTCCATGCTCCTTGACATTGCATTCAGGCTTTCTGGCAGGCCTACCAATGCACCAAGCATTTCATTGTGCATACCCATCAGCGTTCTCCTGTAGGCCACCCCATCGAAATCATCATGAGTCCTGTGCAATAGAACTCATGTGCGACATCGTCCTCCAGGGAGCTGGCAGCAGGCCACTCATGCCTGGTGTCTCACCACGTGCAGATCCCGTGTCTAACCTATCCTCTAAAGTACACGGAGTGTCAGTATCTGAGCTGGTGCCTGGGAGTGTGAAATTTAGTGATGGGTGTTTCTTCTTCTTCTTCTTCACTCTTCTCTCCCTCTTGTTCAACCACTGGCTGGGCAGGCTGGATTTCTTGGGTGTCTGAAATGATTAAGGCATATGAGTAGGGTTGTCGTAAGGGGATGGGGGGAAAACAAGAGGTGTGTGCTTACACCATGGGCAGCTTGTAAATCAGAAGAGATTGTGGGATATGGGGGGAGTGGGATGTGAGAAGGATAACGTATGAGGACTCCGGCATCTTGTATTCTTTCAGCCCCGCCGCTGGCCAAGGGCTCAGCCATGCCCCTGCCAAGAATGGCCTGCACCGACTCCTTCATGGGGGTGAGGTCATGCAGGCAAGCCTATCCCCCAGTTATGCGCCACCTTTTCCTGCAAGAGAAAGGGAAGAGAGCCAGTGAATGTGGTGTAATGTGTTATGTGGCTGTCATGGTTGAATAACTGACAGAGTGTTCAAGCTGTGAGAGGTGGGTGTGAGGCTTGCAGCAGTGGTAAGTGTGTGTAGGTGAGGTGAAGCTATGAATGTGAGATGTGAGTCGTGTTTGGTAGAGATTGTTGGTAGGTGAGTGATGGTGCATTCAGCAGTGTGCGAGGCTAGTGGTGCAGTTGGTAGGAGACGGCTTTTGAAGATGCATTCACTGACCTTGACCACTCATCTGACGCCATTAAACTTCTTTCTGCACTGGAATCACGTCCTGGGGCCGACACTGCTGGCAGTGACCGCCTCAGCGATCTGGTCCCACATCCTTCTTACGGTGTTTCTGGAGGGCCTCCTGCCCCCCTGTGGGTAGCGGACCTCCCTTTGAGTGTTCACCCCCTGCACAAAGGCCTCGAGTGCTGCGTCCGAGACCCTAAGTGCCCTTTCCCTGGCCTGTTGAGCCATTTTGGTAAGTGCTGATCAGCAGAAGGCAGCTCACTTTTAAGAGCTGCAGACTGCCTTTAAGAGGAGCAGGCTAGCTTTAAATAAATGCTAGTCTCGCGAACTTCAGCCTCCTACTGAGTGCACAAGCCAGTCAGCAGTGCGCTCAGTGCTGGGCTGTGCGCTGTCATCATGCAAAGTAGCACGAAGCTGATGTGCTACATTCACTCCTTTCAACGGGTGCGGGCCAATCACACATCGCCATCCCCGTGCCCTTTTTCTGGGCCTAGTCCAATTTCACCCCATCTGTGTCTTACCTCCCAACCAATTTCCAACACATGTCACAAGATAGCCTCCATATTTACTAATAACCTCTTGTGCGGAATCTTATCAAATGTCTTCTGGAAGTTCATCTAGACAACATCCATAGAGAGTCTCTGTCCACCGTGTTAATGACCTCTTCAAAAATCTGAACTCGATTAAATCCATGCTGATTCTCTTTGATCAGCTCATACTTGTCCCAGTGTTCAGTCACTTTGTCCCTGATGATAGATTCCAGTAACATTCCCACAATTAATATTAAATTGACAGGTCTGTAGTTTTCTGGTTTCTTCCTCCCTTCTTAAATAATTGATTGACATTTTCAATTTTCTAATCCAAAGGCACAATTCCTGAATCTGGAGAGCTTTAGAAAATCATGACTAAAGCATCTGCAGTTTCCCCACCAGTTTATTTTAATATCCTGGAGTGGAAACCATCAGGTCCTGTCGATTTGTCGATCTTAAATCCCGTTATTTTCTCCATTACCATTTTCTTACTTATATTATATCCACTAAGTTCCTCCTCTTGACTTATTTTTAGGTTGCCTTGTACTGCTGGCATTTTATCCTCTTCCTCCGCTGTGAAAATGGATATGAAATATTAATTTAACAAGTCTGCCACTTCCGTATTTACCATTATAGATTCACCTGCATCTGTCTTTAATGGGCTTACATTCCCCCTTACCACTCTCTTTCTCTAAATATAGTTATAAAAACTTTTTTTCCATACTCCCTCTTATTATTTTCTTTGTATCCCTTTGTTGGTTTTTTTCCAGCTCTCCCAGCCCGCTGGATTTCCACTTTTCCTTGCATTTCTGTAAACCTTTTCTTTTACTTTGTAGAACCTGATCCAAAGCTTTCTGAAAGCCTTATTATACAGTACTCACCGCTGTCTCCTCATTTGCTTTACTCTGCTTCATCCTCCAGTTATTACAAGACATTCATTAGGCATGACATACCTTCCACAAACCCATAGCATCTTGAATTTATTACCGTTACACTTGCTGGATGCTCTCTAATTGCTTCCTTTATGCAACAGGCTTGAACATATTTCACCACGATAAAAGTCAAACTAATGAGGCTTTAACTCCCATTGAAATAAACAGAAGTTACACAACACAGAAACAGGCCATTTGGCCCAACCAGTCCGTGTCGGCATTTACTCCCCATGCGAGCAAATAGTCCCAATCACATTATCTCCCCTATTCAAATATCCCCTTTCCCTCATCCACCTCTCCAATCTAATCTTCAATGTTGACACAGCTTCTGCCTCAGCCACTAATTCCAGAAGTGAATTTCACAACTTCACAACTCTCTGTGAAGGAGTTTCCCCTGCCCTCTGCTCTAAATCTCTGATATTAAATCTTCCCCCTTGCTTTATAGAATCTTAAAATGATACAGCACAGAAGGAGGCCATTTGGTCCCTGGTGCCTGTGCCGGCTCTTTGAAAGAGCTCTCCAATTAGTCCCACTCCCTGCTCATTCCCTATCGCCCTGCAAATGTTTCAACTTCGAGTATTTATCTAATTCCCTTTTGAAAGTTATTATTGAATCTGCTTCCACCGCCCTTTCAGGCAGTGCATTCCAGATCACAACAATTCACTGCATAATAAAAATTCTCCTCATCTCCCCTCTGGTTCTTTTGCTAATTACCTTCAATCTGTGTCCTCTGGTTACCGACCCTTCTGCCATTGGAAACAGTTTCTCCTTATTTACTCTATCAAAACCATTCAAGATTTTGAACACCTCCATCAAATCTCCTCTTAACCTTCTCTGCTCTAAGGAGAAACAACCCCAGCTTCTCCAGTCTCTCCACATAACTGAAGTCCCTCTTCCCTGGTACTATTCCAGTAAATCTCTTCTGCATCCTCTCTGAGGCCTTGACATCATCCCTAAAGTGTGGTGCCTAGAATTGGATACAATACTCCAGCTGAGGCCTAACTAGTGTTTTATAAAGGTTAGCTTAACTTCCTTGCTTTTGTACTCTATTCCTTTATTTATAAAGCCAAGGATCACATTTGTTCTTTTTAACAGCCTTCTCAACTTGTCCGGCCACCTTCAAAGATTTGTGTACATACACCTAGGTCTCTGTTCCTGCACCCGTTTTAAAATTGTACCATTTAGGTCATATTGCCTCTCCTTTATACCCCTCAATTACTGGAAAGTCTGCCTCTCTTCTTGTTCTATTTAATCCTATCATCTCGCCCCATAATCTGCGTTGTAATGAAAGAAGACCCAATATTAGAGAGAGAGAGAGAGAGAGGGAGAGGGAGAGAGAGGGAGAGAGGGAGAGAGGAGAGAGGGAGGGAGAGAGGAGAGAGGGAGGGAGAGAGGGAGAGGAGAGAGGGAGGGAGAGAGGGAGGGGGAGAGAGGGAGAGAGAGAGAGGAGAGAGGGAGGAAGAGAGGAAGGGAGGGAGAGAGGGAGAGAGGGAGGGAGAGAGGGAGAGGGAGAGAGAGGGAGAGGGAGAGAGGGAGAGAGGAGAGAGGGAGGGAGAGAGGAGAGAGGGAGGGAGAGAGGGAGAGGAGAGAGGGAGGGAGAGAGGGAGGGGGAGAGAGGGAGAGAGAGAGAGGAGAGAGGGAGGGAGAGAGGAAGGGAGAGAGAGGGAGAGAGGGAGGGAGAGAGAGGGAGAGAGGGAGAGAGAGAGGGGGGAGCGAGAGGGAGGGAGAGGGAGAGAGAGGGAGAGAGAGAGGGAGAGAGGGAGAGAGGGAGGGAGAGAGGGAGGGAGAGGGGGGAGCGAGAGGGAGGGAGAGGGAGAGGGAGAGAGAGGGGGTGCTTGGGTCTGGGGTAGAGGGCCAAGAGGGTCCTCGGGTCTAGGGGAGAGTGGAGAGACGGTCCCCCGGGTCTGGGAGAGAGGGGTGAGGGGGTCCCGGGTCTGGGGGAGAGGGGAGAGAGTGTCCCCCGGGTCTGGGGGAGAGGGGTGAGGGGGTCCCAGGTCTGGGGGAGAGTGGAGAGAGGGTCCCCAGAACAAATAGAAAGATACATTCCAACAGCAAAATATGTCGGTGGCACAATGTTGAATCAGTCCCAAGCTTAAGTATTCATGATTTAGGTAATTACCAGTTACAATATTCACATAATTATATAATAATGACTTTGTTTTCAACAGCGATACTGTTACAGCTTAGGATGAATAAACCAAATGTAATGAAAGTAATTATTATTTTAATATTCTATTAGTCTAATAAATTGGGAACTGAGCTTTGCAATCAATCAGATATATCCGAGTATATCTGAAACGAATTTCCGGGTGTGAGAACATTAATAAGCAGTGCATCGAACCGCAGAATGATGGAATATTCAAGTCTAAAGAAACACACAACAATCTTCATACAGAACCTGCGGATAGAGGAGATCCGGGAGAGACAGTGAAGAACGTCACCTTTGAACGGGTCCCTGACATTTCCTGGATCTCCTTTCATTCTCATTAGTGTTTTTATTCTGTTATAATTCCAACTTTAAAAAAAAAATCATTCTTGGCATGTGGGCTTCGCTGGCAAGGCCGGCATTTATTGCCCATCTCCAGTTGCCCCGTGAGAAGGTGCTGGTGGGCCTTCTTCTTTGTAGCAGATTGGTACAACTGAGTGTCTCGCTGGGCCACTTCAGAGGGCAGTTAAGAGTCAATCACGTCGATGTGGGTCTGGAGTCACATACAGGCCAGACCGGGTAAGGACAGCAGGTTTACCTTCCCTGAAGGACATTAGATTCCTTCTGCTAATCTGGAAGCCTGGTTACCATTTATGAATAATTAAGCCCCCCTAAAGAGGAGACAGCATTATTCTACTAGCAGTGAAAGCCAAAGGAACGTGGAGGGATGCCCTTATCCTGCTCCTTGTGCACTGCTGCAGTGGGATTCCTGCTCTCCAGCATTGCGGAAGTGGGTCCCTGAACACCAGAGCAGTGTGAGGCTTCTCAGAGAGGCTAGGCCACCTCAGTTCAGTGGAACTCCAGTTCAGTATCACACCTGGTTCAGACTGCGCAAGGGGGATCTCCTGGGCACTCTGCAAACAGTCGCAGGTGTGGAGAGAAGACCGAATACTCTCCCGGCCAACCCAGAGTGCAGCTGGATGAATCAGCTAGTGTCGGGTTGGCACTGAATCTGGATCTGCCATTTTTCGACCAGTACCTAGTGTACAAACCCAGCCTTGGAACACACGTTCGCAGTTGGTGAATTATTACAGAATGAAAATAATTGCAGATGTCTTTCTGAATCTCACTACATTCAGATAGGACAACCAGGAACACTACAGACAGCTACCCGCAGATCCGACCAAAGAACACACCCGCCAACTCAATAGACTGATCAAGACCTTCGATCCAGACCTTCAAAACATCCTACGCGCTCTCATCCCACGTACTCCCCGCGTAGGAGACTTTTACTGCCTCCCAAAGATACACAAAGCCAACACACCCGGACGTCCTATCGTATCAGGCAACGGAACCCTGTGTGAGAACCTCTCTGGGTACGTCGAGGGCATACTGAAACCCATCGTACAGGGAACCCCCAGCTTCTGTCGCGACACTACAGACTTCTTGCAGAAACTCAGCACCCATGGACCAGTTGAACCAGGAACACTCCTCGTCACGATGGACGTATCGGCACTCTACACCAATATCCCCCACAATGACGGCATCGCTGCGACAGCCTCAGTACTCAACACCAACAACAGCCAATCTCCGGACGCCATCCTACAACTCATCCGCTTCATCCTTGACCACAATGTCTTCACCTTCGACAACCATTTTTTTACCCAAACACACGGAACAGCCATGGGGACCAAATTCGCACCCCAATACGCCAACATCTTCATGCACAAGTTCGAGCAAGACTTCTTCGCTGCACAGGACCTCCAACCAACGCTGTACACCAGATACATCGACGACATCTTCTTCCTTTGGACCCACAGCGAAGGATCACTGAAAGGACTACACGATAGCATCAACAGGTTCCATCCCACCATCAAACTCACCATGGACTACTCCTCAGAATCGGTTTCATTCTTGGACACACGAATCTCCATCAAAGACGGACGCCTCAGCACTTCACTCTACCGCAAGCCCACGGACAACCTCACGATGCTCCACTTCTCCAGCTTCCACCCTAACCACGTTAAAGAAGCCATCCCCTATGGACAAGCCCTGCGAATACACAGGATCTGCTCAGATGAGGAGGAACGCGATGGACACCTACGGACACTGAAAGATGCCCTCGTAAGAACGGGATATGACGCTCGACTCGTCGATCGACAGTTCCGACGGGCCACAGCGAAAAACCGCATAGACCTCCTCAGAAGACGAACACGGGACACAACCAACAGAGTACCCTACGTCGTCCAGTACTTCCCCGGAGCGGAAAAACTACGCCATGTTCTTCGCAGCCTTCAACATGTCATCGATGACGACGAACACCTTGCTAAGGCCATCCCCACGCCTCCACTACTCGCCTTCAAGCAGCCGCCTAACCTCAAAAGTACCATCGTTCGCAGCAGATTACCCATCTTTCAGGAGAACAGCAACCAAGACACCACACAACCCTGCCACGGCAACCTCTGCAAGACATGCCAAATCATGGACACAGATACCATCATCACACGTGAGGACACTACCCACCAGGTACACGGTACATACTCATGTGACTCGGCCAACGTTGTCTACCTGATACGTTGCAGTAAAGGATGCTCCAGAGCATGGTACATCGGCGAGACCATGCAGACACTGAGACAACGTATGAACGGACACCGCGCAACAATCGCCAGGCAGGAGGGTTGCCTCCCAGTCGGGGAACACTTCAGCAGCCAGGGGCATTCAGCCTCGGATCTGCGGGTAAGCGTCCTCCAAGGCGGCCTTCAGGATACACGACAGCGCAAAATCATAGAGCAGAAACTGATAGCCAAGTTCCGCACTCATGAGGATGGCCTCAATCGCGATATCGGGTTCATGTCACGATACAGAACGTGACTTGACATCATGGCCGGTCTTCCCAGGTGTTTTTTTTTAAAAAGACTAACACAAGAAACCAACACAAATTGACAGGATATGCAGCCAGCAGGTGGTTTGACACGTTGGACCCCCTGGGACACATCTCATTGTCTTGGCTGTGCTCTTAGTGTGTCTTTGATGTAGGGAAATATTTGAATAGATTTTGTCTGTGTTTAAATTGTGAATTCTGGGAGATTCTCTCACTGCTAACTTACCTGAGGAAGGAGCGACAGCTCCGAAAGCTTGTAAAATTAAATAAATCTGTTGGACTATAACCTGGTGTTGTGCGACTTCTCATTTACATTCAGATACTCAGTGCAGCTTCTTATGAAAGGATGGAACTAGTGTTCTTGACCTATAAGGTCACGGGCAAAGTAATCTGTCCCTTATGTAATTGATCCCATGTTCACGCAATATTTTGAGTGTGCCGTATTGAAAATGCTACATTGATACCCTGAAGTATAATCAGGAAGCAAATTCCTTTATTAAAGTAAATCACATTGTACCAAAAATGAAGTTAATCATTGCCTTCTATTATATTGTTATCGTGGATTCCAGTTATTTTTACACCATTTCTAGTGGGATAAATATTTCATTCATGTTATGACAGTGACAGCATCTGTCTAAATATTTGCTGAACATTCTTCACCAAACAACCAATTGCCATGAGACGAGGTCAGTACCAGAGCAGGGAGGTCAGTTTATAGAGAGCTTTATTACAATCAACTTCCATCAAAAGAAGAGAAACAGACGAAGGCCCAAAACACACCAGTGCACACTCCGACTGCACACTCCACACTCCGACTGCACACTCCGACTGCACCATCCTGACTGGACACTGCGACTGCACACTCCTGACTGGACACTGCGACTGCACACTCCTGACTGGACACTCCGACTGCACACTCCTGACTGGACACTCCGACTGCACACTCCACACTCCGACTGCACACTCCGACTGCACACTCCACACTCCGACTGCTCACTCCACACTCCGACTGCTCACTCCACACTCCGACTGCTCACTCCACACTCCGACTGCTCACTCCACACTCTGACTGCACACTCCTGACTGGACACTCCACACTCCGACTGCACACTCCACACTCCGACTCCACACTCCGACGGCACACTCCACACTCGATCGCACACTCCACACTCCACACTCCGACTGCACACTCCACACTCCGACCGCACACTCCACACTCCGACTGCACACTCCACACTCCGACCGCACACTCCACACTCCGACCGCACACTCCGACTGCACACTCCACACTCCGACTGCTCACTCCGACTGCACACTCCGACTCCACACTCCGACTGCACACTCCACACTCCGACCGCACACTCCACACTCCGACCGCACACTCCACACTCCACACTCCGACTGCACACTCCACACTCCGACCGCACACTCCATACTCCGACCGCACAATCCGACTGCACACTCCACACTCCTGACTGCACACTCCACACTCCAACTCCACACTCCGACTGCTCAATCCACACTCCAACCTCCACACTCCGACTGCTCACACCACACTCCGACTGCACACTCGGACTGAACACACCACACTCCGACTGCACACTCCACACTCCGACTGCACATCCACACTCGCCCGCACATCACACTCACACTCCACACTCCGACTGCACACTCCACACTCGATGCACACTCCACACTCCGACTGCACACTCACACTCCGACAGCACACTCCCTCGACTGCACACTCACACTCCGACTGCACACTCCACACTGACCGCACACTCCACACTCCGACTGCACACCTCACACTCCGACCGCACACTCCACACTCCGACCTGCACCACCTCCACACTCCGACAGCACACTCCACACTCCGACCGCACACTCCACACTCCGACCGCACACTCCACACTCCTGACTGCACACTCCACACTCCAACTCCACACTCCGACTGCTCACTCCACACTCCAACTGCACACTCCTGACTGCACACTCCACACTCCGACTCCACACTCCACACTCCGACTCCACATTCCACACTCCGACTCCACACTCCACACTCCGACTCCACACTCCGACTGCACACTCCACACTCCGACTCCACACTCCACACTCCGACTCCACACTCCGACTCCACACTCCGACTGCACACTCCACACTCCGACTCCACACTCCACACTCCGACTCCACACTCCGACTGCTCACTCCACACTCCGACTCCACACTCCGACTGCACACTCCACACTCCGACTCCACACTCCGACTCCACACTCCACACTCCGACTCCACACTCCGACTCCACACTCCTACTGCACACTCCACACTCCGACTCCACACTCCACACTCCGACTGCACACTCCACACTCCGACTGCACACTCCACACTCCGACTGCACACTCCACACTCCGACTGCACACTCCACACTCCGACTGCACACTCCACACTCCAACTCCACACTCCGACTGCTCACTCCACACTCCGACTGCACACTCCGACTGCACACTCCACACTCCGACTGCACACTCCACACTCCGACTGCACACTCCGACCGCACACTCCACACTCCACACTCCGACTGCACACTCCACACTCCTGACTGCACACTCCACACTCCGACTGCACACTCCACACTCCGACTGCACACTCCTGACTGCACACTCCACACTCCTGACTGCACACTCCACACTCCGACTGCACACTCCACACTCCGACTGCATACTCCTGACTGCACACTCCACACTCCGACTGCACACTCCACACTCCGACTGCACACTCCACACTCCGACTGCACACTCCGACCGCACACTCCACACTCCACACTCCGACTGCACACTCCACACTCCTGACTGCACACTCCACACTCCGACTGCACACTCCACACTCCGACTGCACACTCCTGACTGCACACTCCACACTCCTGACTGCACACTCCACACTCCAACTCCACACTCCGACTGCTCACTCCACACTCCGACTGCACACTCCTGACTGCACACTCCACACTCCGACTCCACACTCCGACTGCACACTCCGACTGCACACTCCACACTCCACACTCCACACTCCGACTGCACACTCCGACTGCTCACTCCACACTCCGACTGCACACTCCACACTCCACACTCCGACTGCACACTCCGACTGCTCACTCCACACTCCGACTGCACACTCCGACTGCTCACGCCACACTCCACACTCCGACTGCACACTCCGACTGCTCACTCCACACTCCGACTGCACACCCAGACTGCTCACGCCACACTCCACACTCCGACTGCACACTCCGACTGCTCACTCCACACTCCGACTGCACACTCCGACTGCTCACGCCACACTCCACACTCTGACTCCACACTCCGACTGCTCACTCCACACTCCACACTCCGACTGCACACTCCACACTCTGACTCCACACTCCGACTGCTCACTCCACACTCCGACTGCACACTCCGACTGCTCACTCCACACTCCACACTCTGACTGCACACTCCGACTGCACACTCCACACTCCGACTGCTCACTCCACACTCCACACTCCGACTGCACACTCCACACTCCGACTGCACACTCCACACTCCGACTGCACACTCCACACTCCGACTGCTCACTCCACACTCCGACTGCACACTCCACACTCCGACTGCACACTCCACACTCCACACTCCGACTGCTCACTCCACACTCCACACTCCGACTCCACACTCCACACTCCGACTGCACACTCCACACTCCGACTGCACACTCCACACTCCGACTGCACACTCCACACTCCACACTCCGACTCCACACTCCACACTCCTGACTGCACACTCCACACTCCGACTGCACACTCCACACTCCGACTGCACACTCCTGACTGCACACTCCACACTCCTGACTGCACACTCCACACTCCGACTGCACACTCCACACTCCGACTGCACACTCCTGACTGCACACTCCACACTCCGACTGCACACTCCACACTCCGACTGCACACTCCACACTCCGACTGCACACTCCGACCGCACACTCCACACTCCACACTCCGACTGCACACTCCACACTCCTGACTGCACACTCCACACTCCGACTGCACACTCCACACTCCGACTGCACACTCCTGACTGCACACTCCACACTCCTGACTGCACACTCCACACTCCAACTCCACACTCCGACTGCTCACTCCACACTCCGACTGCACACTCCTGACTGCACACTCCACACTCCGACTCCACACTCCGACTGCACACTCCGACTGCACACTCCACACTCCACACTCCACACTCCGACTGCACACTCCGACTGCTCACTCCACACTCCGACTGCACACTCCACACTCCACACTCCGACTGCACACTCCGACTGCTCACTCCACACTCCGACTGCACACTCCGACTGCTCACGCCACACTCCACACTCCGACTGCACACTCCGACTGCTCACTCCACACTCCGACTGCACACCCAGACTGCTCACGCCACACTCCACACTCCGACTGCACACTCCGACTGCTCACTCCACACTCCGACTGCACACTCCGACTGCTCACGCCACACTCCACACTCTGACTCCACACTCCGACTGCTCACTCCACACTCCACACTCCGACTGCACACTCCACACTCTGACTCCACACTCCGACTGCTCACTCCACACTCCGACTGCACACTCCGACTGCTCACTCCACACTCCACACTCTGACTGCACACTCCGACTGCACACTCCACACTCCGACTGCTCACTCCACACTCCACACTCCGACTGCACACTCCACACTCCGACTGCACACTCCACACTCCGACTGCACACTCCACACTCCGACTGCTCACTCCACACTCCGACTGCACACTCCACACTCCGACTGCACACTCCACACTCCACACTCCGACTGCTCACTCCACACTCCACACTCCGACTCCACACTCCACACTCCGACTGCTCACTCACACTCCGACTGCACACTCCACACTCCGACTGCACACTCCACACTCCACACTGCACCACTCCACACTCCGACTGCACACTCCACACTCCGACTGCACACTCCACTACTCAACTCACACTCCGACTGCTCACTCCACACTCCCACACTCCGACTCCACACTCCACACTCGACTGCACACTCACACTCCGACTGCACACTCCACATCTCCGACTGCACACTCCACACTCGACTGCACACTCCCACTCCGACTGCACACTCCACACTCCGACTGCACACTCCACACTCCGACTGCCACTCCACACTCACCCGACTGCACACTCCACACTCCGACAGCCACACTCCGCACTCCCGACTGCACACTCCACACTCCGACCCTGCACACTCCACACTCCCACGACTGGCACACTCACACTCCGACTGCACACTCCGCACTCCGACTGCACACTCCACACTCCGACTGCACACTCCACACTCAGACTGCACACTCCACACTCCGACTGCACACTCCACACTCCGACTGCACACTCCACACTCCGACTGCACACTCCACACTCCGACTCCACACTCAACATTCCGACTGCAAACTCCACACTCCGACTGCTCACTCCGACTGCTCACTCCACACTCCGACTGCACACTCCTGACTGCACACTCCACACTCCGACTGCACACTCCACACTCCGACTGCACACTCCACACTCCGACTCCACACTCCGACTCCACACTCCACACTCCGACTGCACATTCCGACTGCACACTCCACACTCCACTCCGACTGCACACTCCGACTGCTCACGCTGACTGCTCACACTGACTGCTCACACTGACTGCACACTCCGACTGCTCACACTGACTGCTCACACTGACTGCTCACACTGACTGCACACTCCGACTGCTCACACTCACTGCTCACACTGACTGCACACTCCGACTGCTCACACTCACTGCTCACACTGACTGCTCACACTGACTGCTCACACTGACTGCTCACTCCGACTGCTCACACTGACTGCTCACACTGACTGCTCACTCCGACTGCTCACACTGACTGCTCACACTGACTGCACACTCACTGCTCACACTGACTGCACACTCCGACTGCTCACACTGACTGCTCACACTGACTGCTCACACTGACTGCACACTCCGACTGCACACTCCGACTGCTCACACTGACTGCTCACACTGACTGCTCACACTGACTGCTCACTCCGACTGCACACTCCGACTGCTCACACTCACTGCTCACTCTGACTGCTCACACTGACTGCGCACACTGACTGCTCACACTCCGACTGCTCACACTGACTGCTCACACTGACTGCTCACACTGACTGCTCACACTGACTGCACACTCCGACTGCTCACACTGAATGCTCACACTGACTGCTCACACTCCGACTGCTCACACTCCGACTGCTCACTCCGACTGCACACACTGACTGCTCACACTGACTGCTCACTCCGACTGCACACTCCGACTGCTCACACTCACTGCTCACACTGACTGCTCACACTGACTGCTCACACTGACTGCTCACTCCGACTGCTCACACTGACTGCTCACTCACTGCTCACACTGACTGCACACTCCGACTGCTCACACTGACTGCTCACACTGACTGCTCACACTGACTGCTCACACTGACTGCTCACTCCGACTGCTCACACTGACTGCTCACTCACTGCTCACACTGATGCACACTCCGACTGCTCACACTGACTGCTCAACACTCCCGACTGCTCCCACTGACTGCCTCACTCCGACTGCACACTCCGACTGCTCACAACTCACTGCTCACTCTGACTGCTCACACTGACTGCTCACTCCGACTGCACACTCCGACTGCTCACACTCACTGCTCACTCTGACTGCTCACACTGACTGCGCACACTGACTGCTCACACTCCGACTGCTCACACTGACTGCTCACACTGACTGCTCACACTGACTGCACACTCCGACTGCTCACACTGAATGCTCACACTGACTGCTCACACTCCGACTGCTCACACTCCGACTGCTCACTCCGACTGCACACACTGACTGCTCACACTGACTGCTCACACTGACTGCACACTCCAACTGCTCACACTGACTGCACACTCCGACTGCTCACTCCGACTGCTCACACTGACTGCTCACACTGACTGCTCACACTGACTGCTCACACTGACTGCACACTCCGACTGCTCACTCCGACTGCACACACTGACTGCTCACACTGACTGCTCACACTGACTGCTCACACTGACTGCACACTCCGACTGCTCACACTGACTGCTCACACTGACTGCTCACTCTGACTGCTCACACTGACTGCACACTCCGACTGCTCACACTGACTGCTCACACTCACTGCTCACACTGACTGCTCACTCTGACTGCTCACACTGACTGCTCACACTGACTGCTCACACTGACTGCACACACTGACTGCTCACACTGACTGCTCACACTGACTGCTCACACTGACTGCTCACTCCGACTGCTCACACTGACTGCTCACACTGACTGCTCACTCCGACTGCTCACACTGACTGCTCACAGCGTATTTGGACTCAGCTATAACTGTGTGTCTCAAATCCCAAAAGAGTAAGGGTGCCCTCAGACAATGACTGAGGTCAAACCTCACTTCTAGTCCTTATTTCAGTGTCAGATTTAGGAGCAGGGACTGGGTATCATCACTGCACGCACTGTCTTCTGACTCTCGTGATGTTTGGAAGCAGTGCTTTTATAACTGAGAAAAGTGCATTAAATTAAATTGAGATTACATATATGACCTTTTAACAGGATTACAACTTTAGTAACAATGTATTATTAAAGGAGAACAAAGCAACTTGTGAAAACAACTCTGATCAACCAAAACAAGGCACAGCACCAAAATGACAAATTTGTTTAAAGAATGAATAATAATTAAATGGAGAGCAAATGCTTCAGTAAATGTGTGAAGTAAATAGATTGCTCAATCAGCATTGACACTTGTTCTACTCACCAGCATTTGCTCAAGTCTATAGATGTCCCACATTGCAATTTTTTTTTTACAATCCTTGTTTATTCGAGATGGAGTACAAGTGATGAATTAAAGCCGTCACTGTGATTGGACTTGGGCAGGAGGACAATAGATGATGGTGAGGCTGCTCATACGTGCAGCAGGGTTTGCAATACTCCCTGTGAAGCTCCCCAGAGGTCTGTCACTGAGCATTTCATGGCTTTCGTCCCTACGTGAGACTGAATCCCAATCACATAGGAATAAAAAGCCATAAAGCACAGCAGTGAATCGATCTTCATTACTGCTGACATGGATTGTTTTCTGTACATGGTTTCGTTTCCTCTTCAAAAGTAAATAGTCGTTTCATGCTACATTACATAACAACATTTCAAACGGCATGTAACAACATTACTGGCACAAAAGGCAGCTCAGAAGCAAGAATCGCACCACTTAATGGAGTCTCAGTAGTTCCACAACTCATCGCTGGTATTACAGACCCAGTGTGATCATCATTTGCCAACAGTTAGCTAGTGTTAGTGTGACGGTTTGATGGTATTGGATTAGTAACCCCAAGGACAGGAGTTCCAAATCCCACCATGGAAAATTGTGAAATTGAACTCAATAAATGAGAGCTGTCACCGGAGCACTGACTGGAACAGATTGTTGGAAAAATCCAAGAGAAAAATCATTATTTTTTTTAAGTTCTTAGATGGTCTAAGGAATGAATCGCCAAATTCCAGTAAGTACAAGGAGGCAATCCAACACGTATTCAGCGGAGCTACAGAGTATTCAGGTTCTGTTACTTACCTGAGTGCCAGGCCGGCTGAAGGCACAGCCACCAATGGTGGGCCGGAGCACGTGAGGGAGGTGCAAGAGGCCAGAGTTAGAGGAACGCAGAGTTCGCGGAGGTTTTGTTCCTCCAACTCAGTAGTTTGTCCTGAGTATTAACAAATAATTAAACAACCTGAATTCTGTTCGCGGTCACTCTGATAGTTGTTTATCTTTCTATATTTACATTGTCTTTTGAAGGCCAGAGCAGTAAAGTGACAGGATATAAAATCTACACACTCGATTGAACTGATTGAAGGTCAATCACCTTCATTATTAATACAATTCTAATCACACACACTGACTTGTGGTCCTGAAGGATGGTATTCCTAAAATATTGGTATTGTAACAGCAGTGTGTTGCTCTTTAACATGTGGACTGTCTCTAGGCCATGACAGGAAGTCTCAGGCAATGACAGGAAGTCTCAGGCAATGACAGGAAGTCTCAGGCAATGACAGGAAGTCTCAGGCAATGACAGGAAGTCTCAGGCAATGACAGGAAGTCTCAGGCAATGACAGGAAGTCTCAGGCAATGCGATGTTGGAAAACAAGAGAGCGGAACCACCGTGAGAGGGTTTGAAGGTGTAAGAGTGCTGGGGAATTGTGGGACATTCAGATATAATTTACTGAAAGGCTGACAACCTTCAGCTCTACCTCACCACCACCTCACTCAACCAACCCCTCCACTGTCTCCGTGTTGTCAGACTGCTTGTCCAACATCCAGTCCTGGATGAGCAGAAATTTCCTCCAATTAAATATTGGGAAGACCAAAGCCATTGTCTTCAGTCCCCGCCACAAACTCCGTTCCCTAGCCATTGACTCCATCCCTCTCCCTGGCATCTGTCTGAGGCTGAACCAGACCGTTTGCAAACTTGTCATCGGATTTGATCCTGAGTTTCCAACCCCATATTCTCTCCATCACCAAAACCACTTATTTCCACCTCTGTAATATCGCCCATCTCCGCCCTTGCCTCAGCTCGTCTGCTGCTGAAACCCTCATCCATGCCTTTGTTACCTCTAGACTTGACTATTCCAACACTTTCCTGGCCGGCCTCCCATCTTCCACCCTCTGTAAATTTGAGCTCATCCAAAACTCGGCTGCCGGTGTCCTAACTCGCACCAAGTCCCGTTCGCCCATCACCCCTGTGCTCGATGACCTACATTGGCTCCCGGTCCTGCAACGCCTCGATTTTAAAATTCTCATCCTTGTTTTCAAATCCTTCCATGGCCTCGCTCCTCCCTATCTCTGTAACCTCCTGCAGCTCCAAAGCTTTCAACGAACTCTGCTTTCCTCCAAATATGGCCTCTTTTGCATCCCCCACTTGCTTCGGCCCACCATTGGCAGCCGTGCCTTCAGCTGCCTGGGCCCTAAGCTCTGGAGTCTGCCAACAGACGGGTGATACACTTCACCAGGTTACCAATCGGGGAAGGTGAAAATTAACCCCACTGCTTCTTTAATCTTACTCAGCCCTTTGTAAAGTCAGTCAAGAGATTCATTATATAGTATTACATAGAATGTACAGCATAGAAACAGGCATTCGGCCCAACTGGTCTGTGCTGGTGTTTGTGCTCCACACGAGCTTCCTCCCACTCTACTTCATCTCACCCTATCAGCATAACCCTCTATTCCTTTCTCCCTCATGTGTTTATCTAGCTTCCCCTTAAATGCATCTCTGTGAGTTCCACATTCTAACCACTCTCTGGGTAAAGAAGTTTCTCCTGAATTCCCTATTGGATTTATGAGACGAAGGAGCAGCGCTCCGAAAGCTTGTGATTTCAAATAAAGCTGTTGGACTATAACCTGGTGTTGTGCGACTCCTCGGATTTATTAGTGACGACCTTATATTGATGGTCCCTAGTTTTGACCTCTCCAACAAGTGGAACTATCTTCTCTACGTCTAATTCCACTTACCTGCCAGATCCAAGCATTTGTTTCTTTCGTCCCTGAGAATACAGACGTCCCATTACTGAGCAGTGTTGCTGGTGAGTGAGGTGGTGCAGAGTCAATGGGGGTGAAATTGGTTCTGGGCACGAGCGAATCGGCCTCCCATTACACACTGACCAATTACATTCCATGAACTTTAATGGTCAAGACATTCGGGCGAGGTTTAACACAGGCTGGCGATTCGCTATCACCTGGTTTGAGCGACTGACTAAGACCAACTTCACCCCACTGGCCTTACATGGCTGATGACTCACTCCTAGCCTTAGATCGCAAAGTGAATACTCGACGTGGAAATCTTTAGGTACAGATACTTCTCACGGGGGGGCGAGATGGTCAACGCTTCTCGCACACTCTCCACTTAGCTGCCAGATTATCAGTGACCTTCCTCCTTCCCAGTCTCACCTCTGGCCCACAGGACAGACACCACGGACAACCAGCAAAGGACAGAGAGAGGAATTTACAGAGGGCTGAGGCAACTATAGAAAAGGAACCATTGGCAAAGAAAGTTACAACAGATGTATAGCGTGCAGTGAAGCAGCAGCATGTCGCAGTGAGCCCTGTGGGATTGTGCTGTGCTCTCTCACACACTGGCACAGCACACAATGCCTTCAGCTACCCCGTGGCAAGGACTGGTAAAAAAAAATAATTAAAGACTGGCCTCAAATTTAACTGAACATGATCCTTGATAATGTTCAATTCTTACACACAAATGTTAGCCGTGTATGTGAAATGTATCTGTGTTGTATTAAACTCACCCAGAGCCATTCATAAAACAGATGGGGTTGGATATGGACTGAAATGTGAGTCATTTCAAGCCTCAGTTTTGATTTGAGTCCTCCTAACCACATAACATCACTGCAGCAATCATATTTTAAATATGTGAGTGGGAACAATAGTTCAACGTGCGTTCTCCTGGAAGGTTAGTCATGATGGTGAGTATTTAATCACAGTCAGGGACAGGAGCAGTGAAACATGAGGAGGAATGTGCAGTGTTGTTAGTGGGCCGGGTGGGGGGAGAGCGGGGCGCGCTATTGTAAGATTTTCCAGCTCAGCACAAAGGAGAGACAAAGTACCCACTTCACCTCATAAAGCCACTTCTCCACGAGGCCCTTGGCTCTGGCTGGAATGATGCGAAGGACGAGCTCCACTCTCTCGCCTTCCGCTGACTCAATGTGGGTGATCTCTTTCTCTGCATTAAAGGTGAGCTGTGCAATCCCTTCAAAGCATTTCTTTAGATGAGGCTGGACTCGAAGTGGGTCCTTTGTCTCCGAGAGAATTTCCAGCAGTTCGTCGTTAGAAAGGAAGAAAAACCTGAAACAAGGGGGGGGAAAAGGGGGAGCACCAGCATGAATCATTAAAAAGAAACAAGCTCCAAATCATTTGATAAAACCTTCGTGCAAAAGTAAAAGAGGTTTTTTTCTCATTTACCGAGGGAAGAAGAGTCTTTTCTTTTCTAAATATTCGTTGAGCCCTTTCTGAATGTCATCCAACAGTGACTCTGCCTCCCTCAGCTTATCCAGCATCTGTGGTTGGGAGATAACCTTCATGGCACTGGCCTCCTTCACCGATTCTTTCATTATCAGCCTCCTGGTGTGTCAGATAGAATAGACCGAATGAAATAGCTCTACCTTACACAACAGGCTTCACCACTTTAATTGAAAATCCGCTGTTACAAAACAACAGCGTGAATTTTTACTTTAACTTGAAGCCCCCGCCACCGTGTTAATGTGACAGCCTCGCCTCGTACAAAAGCACAGCTGCCCTTATTCTCTTAAATTAAAGGTAAATGGAATGTGAAAAGCAGCAATTGTTCTCGATGTGAATGATTTTTATCCCGAGACTGCTATTCGAAACTTTCCATTACAAGCTGGGCAGGGGAAAGTGTTTTTTTTAAATGTAATTTTGTTAATTCGCTCAGAGCAGGATTCCATTATTGAGTTCAACACTTTCAGCTTATTTTCAGGTAATAAAATCCTACTGACTGCCAAGCCACAATTGAGAAATAATTACCAATTTACACACACAGGAACACAGAGGCGCTAACAGAAAGCGCTGGCAGTGTATGGCAGAGATGTGGGACAAGGTGTTCAACTTGGGGCCCAGGTGTGACAGCAGCGTGGTGAATTGGCCGCCCTTTAGAGAAACCGCCCGGTTTTTTATCGCCTAAATGGTCTTCCTGAGGTTGTGACAGGAGCTATATAAATGCAAGTCTTTCTTTCTTTCAGATGTGGCCCAGTGTGATGCAGTCTGCTTGTCAGTGACTGCTTCAGGTCTCACATTTGAAACGGTCCCTGCATTGATGGTTCTCTGCCACAGGTTAAATGAAAACCAGAGCGTAAAGGACGCCGAAAACTGTGTAATTCTCCATAAACCAGCACTAAATAATTAGAAACACCTTGTTGTTCCTATCAAAAGTAAACTTAAAACAGCCACACTTTCTGATTATAAAAAGCTGCCACGAATACCACATCCCATGGATTGCCTTTTAAAAATACTTCAATACCTAAATCCTTTCTAAAAAAGCATTTTTTTATAACATAAATGGCATCTTGCTGCATGTTACACATTTCTGTTCCGTACCTGTAGGCCACTTGCTATTTATCAGATCCGTGTGGCTTTCAGTGTATTCACATACCCAGTGTCACACCACCATCAGTAGATGGACTGGCGCTATTTCTGAGGTAGTCTTTCCAGCAACCGAAGACCGTGAGTCAGCACTCTACCTGTGTGCAGGTGGATGACACTTACTGCGTGCTGCACCGAGCTGCCGTATCAGTGGTTTATCTTTCCATTGACAAATACGAGCAGGTATTTATATTTAGTTTTTGCATTTCACCCATGGTGTGCCAGTAAATCAAGTAACATATGACTCCAAAACAGGACGCATGACGTGACTATTTAATCCCTGTTTAGGAGAGGTACAAGTCTGAGAGGGTCATCTCTAATTGTCATGTGACAATGAAAAGCCTTTCAACATCTGTAACAGTCCACATTATAAATGAAAGAAACTTAAATGTGAAAATTTAAGAAAGACCACAGCAATAGTGCGACTATAATGCAATATGAAGACCAGAGAAATAGGCCGTTTATCTGACTCACTCAAGGAAATCAAAGCCCATCGTCCTACACTGATCTCCGCACAGTGCAGTCACCTAATATTTTGATAGATCCAAAAAGATTAACAGGATCCAGTTAACTGGATTCAGCAAATGTTAAAATACATTTTTTATTTTAATGTATATTCTGTAACTTAAATGTATTTGGGCAATATAATATTCAGAACACATTTGCAGGAAGGCTGAGGATAATCTACATTTAGATGCTGATAAACATAATAAATTTTAACACAGCATGCATAGATCAGGAAGACTGTGTGATATTTCATGTTTTGATTAACATGAAATTTATTTTGTAGCCAATATAAGTCTAGTCCATGCACTGCTGGGTTTTAGAAAATCACGAATCACGTTTGGCTAAATAGAGACTGGCTCAATCAATGAAACAGCATCTGATGAAACATTTATCAGATAGCAACAGAAAATACATGTCAATAAATTATAATACACAGGATAAGGACTTGGTGCCTTTATTTAACCCTCTCAGACAACATCATTTAAGCTGTACAACTGGTGTTGTGATTGGTTGCCTTTTATAGAGCCCGCCCCATTTCTATTGCCTTTCAAATCAATGTAAATGGAAACTGGGTTGTTCGTATAAAGGCTCACTATCTAACACCAGTTCAAAATCTAGCCCCAAATGTTTAAAACAAATGGTATTGATTGCTAATCCCCGATTCCTTAAAGAAAAAAAGACTTGCATTCCTATAGCACCTTTCATGACCTCAGGGTGTCCTAAAGCGCTTTACAGCCAATGAAGTACTTTTTGAAGTGGAGTCACTGTTGTAATGTAGGGAACACAGCAGCCAATTTGCGCACAGCAAGCTCCCACAAACAGCAATGTGATAATGACCAGATAATCCATGCTAGTGATGTTGGTTGAGGGATAAATATTGGCCAGGACACTGGGGAGAACTCCCCTGCTCTTCTTCGAATAGTGCCATGGGATCTTTTACGTCCACCTGAGAGGGCAGATGTGGCCTCGGTTTAATGTCTCATCCCTGGTACACACTGTGCAGTACAGAGTGTACAAAATTACCATATTACCGGTTGTGAAAATGTTGAATAATAGAAATTCGTATTTACTTGGTGCAAACACTGCTTCGGAGCTGAACCAATCTTTACTCCATATACACTGAGACCCTTTGAGTGGGAAACAGGTCTTTGGGTCCTTAAAGGACAATGTCTGATTGTACCTTCTCTTATGTTTTTTATGTGTGATAAAGAACCGTTTTTTGTATCAATTAAATAACACAATGATGTGTCAAACATACTTCATTTAACTTGTAGGTGAGAATAATAAATTAATTAACTTGATTGTTTTTAAAACCCTACTATTTGTAATTAAAAGGGATTCTCATTGTTATAGTTTTATTTTAATCTCCCTCTGTCTTGCCTTATACTGGGCTCATATTTCAACATGCTAGCTCGAGATTGTTAATTGCATCCTTTAAGCCTTGAGGACAATAGTGTCATTCAGCTCGAAAAGCCTGTTGGACTTTGAGCTCGACTGACATAAGGAGACTGATTTACTCGGTGAGTTAAAGCAAAGTCAATCTACATACACATCATTCTAAGAGTAATAGGAAAACACAGGGCTGTAAGATTAAATACAAACACTTCAACTGCAACATAAACCCAGCGGATTGCATTTCATCGCTGTTATCGCCACTGAAATCCTTTCTGGTTGCAGAATTTAATTTTAATCAGGCTCTGTCAAGTATGTTAAGAAAACAATGATAAAAGGCTAGCAAACATTTTCGCATGTATAGCGAACAGCTAACAATCAGTCCATTTGTCACTCTGATGCGGGAAAAAGCGATGATTTCATTGATATTTTAGATTAAAATCGATCCTTGTAGAATCACGTTAAATGTCACATCCATCCCTGTATAAGCACTTCCATTATACTACAACATAACAATGATCACGTCTCTTCCCCTCCCTCCAACACAGAAAGTGATCCATTCAAATTTGTTTTTCTAATTTTTACAAAAAGGAATGCTTTACCAGTTCGTGTCCACCACCTCAAACATCTTTCCTTGCACTGGGATCTGATTGCGGATATCCTCGGAGCTGAATATCGGCTCCAGGTACAGCCAAGCCATTTGAACACGGAGCCAAGATTCCAGGATATTATGCATCAGCCACTGTGGAAAGAGAGCACACAGGGTGACGGCCAAAATGTTACTACAAATAATGATGCGACAAAAAAAAAAGACTGATTACTTCTCACAAACAGGGGCGGCTCCTCAGACACCTGGTCTGCTCATTCTGTCCCACAAGGTTCTGGGAGGCGAGCTCGCGTCTTGCACAACTAGACCCGACATTCCTTCTTCTGTTCTAGTTGATGAAGCACAGTGAAGTAAGAGCCAAGCCCGGCCCTTGGCCGGTCTCACATGGATGATTCGCTCACTTACTGAGTGACTGTGCCTATTTAGTTTAGTCTCTCACGATGAAAGCAGAAGCAGCTTCAATTTAACAGTTTGCATGTCGTGCTGTTCCCACAAGACCAGCGCTGCAGCCCAAGTTTAAGAAGTTACATCAACTGAAAGTTGCTGAAGCATGAACGCCAATAGATAACAAAAACTGAGGCGTGGGATGTAACAAAAATCTAGACACTAATTAAATTCAACAAGAGCCTCTCTAAAACCAACTTACCAGCTTAGACTCCCATGCTGATATTTCCTTTTCGAAGGGCGCAATAAATGGAGAGCCTTTCATGGTGGTAGTTTTTACAATGTGATCTTCAAGTAAAACCTGAGAGAAATAGATTAGATTCACGGATTATAGTCCTGAATGGATGCCGAGAATGAGATAAAATGAACAGATAACTTAAAGCTTGAACAGAGCTAAATTTGCAGCTAGCAATCGGCAGCAATTGAACCTTATTGCTGTTTGCCGCGAGAGTGCAGAGAAATAGTGTGTCATTTATAAAGTACAGAATCTCCTGCCACACAGAATCATGTCTAATAGTTTCAGCATTGTCAGTTTTACAATTAAAATGTTCATATCTTCTACTCAATAAGATCACAGAATCTTGGTAAATGCTGTGATTTAAATCCACTGCACAAGATAGCAGCTTTCAAATAACCTTAAGACTACAATCTATCCTTTTTCCTGCACAATGTAGATTATTTACTGGAAGCACCAGGCCATGTAAAGCTAACTTCAAGTAAGACAGTTTAAACCTTTCTTTATATATATATATAAAGCCTGGTTTGCTGCATTGGAATCATACAATTCTATCAGGTATCTGCAACAAAGAACTCATTGTGGTTTATGTTGTTAAGTAGAACTACAGAGCAAGAATTCATCGAAGGTTTCTTGTCCAAAATTTAGGATTATACTAGCTTGTTTTATTTTTCCATTTTTGTTACAAAAAGCTGCTGCTGCAATACTCAGGTAATTAATTTAAATTGAAATGGAATCTAATTAAATGTATCAGGTGCGATTCTGGAGTTAAGTCTCAATTTGGGGCCATTTCATACGAGTTCTTTTTATTCCATTTTTATTAATAATAAAATCAGATATTTAATCATGGGAACAACTGACAGTAAATACTACCCCGCACACTGCTGCAAGCAAAAGATCAAATGAGCTGCAGCCTTTACTCTTCTTATGATCTCTATTCTAGGCACGTCTTATTATTGAAGATTAGGTTCAAATCCAGCTACATTTTAAGCCTGCAGATTTTAAAGAGTGCCACTTTAACACTGTGTATCGCACCACATTCTGCCCCTGTACCTTCTGAAATCCCACTCTCAGAGTTCAGCAAAAAAAAGTAAATCGAATCCCAACTTCTTCCTTACCATCAAGGTTCTTTACCCCCCCTTCCCTCCAAAAGGAAATCTGATAGGTGTCCTCTTGAAGTGTCAGATCTAAGCTCTTGCCCCATTAAAACATCTTTGATATACTGCACCTGAATGTCATCCAGTGCTGCTAACACATCGATGCCAGTGTCTTTGTAACAGACAAACGTAAAATTAACTTCTTCCCAGTCTTTCTCCATCTTGCTGAGGGCTTTCTCCAGTGCGTATTCTTTACTTGCTTGGGAACTAATCAGGCTTAAATCTTCCAAGTACTTCTCAAGGCCCAGCTGCAAGACGTCCATCAAGGATGTGCTTTCCTGTGGTGTGATACTGAACCCAACCTGTGATAAAGTGAAGGAAACTCCTTACAAACTCTCTCCAAACAATATACATTGCATTTTAACATGTAACCACACACAGTAGAAGGTGAACTAGTCCTTTCCCATCTAGCATTTCCTATGTTCCTAATCCATATTTAATTCTCATACTACGGCACAAGTTTTGTTTTGCAATGTTTTATCCAAGGATCTTCAAAATTCAACACAGAAGATACACAGCACAGTCGAGCACATTTGTGTCCAATCACATTAGGATTCACAGCAAATAATAATAGACATGAGAAAGCAAAGCACCTTAGAGTAAAGTATCAGCAGAGCTCCAATTCACTTCAGGATATTGAGGGTAAGAGAAACCAGAACTGGAGAGGCGAGGAGATGAGGAGAGAACGACGTCTGAGACCCTTGCTGTGACAGATAGTTAGACCCCTAACACTCCAGATGTTCATTCCACATCCCTAACAGGGCAGGTAAAGTAGGCCAGTGTGGAAATATTAGTGAATCAGATCTACCATAACAAAGAGCCATTCGCCACGACTTAACACTCAGACAGCAGGGTCGTACCAACAAGGGACTTGGAATAAACAAAAGAGAAATATGATGCTGCCCCTAACTCCAGAGGGCATCTGGGCACCTGACAGCCCGCTGCCACCTCCAGGCTCCAACTGCTCCATTGTAAACATTACCTTCTGCATTTTCCTCTCTTGTTCTTTCTAAGCTGAAAACATCCTGTCCTACACACTTGTCCGCCTCCCAACATCCCTACTGTGTTGAAATTAAGAGTCATCACACAGTATCCTACTCTAATTTATTCTTTCCAAAGATTCCAAAACTGTCACTTACATCCCCAGCCTTTCTCTCCTCCAGTCTTCATGTTGTTAAAACTCAAGCTTGGTGCCAACTAATCCTTATTTCCCCATTTACTTTGTCCTTCATTTACTCTTTTCTACTTTTCGGATATCGTATACAATGAGTCTTCGTCCTTCATCTTGGTTTTTCAATTAATATCCTGAAGTGCCATACAAGAGCCAGCAGTGTCCAGTGGGAAGGGAAGGGAGAGCCCATGGGAGGGCAAAGGTCATGACCACTGGCATAGCCTCACTGTTGGCAAAGCTCACTTGAAATCTACATAACAACAACTTGCTTTTATACAGCGCCTTTAATGTAGTAAAACATCCCAAGGCAGGAGCGTTATCAGACAAAATTTGACACCGAGCCACATAAGACAATATAAACAGGATGGTTTTGAAGAATCGTGAGAGGAAAGCACAGCTTGTCTTCTTATAGGTAAAATGCTTGTGCAAAGGAATACATGAGAGTAATGATGTCAGCCATGAGTGATTAAAGTGTTAACTTTAGGGGCTAGGGTAATAAACATGGGTACAGGTATCTATTAGCTATAGTAAGGAAAGATGACAGTTGATAAAGCCTGTTCTTCAAAGATGTTGGAAACAGATCAGGAAGTCTTCTTTAAGGGAAGTAGCTTTGAGGGAAGTAGGGATTGTGAGTTGTGAGGAGGATGCAAAGAGGCTCAAGGCGATTTAGACAAGTTGAGTGAGTGGGCAAATACCTGGCAGATGCAGTATAACGTGGATAAATGTGAAGTTATCCACTTCGGTAGGAAAAACAGAAAGGCAGAGTATTATTTAAATGGTGATAGATTGGGAAATGTTGATGTACAAAGGGACCTGGGTGTCCTTGTACACCAGTCACTGAAAGCAAACATGCAGGTGCAGCAAGCAGTTAGGAAGGCAAATGGTATGTTGGACTTCATTGCAAGAGGATTTGAGTACAGGAGCAAGGATGTCTTACTATAGTTGCACAGGGCCTTGGTGAGACCACACCTGGAGTACTGTGTGCAGTTTTGGTCTCCTTACCTAAGAAAAGATATACTTGCCATAGAGAGAGTGCAGTGAAGGTTCACCAGACTGATTCCTGGGATGGCAGGACTGTCATGTGAGGAGAGATTGGGTCGACTAGGCCTGTATTCACTAGAGTTCAGAAGAATGAGAGGGGATCTCATGGAAACATATAAAATTCTGACAGGGCTAGACAGACTGGATGCAGGGAGGATGTTTCCCTTGGCTGGGGGTGCTCTAGAACGAGGGGTCACAGTCTCAGGATACGGGGTAGGACATTTAGGACTGAGATGAGGAGAAATTTCTTCACTCAGAGGGTGGTGAACCTGTGGCATTCTCTACCACAGAAGGCTGTGGAGGCCAAGTCACTGAATATATTTAAGAAGGAGATAGATAGATTTCTAGACACAAAAGGCTTCATGGAGTATGGGGAGAGAGCGAGAATATGGTATTGAGATAGAGGATCAGCCATGATCATATTGAATGGCGGAGCAGGCTCGAAGGGTCGAATGGCCGACTCTTGCTCCTATTTTTCTATGTTTCTATGTTTGGAGTGAACAACTAAAACTGTTTACGTGAACAGACTGTCTTCAAAGGATTTGGGAATAGATACGTCATGAAGTCTTATCTATGACATGTATCTTTGATGTAGGCAAAAAAGAATCTGGAACAGTTCCCATGGATTGGAGGGTGGCTAATGTAACTCCACTATTTAAAAAAGGTGGTAGAGAAAACACGGGGAATTATAGACCGGTAAGCCTGACATCGGTAGTGGGGAAAATGCTAGAGTCCATTATAAAAGATGTAATAGCAGAGCACTTGGAAAACAGTGACAGGATCGGACAAAGTCAACATGGATTTACAAAAGGTAAATCATGCTTGACTAATCTACTGGAATTTTTTGAGGATGTAACTGGTAGAATAGATAAGGGAGAACCAGTGGATGTGGTGTATTTGGACTTTCAGAAGGCTTTCGATAAGGTCCCGCATAAGAGATTAGCGTGCAAAGTTAAAGCACACGGGATTGGGAGTAAGGTACTGTCTTGGATAGAAAACTGGTTGGCAGACAGGAAGCAAAGAGTTGGAATAAACGGATCTTTTTCCGAGTGACAGGCAGTGACTAGTGGGGTACCACAAGGATCGGTGCTAGGACCCCAGTTATTCACAATATATATTAATGATCTAGACGAGGGAACTAGATGTAATATCTCCAAGTTTGCAGACGACACAAAGCTGGGTGGGCGTGTGTGCTGTGAGGAGGATGCAGAGAAACTCCAGTATGATTTGGACAGGTTGGGTGATTGGGCAGATGCATGGCAGATGCAGTATAATGTGGATAAATGCGAGGTTATCCACTTTGGTGGCAAAAACAGGAAGGCAGATTATTATCTGAATGGCAATAGGTTGGGAAAAGGGGAAGTGCAACGAGACCTGGGTGTCCTTGTGCACCAGTCGCTGAAGGTAAGCATGCAGGTGCAGCAGGCGGTTAAGAAGGCAAATGGTATGTTGGCCTTCATAGCGAGAGGATTCGAGTACAGGAGCAAGGAGGTCTTGCTGCAGTTGTACAGGGCCTTGGTGAGACCACACCTTGAGTATTGTGTGCAGTTTTGGTCACCTTATCTGAGGAAGGATGTTTTTGCCATGGAGAGAGTGCAGCGAAGATTCACCAGACTGATACCTGGGATGGCAGGAATGACGTATGAAGAGAGATTGGGTCGATTGGGCTTGTATTCGCTAGAGTTTAGAAGAATGAGAGGGGATCTCATTGAAACTTATAAAATTCTAACAGGACTAGACAGACTAGATGCAGGAAGGATGTTCCCGATGGCGGGGGAGTCCAGAACCAGGGGTCACAGTCTAAGGATAAGGGGTAAGCCATTTAGGACTGAGATGAGGAGGAATTTCTTCACCCAGAGAGTGGTGAACCTGTGGAATTCTCTACCACAGAAGACAGTTGAGTCCAATTCATTAAATATATTCAAGAAGGAGATAGATATATTTCTTAAGGCTAAAGGGATCAAGGGATATGGGGAGAAAGCAGGGACAGGGTACTGAATTTGGATGATCAGCCATGATCGCATTGAATGGCGGAGCAGGCTCGAGGGGCCGAATGGCCTACTCCTGCTCCTATCTTCTATGTTTCTATGTTTCTATATGGTGTATAAAGAAGCATGGTTTTCAATAGATCTTCAGAGGGCTTGAACGATACAGAAACAGAAAAGCCACTCCCTGTGTACAGTTAGGCTGATCACCTGTACTGTGTATCAATAAAGACTGTTCCATATACTACACTACGAAGGGTCTCATGCTTACTCGAAATGTGTTGTTGTGAACCATAGAAGGAAGGAGGTTGAATACTAACACAGATGATTAAAACCTTGGTCAAAGAGGTAGGTTTTAAGGAGCGTCTTAAAGGAGCAGAGAGCTGGAGATGCGGAGGTGTTTAGGGAGCAAATTCCAGAGCTTAGGGCCCAGGCAGCTGAAAGCACAGCCACCAATGGTGGAGCGATTAAAATCGGGGATGCGCAAGAGGCCAGAATTGGAGGAGCGCAGAGATCTTGGTGGGGTTGTAGGGCTGGAGGAGGTTACAGAGATAGGGAGGGGCGAGGCCATTGAGGATTTGAAAACAAGGATGAGAATTTTAAAACTGAGGCGTTGCCGGACCGGGAGCCAATGTAAATCAGCGGACACAGGGTTAATGGGTGAACGGGACATGGTGCAAGTTAAGATACAAGACCATACTGACAACACACGCCACAGCACCAGACAAGGGGACCCATACGTCAGAGACATTCAAGAGAACATTGCCAATGTACATGGCAATCTTATGTTGTCCTCTCACTACTATAAACGTGCAAATGTCTTGTTGAGTGGGTATTGGTAGCACCAATGGCTCACTCAAATAAAAGGAGATAAAGTGTGCCCTTTCCATGTCACCTGCAAGAGATCAAAGCTGATGGGGGCAATCCCATTGGTGACCACTGGTGATCTGTGGCCAAGCATAGGCAGAGAGCTGGACTGACCAAAGTGCTGTCACACCCCATTTTCACCACCACTTTCTTAGGTCAGGTCCACTCCACCCAATCGACCACATTTGTTAGAATGATGTCATTGCCAAGTAGAGCTGCAGTAACACATCGGCTGCGAAATTCGGCTCCGTAGCGCCCAGTTTATCGGCGCTACAGGTGCCGTTTTGTGTCCAAAATGGCATCCGTGCTGCGAGCGCACACTTCTGGGACGAGCCATGCCAGATGCCATTTTGGTGAGGTCATTAGCACAGGCACTGGGAGCGTGCGCCGAGAGTAGGCAGATCGTGACGTCAGTCAGCGTGTAACTCTGATTTGACGCCAGCTCCAGCTAACGCCCCCTCTTGAAGATGCAGAGCTGAACATTCGTTCAGCAGCAGACAGGACCCCCCACCAACGCTATTTCAGGTTAGTTGCTGATTGATTTCTACTGGCTCTTGGTGAGTTTGTAGAGATGTTTGGTGGTTCATCTCAGTCCTAAATGGCCGACCCCTTATTCTGAGACTGTGACCCCTGGTTCTAGACTCCCCAGCCAGGGGAAACATCCTCCCTGCATCTACCCTGTCAAGCCCTGTAAGAATTTTGTACGTTTCAATGAGATCACCTCTCATTCTTCTAAACTCTAGAGAATATAGGCCTAGGCTACTCAATCTGTCCTCATAGGACAATCCCCCCATTTCAGAACGGGACTGGCTCCACCCCTTCAGCACAGGAAGAGCAAATTCCGATGGAGAGGGGGTAACACTGTGTTCTCTTGTTACCGGCCCTCCTGCCAGTGGAAACATATCCACTCTATCAAAACCCCTCATCATTTTGAAAAAATATATATTACTGCTCGGTTTCATACCGGGCACCTTTCCCATGCTAGGTGAAAGTGATAACCACAACGCTGCAGAAACATTGCCCCTGTATCAACTCTAACTGGCAGCAGCAAGAACCAGATACCCCTCAGGGGAAAGTCCAACACCTGTTACCTTCTAGGATGCTTTTACAGTATAAATTATATCACTCACAATAGAGCCCCAAGTAAAGCTTCCTGTCACCGCGTCTACACTTGTAGTAATAATGTTAAATAGAACTGTTACATCGTCATTAAACAATAAACCTCTCTTGTTCCATAAAGGCTATAGGGGCTGTTTTACCGACAGTGCTCTCTGCTGTGTGCCAATCCATGTGTTGAAGGGGTCTCGTGTCATGGGGTGTCACTGGCCTGCACCACCCACATTGCCAGTCTGATACCAATCTCCAGGAATATAGCCACAAAACCCCCGCCCAGCACTACTTAAAAGGATCATCAACTACTTACAGGTGAGTTGCTGGTTGATTTCTTCTGGCTGTTGCTATGATTCTACAAGTGTTTGGTGCATTCTATAGTTGTTTCAAGTTGCAGAAGTCTGCAGAGAGTGGTGTGGCAGGTGCTGAAGGACTTTTTGTTGACTTCAAGGATTCTGCACAAATCAGTTGTTCCCAGACATGGGTGCACTAGTAGGCATTCCCCTTGGAATACAGCATGACTTGGAAAATGAACAGAGACCATGCAGAGCAGGACAAGCTGCTCGAAGAAGGAGGAGGAGGAGGAGGAGGAGGGCTCTCAGCAGGAGACCATATCCGCCCAGGTGTTCCAGGAGCAATTCTCCTACCTGAATCTCAGCGAGGACCAATGTGTGTGATGTCTGTGCTTCAGTAAGGAGGTGCTTACTGAAATCTGCCACCTGCTGCAGCCACTACTCCAACCTCAGAGCAGGGCGAGGACCACATTACCAGTGGCTATGAAGGTGACCGCGGCGATGAACCTTTATGGGTTGGGCTCCTTCCAAGCTGGAGCTGGAGATATTTGCAAAATCTCGCAGTTTGCCATCCACTGTTGCATAAGGGAGGTCGCTGAGGCTCTCTGTTTAAAGCAAGCTGACTACATTTCATTCTCTCTTGCCAGAGATCAGCAGGTGGAGCGAGCACAAGGGTTCTCTAGAGTTGCAGGCTTCCCCACGGTGCAGGGTGCCATTGACTGCACGCACAGGCGCCGCATGTCAACTCTGCCATGTACCGGAACCGAAAGGGATTCCACTTCCTCAATGTCCAGTTGGTGTGCGACCATACTCACTGCATCATGCAGGTCAATGCCTGGTATCCTGGCAGTGGTTATGATGCCTTCATTCTGCGGCAGTCCACTGTGCCATCTGCATTTGAGCCACGATGGCAAACCAAAGGGTGGCTACTGGGCGACAAGGGCTATCCACTGACGACATGGCTCATGACTCCAGTGCGCAACCCACAGCATGCATTCAATGAAGGCCATGCTGCCACACGAAATGTGACAGAGCAGACCATTCGTGTGCTGAAACAACGCTTCCACTGCCTGGACCACTCTGGAGGAGCCCTGCATAACTCGGCAGAGTGGGTGTCAAGATTCGTGGTGGTCTGCTGCATGCTGCATAACCTCGCCATCATGAGGGCGCAGCCCTTGCCTCCAGCTATAGGGCGACCAGCTGAGGAGCAGGATCATGAGGAGGAGGAGGAGGAAGGGAGGAGGCAACCTAGACAGCTCCTTTCTGCCCGGGCTGTCCGTGATGAACTCATCCATGTGCGATACCAGTAACCGCAACTCCCAGTGTCCACTTAGCCACAATGCAAAATTAAAAGCCACCACAAAATAAACATTCCAAACCAAATTTATATATGAAATCACACCATGTTGCATACAAAAGTCAACTAATCACCCTTGCGCATTCCCTTAGTGACTCTTTTCCATGTGCCTTTTCCTAATGCTCCTGTGCAGTGCTACCCCATTGGCTGCAGCATGGCAGGTGGAAGGCTGCTGACTTTCAATGGAGAGTACTGCAGATGGCCTTGCAGGATGGCCTCGAGGACCTCTGGGCCTAGGAGGCCAGGCTGTGGACTGCACCACCTCGGCATGGGCGGCAGCAGTCTGGGCTGGCTGATGGGCAACAGTAAGGGCAGTGGCGGAGTGGCAGTGGTGGGAGGACGAATGCTGTCATCCTGAGAGAGGACAACAGGTTCACGCTCCACGGAGCCACTGCCACTCCCCTGGGGCGACGCCTCAGCAATCCTAGTAATCTGCTGGAGGACAGATTGCTGGCCTGCTGTGACACCCTGCAAGACCCTTTCAACACTGGTAACTACAGCCATGATGGCAACAGTCTGAGCTTGTGTGGCAGCAAGCTGAGCTTGTATGACTTCAGTCTGAGCTTCCACTGCAGCACTCAGACATTGGGTGGCTTCTGCTTGTGCTGCAATGGAAGCCGAGACATTGGCCATCAGAGGCTGCATCATGGTTGGGTCCACAATTCCACTAATGGAGTTGCCCACCCCTTCCATGCTGGAAAGGATGGGCTCCAAGCTCTGCACAAAGCCCAATGCAAGGTTGGTGCTGGACTCCTCCATGCTCCTTGACATTGCACTCAGGCTTTCTGGCAGGCCTGCCAATGCACCAAACATTTCATTGTGCATACTCTTCAGCCTTCTTCTGTAGGCTGCCCCAACGATGTCCTCATCTGAGTCCTCTGCAGCAGAATTCGTGTGTGACCTCGCCCTCTGGCGAGCTGGCACCTGCGCTACCCTTTCCCCCTGCCCTGGCTGCAGGCCACTCGTGCCCGGTGTCTCACCACATGCAGATCCCACCTCTAAGCTATCCTCTAAAGTACGTGGAGTGTCAGTATCGGAGCTGGTGGCTGCGAGTGTGAAATCGAGTGATGGTGTGTCTTCATCATCAGTGTCTTGGTGCTCTTCTATTTCCTGCTCCTCCACCAGTGCCTGGCCAGGTTGCAGTTCTTGGGTAACTGAAAGGAGAAAGGCACAAGAGTAAGGTTGTGTTGAGGGGGGGAAAGTAAGAAGTGCATGCTTACACTATCTGCAGCTTGTAAATCAGGACAGATTGTGGGACGAGGAGGAATTGGGATGTGAGAAGGAGGATTAGGTACGAGGATACCACCATCTTCAATTGATTCAGCCCGGCCGCTGGCCACAGGCTCAGCAATGGTCACTCCAATAATGGCCAACACCATCTCCTTCATGGGGCTTAGGACATGCAGGCGCGCCTGTCCTCCTACGAGTAGCCCTTACTGCCTCCGATTCTGTGCCACCGTGTCCTGCAAGGGAGAGGGAAATGTGTCAGTGAGTGTCATGCAATGTGTTTGGGTGATGAGCCTGTCATGGTTGAATAGCTGGCAGTGTGTGCAAGCTGTGAGACATGGGTTTGAGGCTTGCAGCAGTGCTAAGTGTGTGATGGTGAGGTGAAGCTATGAATTTTAGGTATGAGGCCTGATTGCTAGAGATTGTTGGTAGGTGAGTGATGGGGGTGTGGTGATTTGAGCAGTGGCTGAGGCTACTGGTGCAGTTGGTAGGATATGGCATATGAAGATGCATTCACTAACCTTGATCACTCATGCGAGGTCATGGATGTAGTGTATTTAGACTTCCAGAAGGCATTCGACAAGGTGCCACATAAAAGATTATTACTCAAGATAAAAAATCACTGGATTGGGGGTAATATTCTGGCATGGGTGGAGGATTGGTTATCTAACAGGAAGCAGAGAGTTGGGTTAAATGGTTCATTCTCGGACTGGCAACCAGTAGCCAGTGGTGTTCCGCAGGGGTCGGTGCTGGGTCCCCAACTCTTTACAATCTATATTAACGATTTGGAGGAGGGGACCGAGTGTAACATATCAAAGTTTGCAGATGATACAAAGATGGGAGGGAAAGTAGAGAGTGAGGAGGACATAAAAAACCTACAAGGGGATATAGACAGGCTGGGTGAGTGGGCAGAGATTTGGCAGATGCAATACAATATTGGAAAATGTGAGGTTATGCACTTTGGCAGGAAAAATCAGAGAGCAAGTTATTATCTTAATGGCGAGAAACTGGAAAGTACTGCAGTACAAAGGGATCTGGGGGTCTTGGTGCAAGAAAATCAAAAAGTTAGTATGCAGGTGCAGCAGGTGATCAAGAAAGCCAATGGAATGTTGGCTTTTATTGCTAGGGGGATAGAATATAAAAACAGGGAGGTATTGCTGCAGTTGTATAGGGTATTGGTGAGACCGCACCTGGAGTACTGCATACAGTTTTGGTGTCCATACTTAAGAAAAGACATACTTGCTCTCGAGGCAGTACAAAGAAGGTTCACTCGGTTAATTCCGGGGATGAGGGGGTGGACATACGAGGAGAGGTTGAGTAGATTGGGACTCTACTCATTGGAGTTCAGAAGAATGAGAGGCGATCTTATTGAAACATATAAGATTGTGAAGGGGCTTGATCGGGTGGACGCGGTGAGGATGTTCCCAATGATGGGTGAAACTAGAACTAGGGGACATAATCTTAGAATAAGGGGCTCCTCTTTCAAAACTGAGATGAGGAGAAACTTTTTCACTCAGAGGGTAGTGGGTCTGTGGAATTTGCTACCCCAGGAAGCTGTGGAAGCTACTTCATTAAATAAATTTAAAACAGAAATAGACTGTTTCCAAGAAATAAAGGGAATCAGGGGTTACGGGGAGCGGGCTGGAAATTGGACATGAGTTTGAGTTCGATTCGGTCAAGGCCCTGTGGGTGGTGGAGCGGGCCCAGGGGCCGAGTGGCCTGGTCCTGCTCCTACTTCTTGAGTTCTTTAGAGTTGAGGTTGGATCAGATCAGCCATGATCTCATTGAATGGCGGAGCAGGCTCGAGGGGCCGATTGGTCTACTCCTGCTCCTATTTCTTATGTTCTTATGTTCTTATGTCATTGAACTTCTTGCGACACTGCATCCAGGTCCTCGAGGCTTGACTCCTGGCATTGACCTCCACAGGTATCTGCTCGCACTGCCTTTTGACCATGTGTCTGGAGGGCCTCCTGGCCCCCTGCTGATACAGGACATCTCTCCTCCTTTCCACCTCCTCCACCAAGACCTCCAGTTTACCGTCTAAAAATCTTGGAGCCCGTTCTCTCCCATGTTGTGCCATTCTTCACTGTTTCCCAGGTCAGATTCATTTCCCGCACGACTCCCAGCACCTGCTCCAGCCACAGTGCACCTCCCCTTTAAGAGGTGCAGGCTAGCTTTAAGTAGCCAGGCTAGCTTTAACTGGTGCTAGCAAGTTACGATATTGGTCCCCTGCTGATGCGTCCAGCCAATGAACAGCGTGGTTAATGCTGGCTGGACACAGAGAGCATTCAAATGAGCAGGCAGCACGAAGTTAGCGTGCAGCCTGCATTGCAATCAACGGGCGCAGGTTAGTCGCGCATTGCAATCCCCACGCCTGATTTCGGGGGCTATTCAATTTAGCCCCCAACTACTTTACACAGCCAGTGTCAGCATCTCCGGTCAGCCGCACCCTGGTCAGATTCAGAGTACAGCTGGCTCCCTCTACTCTCTCCGGCCATCAGACACCACTGGGGGCTGGTCAACACCGCAGTCTCCCTGAGTGAGATTGCCAATTTAATGTCATTTTATATTGAATTGGGAGCAGTGATGTGCTGTGAGCACAAACCCATTATAAGAATTAGATTGAAACCATCAGGCTTATTTCATGTGAGCAGACTGGAGATCTTCATCCCATCAGCAGAAATGCCAAGAGTCACTCATTCTGTTCTCATTTTAATTCAAAAATGTTTTAATGAATGTGTAATGAAATAGAGTGAGAATTCCCTGAAAGTCCCTTATCTCAGCAAATATCTGGGTTTTCTATCAGTGGGAGTCTTTATCCCTCAACCAACGCCTAAACACAGACCATCTGCTCATTAATCACGTTGCTGTTTATGGGACCAGGAGCAAGGACGAGGCCTAGGGGCGAGGACGAGGCCCAGGAGCGAGGTTGGGACCCAGGAGCGAGGACGAGGCCTGGGGGCGAGGGCGAGGCCCAGGAGCGAGGTTGGGACCCAGGAGCGAGGACGAGGCCCAGGAGCGAGGTTGGGACCCAGGAGCGAGGACGAGGCCCAGGAGCGAGGACGAGGCCCAGGAGCGAGGATGAGGCCCAGGAGCGAGGACGGGACCCAGGAGCGAGGACGAGGCCCAGGAGAGAGGTCGGGGCCCAGGAGTGAGGATGGGGCCCAGAAGCGAGGACGAGGCCCAGGAGCGAGGACGAGGCCCAGGAGAGAGGTCGGGGCCCAGGAGCGAGGAGGAGGCCCAGGAGCGAGGATGGGGCCCAGAAGCGAGGACGAGGCCCAGGAGCGAGGTCGGGGCCCAGGAGCGAGGACGAGGCCCAGGAGCGAGGACGAGGCCCAGGAGCGAGGACGAGGCCCAGGAGCGAGGACGAGGCCCAGGAGCGAGGACGGGGCCCAGGAGAGAGGTCGGGGCCCAGGAGCGAGGAGGAGGCCCAGGAGCGAGGACGGGGCCCAGGAGAGAGGTCGGGGCCCAGGAGCGAGGACGAGGCCCAGGAGCGAGGTCGGGGCCCAGGAGCGAGGACGAGGCCCAGGAGCGAGGACGGGGCTCAGGAGCGAGGACAAGGCCCAGGAGCGAGGACAAGGCCCAGGAGCGAGGACAAGGCCCAGGAGCGAGGACGGGGCCCAGGAGCGAGGACGAGGCCCAGGAGCGAGGACGGGGCTCAGGAGCGAGGACGAGGCCCAGGAGCGAGGACGGGGCCCAGGGGCGAGGACAAGGCCCAGGAGCGAGGTCGGGACCCAGGAGCGAGGACGGGACCCAGGAGCGATTTCGAGGCCCAGGAGCGAGGACGAGGCCCAGGAGCGAGGACGAGGCCCAGGAGCGAGGATGGGGCCCAGGAGCGAGGACGGGGCCCAGCAGTGAGGTTGAGGCCCCGGAGTGGTGCAGTGTGGACCAGCAGCGAGGTCGGGAGGACCACACTGCAGCCTATGAAACCCAGGCAGAGAGGACCTGCGGGAAGGGGGGAGGAGGACAGTAGCATTGTGTTTGTGTGTGTGTGCTAGGCCGATGTAGCAGAGTCTGGTCTCCAATTGTCTTGGATCCCCTTGTCATTGGACCAAGACCTTGCTCTGTCAAGCCCGTGTGGTAGCTGGTGTGCAACGGCCACCCCACGTTAAAAGAATTCACGCACAGGCATCTTCCACCCTTTAAAATGAAGTTTGGGACCTGGAACGTCAGGACCCTCATGGACAACCCCAACAGTGACAGACCAGAACGCCGTACTGCTATCGTTGCCCGGGAGCTTAGACACTTCGACATTGACATCGCTGCCCTAAGCGAGACCCGGCGGGCAGGGGAAGGCCAGCTCAAGGAGCAAGGCGGTGGTTACACCTTCTTCTGGAAAGGCAAACCTGAAGAAGAACGCCGCCTCCATGGGGTAGGCTTCGCCATAAAAAATGAGCTAGTTGAACGTCTCAGAGACTCCCCTTGCGGTATAAACGAGCACCTCATGACTCTTCGGCTCACCCTAGCCCGGAACCAGTGCGCTACGGTCATCAGTGCGTACGCCCCAACACTGGAAGCCACAGATAAGACCAAAGAGGAATTCTACTCCAGCCTCGAACAATCCCTGTCCTGAGTCCCAACGGACGGCAAGCTGATCCTCCTTGGCGACTTCAACGCCAGAGTTGGAAAGGACACAAACCTCTGGGGAGGTGTGATCGACAGAGAGGGGGTAGGGAAAGCCAACTCCAACGGTACCCACCCCCTGACAAAATGCTTAGAACATGGCCTTGTCATAACCAACACCTTGTTCCGTCAGAGAGACAAGTACAAGGCTTCATGGCAGCACCCTCGCTCCAAGCACTGGCATCTGCTGGACTACGTCATCGTCCGAGCGAGGGATCACAAGGACGTCCGCATCACCCGCGCCATGACAGGAGCTGACGACTGCTGGACAGACCACCGCCTAATCCGCTCTGTCATCTCCATCAATGTAGCCCCAAAACAGCGGCGGCAACAGAAACAATGCCGCAGGAAAATTAACGCTGGAGCACTCAAAGACCCCGCTAAGAAAGCCCTATTCAGCCTGCGCCTCACAAACAACCTGACGACTCCCAGTGGTTCAGAGACACAGAGTGTCCACAGCGCCTGGTCGGCACTCAAGGCCTCCATAATCAGCACCTGTGAAGAGACGCTCGGTCACTCGATCAGGAAACACCAAGACTGGTTCAACGAGAATGACCAGGAGATCCAGTAGCTAATAAGCCTCAAGCGCAAGGCATTCCTGATCTGGAAACAGCAACAGAACACGAAAGCAAGAAAGCAGCTCTACAGACGCCTGAAGGCCGAGATCCAACAAAAAACTCGCAACCTAAAGAACAGATGGTGGGTGGAGAAAGCGCAGGAGATCCAGCAGCTAGCCGACAACCACGACGTGCGTGGATTCTTTAGCGCAGTCAAGACCAGTAACGGCCCAAGCACCCAAGGCCCTACCCCATTGCGGGCCAAGAATGGAGAGGTACTCATCAAGGACAGAGAGGCAGTCAGTGCCCGTTGGAAGGAGCACTTCGAAGATCTCCTTAACCGAGACTCTGTTTTCGACACGAGTGTCCTCAACTCCATCCCGCAGCATGCTATCCGCCACCATCTCAGCACAACCCCAGTCCGGCATGAGGTTGAAAAGGCCATCCGACAACTGAAGAACAACAAGGCCTCAGGAGCAGATGGAATCCCCGAGGCGCTAAAACATGGCGGAGAAGCACTATTGCCCAGAATACATGAACTCATTTTTCTTATTTGGAAGGAGGAGAGCATGCCAGGGGATCTCAGAGATGCCGTAATCGTGACCATCTTCAAGAAAGGTGACAAGTCTGATTGCGGTAATTACAGAGGAGTCTCCCTGCTGTCTGCCACAGGGAAAGTCATTGCAAGAATCCTCCTCAATCGCCTTCTCCCAGTGGCTGAAGAGCTCCTCCCAGAGTCACAATGCGGATTCCGTCCACTAAGGGGCACAATGGACATGATCTTCACCACGCGTCAACTACAAGAGAAATGCAGGGAACAGCACCAACCGCTGTATATGGCCTTCTTTGACCTCACAAAGGCCTTCGATACCGTCAACTGTGTGGGATTATGGAGTGTCCTCCTCAAATTCGGCTGCCCTCAAAAGTTTGTCACCATCCTCCGCCTGCTTCACGACGACATGCAAGCCGTGATCCTGACCAACAGATCCACCACAGACCCAATTCACATACGGACTGGGGTCAAGCAAGGCTGTATCATCGCACCAATGCTCTTCTCGATCTTCCTGGTTGCAATGCTCCATCTCACTGTCAGTAAGCTCCCCGCTGGAGTGGAGCTAATCTACAGAACAAACAGGAAACTGTTCAACCTCCGTCGCCTCCAGTCCAGATCCAAGGTCGTTCCATCCTCTGTCATCGAATTACAGTATGCAGACGACGCTTGCGTCTGCGCACACTCTGAGATCGAACTCCAAACCATCGTCAACACCTTCACCGAAGCGTACGAGAACATGGGCCTTACACTAAACATCCGTAAGACAAAGGTCCTCTACCAACCTGCCCCCGCCACACAGTACTGCCCCCCGATTATCAAAATCCATGACGAGGCCTTGGACAATGTGAATCACTTTCCATACCTCGGGAGCCTACTGTCAACAAGGGCAGACGTTGATGACGAAGTCCAACACCGCCTGAGGAAGAGAGTGTTTGAAGACCAGGACCTCAAACCCAGCACCAAGCTCATGGTCTACAGAGCAGTAGTGATACCCGCCCTCCTGTATGCTTCAGAGACATGGACCATGTACAGCAGGCACCTCAAAGCACTGGAGAGGTACCACCAACGCTGCCTCCGCAAGATCCTGCAAATCCATTGGCAGGATAGGTGCACCAACGTCAGTGTTCTCGCTCAGGCCAACATCCCCAGCATCGAAGCTTTGACCACGCTAGATCAGCTCCGATGGACGGGTCACATTGTCCGCATGCCTGATACGAGACTCCCAAAACAAGCGCTCTACTCGGAGCTCCGGCACGGCAAGAGAGCCCCAGGTGGGCAGAGGAAACGCTTCAAGGACATCCCTCAAAGCCTCCTTGAAAAAGTGTAACATCCCCACCGACACCTGGGAATCCCTGGCCCAAGACCGCACAAAGTGGAGGAAAAGCATCCGGGAAGGCGCCGAACACCTCGAGTCTCTTCGCCGGGAGCAAGCGGAAGCCAAGCGCAAACAGCGGAAGGAGCGCACGTCAACCCAAGCACCCCACCCACCTGCCCCTTCAACCACCATCTGCCCCACCTGTGACAGAGACTGTAGGTCCTGCATTGGACTCATCAGTCACCTGAGAACTGATTTTTAGTGTGGAAGCAAGTCATCCTCGGTTCCGAGGGACTGCCTAAGAAGAGGAAGAAGTTTATGGGACCTTGCTGTGCGCAAATTGGCTACACTTCAACAAAGGACTTCATTGGTTATAAAGCGCTTTGGGACGTCCTGAAGTCGTGAAAGGCATTATATAAATGCAGTCTTTCTTTCTCCCTTTCTTTTTACATAACAAACAGTATTTGACAAGGCTAGCACGAGTCCTAACACAAAACATGAACCCGTTCGTTCTCTCCACGTGCACTGACTGAGGTGCTGAGTTTTCTGGTTGTTTCAGACTTCCAGCAAATGCAGTATTTTTGTTTTTTCCGAGGCTCTAACAATGGCCTGGACGGAATTTGCGGTCCTGATGACGGTGAACTGGCAGCGTTCGCCGTCATTCCGCCTTTGAAACTGACCGCAACTTCGGGATTTGCCGTGTGCGCAGGTACATGCGGAAATCCTGAAGTTGCGGTCGGTCATTGACAACTCCTCCACAGGCTACACTGTGCACCCCCCACCCAGCCCCACTCCGCACAGAGCCGCAATCTGTGTAATCGCCCAAATCAGGGAAACTGACGAAGACATCGGCTCTTCCGCAGTAAGTCCTCTGTTAAATTACCCGCTAAATGTTAGACCCAAAGGGGTTCGGTGTAACTGGGGTTTTAACAGCGTTATTACTGCTGAACAAATGTTAAGGACCTGGAAAACTAATTTTAATTTTGTGCAGTGTGAAATTTGTCCATTTTAATATAATTAAAATTTTTAAGAAACTTCTCACAAAAATGTTTACATTTTTTTTTAACGTTTGTCCAACTTTATTTCAGGTTTGCCTTTTCCCTATGTGTGAGAGCCCCAATCTTTGTTTTGCTCTCTCTTAACATTTTTAAAAAGTTGGAATTTTAAGAGCTTGCTCACTTGTTCGCTGTCTGTGAGAATTCTGCCTTTTGATTGGCGGCTAAGACAGCCTGTTGACGTCACAGCAGCTCGAACAAGGGAATCCCCATTAACTTCCGCTGATTTGAATTGAAAGTTGGAAAACCCGAAGTTCTCGACACAGGGACCGCGAGATTCTTGTGCGGAGCGTACTTCGGGGCCAGTGGCGAACACCTTCACTTCGCCGCTGACCGCAAATTCCGGGCCAATGTATCAGTTAGATACCCAGAATGACTTGTACTGCCCAAGAAGGAGACTGAGGTAGACTTTTCAAGCAGGGCATAAACTATCGAATGCTGTTACATATGCTGTTTCAAATTAATAAATCACTATCTTCTCATTCAAACTTGGATTGCAAAGAACCCTGGTACAAGTAATAAGAATGTCATTCATAAATCAGGAAGATCTTTATTAACCCGCTATTAAAAAAATAAAACTTAAAAAACAATTTTAAGTAAAAATGAAATATTTAAACATTTTAAGAAAGAACTTTCATTTATATAGCACCTATCACAGCCTCAGGACGTCCCAATACATATCACAACCAATGAAGTACTTTTGAAGTGTAGTCACTGTTGTAATGTAGGAAACATGACAACCAATTTGCGCACAGCAAGCTCCCACAAACAGCGATGAGATTAATGACCAGATAATCTGTTTTAGTGATGTTTATTGAGGGATAAATATTGGCCAGGACACCAGAGAGAACTCCCCTGCTCTTCTTCAAAATAGTGCCATGGTATCTTTTACATCCACCTGAGAGAGCAGATGGGGCCTTCGTTTAATGTCTCATCCAAAAGACGGCACCTCTGACAGTGCAGCACTCCCTCGGCACTGCACTGGAGTGTCAGCCTACATTATGTGCTCAAATCTCTGGAGTGGGGCTTGAACCCACAACCTTCTGACTCAGAGGAGGGGTGTCAGCTATGGCTCAGAGATAGCACTCTCGCCTCTGAGTCAGAAGGTCGTGGGTTCAAGTTCCACTCCAGAGACTTGAGCACAAAAATCTAGGACTGACACTCCAGTGCAGTGCTGAGGGAGTGCTGCACTGTCGGAGATGCTGTCTTTTGGATGAGATGTTAAACCGAGGCCTCGTCTGCTCTCTCAGATCTTTGGCGCTGGGCCCCACACAGATAATGGCTTAAGATTTGATGCAGACTTCAAAAGATGTTTTTATTCCCCAGCTAATCATCTATGAGAATTTTAAAGTATGGTTATATCACAAATTCTGCCGAGTTTTTACAGGTCAAACTGGAAAGGCCGACAGAGGATGGGGTCCCAACTGTGCCTATGGAGAGAACTCAGCTCCAGTCAGCTCAGGGTCAGCTCAGCGGCAGATAGAAATAACGTGGACCTCCAAAAACACCAAACTCTGATCCTCCGCCCTCCTCCCATGGCCCATCAGTACTCTGGCATGGTGCCGTCAGGCTGAAGGGAGGGAAGGCGTGAAGGGGTTTGAGCTACAACACCAGGCAAGACACGAGAGACAGAATGATCGGCAACGTCAGTGACATCAACAGGAGAATTTCAGCTGCAGTGGGCAGGAATACAAACGGGAGGAAGTTATGCTACAGTTGTATAAAGCTCCAGTTAGACCCCATCTGGAGTCACTGTGTTCAATTCTGGGCCCCGCACCTCAGGGAGGATATATTGGCCTTGGAGGGGGTGCAGCGCAGATTCACCAGAGTGATACCGGGGCTGAAAGGGTCGAATTCTGAGGACAGCTGCATAAACTTGGCTTGTATTCCCTTGAGTTTAAAAGATCAAGATATTTAAAATGATTAAGGGATTCGATAGAGTAGTTAGAGAGAAACTCTTTCCTCTGATGGGGGGAGTCCAGAACAAGGGGCAGAACCTTAAAATTAGAGCCAGGCCGTTCAGGAGCGCAATCAGGAAGCACTTTTTCACACAAGGGTTAGTGGAAATCTGGAACTCTCTCCCCCAAAAGGCTGTGGATGCTGGGGGACAACTGGAATTTTCAAAACTGAGATTGACAGATTTTTGTTGGGTAAGGATATCAAGGGATATGGAACCAAGGCGGGTAAATGGAGTTAAGATACAGATCAGCCATGATCTGATTGAACAGGCTCCAGGGGCTGAATGGTCTGATTGAACAGGCTCGAGGGGCTGAATGATCTGATTGAACAGGCTCGAGGGGCTGAATGATCAGATTGAACAGGCTCGAGGGGCTGAATGGTCAGATTGAACAGGCTCGAGGGGCTGAATGGTCTGATTGAACAGGCTCCAGGGGCTGAATGGTCTGATTGAACAGGCTCCAGGGGCTGAATGGTCTGATTGAACAGGCTCCAGGGGCTGAATGGTCTGATTGAACAGGCTCGAGGGGCTGAATGATCAGATTGAACAGGCTCCAGGGGCTGAATGGTCTGATTGAACAGGCTCGAGGGGCTGAATGGTCTGATTGAACAGGCTCCAGGGGCTGAATGGTCTGATTGAACAGGCTCCAGGGGCTGAATGGTCTGATTGAACAGGCTCGAGGGGCTGAATGGTCTGATTGAACAGGCTCGAGGGGCTGAATGGTCTGATTGAACAGGCTCGAGGGGCTGAATGGTCTGATTGAACAGGCTCGAGGGGCTGAATGGTCTGATTGAACAGGCTCCAGGGGCTGAATGGTCTGATTGAACAGGCTCCAGGGGCTGAATGGTCTGATTGAACAGGCTCGAGGGGCTGAATGGTCTGATTGAACAGGCTCGAGGGGCTGAATGGTCTCCTCCTGTTTCTATGTTCCAGGAACGTGGTTATGTGAGGCATGTGGTAAACAATGTCTGTCACGTATCAACCTGCACAGTCATCGGCGCACCCATCTACCAGGGACTTATGTTCCCATCAGTGATGGCACCATCATCCTCGAGGGACACACACAAAATAAACGCTTGCATAGCAGCAACGTTTATGAGGGAACCTGCAGTAAGTGCACAGATAATCCACAATCCAGGCTACTGTGCAGCATTTAAACCCACACCTGCACCCCTTACCTTGAGAGCATTAGTGAACAGCCTCACCGTTACAAGTTTATTCAACATATTTTTGAATAGCGCAGCATGGACAATTACGAACCCTGGTACTAACAAGATTGCTCACTTTTCATTTCACAGCACTTGTACAATTGGCAGGCAACTTGGAATGAGGTTCTGCGTGAATATTGGGCGCAATGCAATTTGCCCCAGATCGGTAGTTTTGAATTTGGATGATTCTGAACTACCACCACATTTCCCTCCAATAAAGTGTTTTAATTTGTGTTTTTTTAAAAGGAATAATATGTGGTACGTTAGAAATAAAGCTAACATAATCAAAATAGAAGAGAGGAAGATGAGCAGGAGATGGATAAGCGTTAGTGCTCATTTTCTTAATGGGGCAGAAATTAGGCTCGCCACGGGTGAGTACGCGCTGTGTACTCACCCGTGGACGGAACGAAAGTGCCGGTTTCTTGCATGCACTGCGCATGCGCGGGAAACCGGCACTTGCGTTCCCCTAAAGGAAGGGGTTCAGAGGTTGAACGCGCACGCCGGAGGGCCAGCGCGTTCGCCTCGCACTTCGGGTTTTTTTACAGGTTCCTCCGTGAAGGTAAGCACGGAGAAGATGCACATTGAAAAAGGAGGCGCAAGGCCTTCTTTTAACAAGGTAAGTGTTGATTTTATTAAAATTTAAACATTTTTTTCACAGATTTATCTTTTTTAATTACTTTAAAGAAAGGTAAGTTTCATTTTAGCCCCGTTAAAAAGTGTAATTAATTTTTTCAAAAATTAAAATTTTTGTTTAAAATAGTTAATTAATGTAATTTATAGTTATTTTAAAAATGTGATTTAAAAAAAATGTATTTGTAGTTTTAGGGATGTTTTGGGGCCAATTTCAATTCATAGATTTGACAGGTTTCCTGTCAAATCTATGAATGAAAGATGGTCTGCTGCCATTGGCTCTCCATGGCCCACGTGATCCCAGGGGACGCATCGCACTAACTACGCCCCTGGGATACACAAGCACTGCGTGCCGGCAGTTGGAGGAGGCCCAGGACCGGAATCCCCCGCGGGCCCAGGGGTCAACGGCAGGCGTGGTAGGTAGGTGCGTGCGCGATCCAGGGAGCCGAATTTCTGGCCCAATATTTATTTAAAATTGTGTTGCATTTTTGCAGATTTGATTCTGGCAATAAAGCGGGTCCATCACTGCGATATTAGCATCTGTTTTAGGGTCACAGAGTACCAGATGAGCAACTTAAAAAAAAATCTAATTCCAGGTCAATGGGTTCTGCAACTCATTTCAATTTGTGTTTATCTTGGAAGGACATTAAAACACATTCTGCACCAGAGGGAGGAGATGGCTCCGCATTTTTCTTTTCTTGTCCTAAAGTCTGGTTTATCAATGGCAACATTTTTATTGACATCTTCACTTTAGTGAAAGGTTCTGCAGATTCTAATATACGCTTAATGTCAACAGCAGGGATGTACGAGAAATCCCAGGCTCCAAGGTGCTTCAAGTAATCATGTCTTCAAATTAGAGTTAGTGGAACACACAAGGGGAAATTCAGTTGACCCCTTCACTGCCAGCGGGAAGGAGCGTGGAGTGGGGATTCACGGCTGTGGTCTTCGACCCTCTTTCCCCACAGCCTGGAGCACCAGAATTGGCCCCGCATTTTTTAATTAAACTGATGGGACTAGATAGAAGACTTATAGAAAGCTTTTGTCTTTTTTCACCGGGCATGGCGCACAGGACCAACTAGAAGGAAGCGTCCCATGGAATGCAAAGCGTCCAGCTGGGTATAGTGTGTTGTAGGGTTGGTTGTCATGGGGAGTTGTGTTGTAGAAATAGCGTCATGTCTTGGGGCAAAGAAACCCGCGGTGCTTTTATTTATAGGTCGGCACAGGATGAAAACCTAGTGACATTTTAACAACATCGCTTTCTATGACAACACAACCAATAACACAAATCGCACCCAGCTGGAGGTTTGGCATTCCAGTGAAGGTTTCCTACAAGGCTGAATTAGAAGCATTGTATAAGGCAGGTGATGTCACAGCCCCTTATCAATTGCAATTAATCACTTCCTTTTCCTTGTCTAAACATCATAATTTGAATAAAACCGAGGCTCTCACCAGGACAGGGGGTGGGGCCTCATTCTTTCTAGAATTATTTATAGATTTATTTTGTACTCAAGAAGAGTCAGAAAGATCAAATGACTGACTTCTTCTCTGCTGCTTATTCTCTATCTGGTTTTTGTTTTTTCAGTTTCTATGTACTTATAGCCACATAGGACTAGTACACCGAGTTCTTTGAATGGCTAACTTAATGTGAAATAGGACTAAAAAAACGATATATGGTAATGGATCAGGACAGCTTGCAGCTTTAAGCTGGGCAGTACAATTCTGCTCTTTTAATGAAGGTGGTGAGCCTCCTTTTTGAACCGCTGCAGTCCGTGTGGTGAAGGTGCTCCCACAGTGCTGTTAGGGAGGGAGTTCCAGGATTTTTACCCAGTGATGATGAAGGATTGGCCGATATATTTCCAAGTCAGGATGGTGTGTGACTTGGAGGGGAACTTGGAGGTGGTGGTGTTCTCATGCGCCTGCTGCCCTTGTCCTTCTAGGTGGGAGAGGTCGCGGGTTTGGGAGGTGCTGCCGAAGAAGCCTTGGCGAGTTGCTGCAGTGCATCTTGTAGATGGTACACACTGCAGCCACGGTACGCCGGTGGTGGAGGGAGTGAACGTTTAAGGGGGTGGATGGGGTGCCAATCAAGCGGGCTGCTTTGTCCTGGATGGTGTCGAGCTTCTTGAGTGTTGTTGGAGCTGCACTCATCCAGGCAGGTGGAGAGTATCCATCACAGTCTGAAACAGGGGGCTCTGCAGAATGCCAACCCTGTCAAAGGGGCACACGGTTTGCAGGATCAACTATTTAGGACATTGTTTGTGTACGGGATCACAACAATCATATTTATAGTAACAGATGTTCAATACAGAGCACAGAGCAGACTGAAGTAGAAGTTAGACCAGAACGTGAGATTTTTGTCTCCTGCCTGCCCTGATTTAAGGTTGGGGATCTGGGGGAATCAGTTCCACTGGTTTTGGTCCCCAGTGTATATTGGGCCGGGGGTGGGTGCCTGGAGCTCCCGTCTGAAGTGTATGTAAAATGGGGGCGAGGAAGAGCCCCCACATTCCGGCCCAGGTGTGTGCAGGACACTGCGACCCCAGCACACCCGGTGAAACCGGCTGGGAAGGGGGACTCGTGTAGTCCTGCAGGCAAGAGGCCCTCTAACAGGCCCACTGATTGTAAAGGCAAGTGGACGAGGCCTTTTAAAGGCTCTCCTTGTTAGTTACTTCTTTCTCTGCAGCCTTTGTGTTCGGAGGAAGAGGAGGAATTTGCGGAGGGATGTCAGGCTGCCCAAGAGGTACGCTGGCCTCTCCCGCCCACGCCCACAGCCCAACATCTGCAGAGAGGGGGAGGACACCTCACGCTGGCAGATGCTGTTGGCGGAGGCTCCTCGCCCCAATGGCAGATGCACCTGCTGACCCCCGGGGACATCGCGGTCAGCATTATGCCGGAAGGTTCTTCAGAAGCCTCCCAATCCCAGCATGCCGCGCTTCACATGGTAGTGTTTGAAAGGAGGCATGCCAGAGTGAGCAGGAGCCAGCCTTGCCCGTTTAGCCGCACGTGACAAGACGCCCCCAACTGTTTCTTACTGCAGTAATCTGCCGTCTCAGAGTTTACACCAAACTTGCAGCGATGTAGTGGGAGAGCCCCGAGAAAATTCCCACTCCCAGACTCACTCCTGACAGGGTCTGGCACCAGCACATTTTTAGCACCCCGCCCCCCACTCTCACCCTCACCCTCACTCCCAGTGAGAGTCTCTCAGTAGCAGATATGGCCATTCCCAATGGGCATACCTTATTATACCTCTATCATGGAGGAAGAGGAGGAGCACAGGATGTAGCAAAGAGTCAGGCGGCATGTAAGGAGGATGGAGCCCATCAGATATTTACCCCCTCCCCGCAGCATGGGTCCTATGGGGACCTTACTGAGGAGATGTGTATTAGAAGAGTGCACCACCAAAGAGCCAATGGGACAGCTCTGTCACCTACTGCATGAGGACCTGCCGCCACGGCCCTCTGCCCACACGGCCCTCTGCCCACACGGCCCTCTGCCCACACGGCCCTCTCTGCCCACACGGCCCTCTCTGCCCACACGGCCCTCTCTGCCCACACGGCCCTCTGCCCACACGGCCCTCTGCCCACACGGCCCTCTGCCCACACGGCCCTCTCTGCCCACACGGCCCTCTGCCCTCACAGCCCTCTGCCCACACGGCCCTCTCTGGCTATGAAGGCGATACCTTCATAAAACACCTTTTGTGATACTATGGCGCCCTGCTGAGATCGTTGAGCTTCTCTCTGCCCTGGTCGGCAGTCCTGGAGGTGAGAGAGTCGGCACTCAGTGCCCATGCCACCCCGCTCCTGATGGCACGAGTAACATTCCTGCCGAATTGTTGGCCCGGACACACAGAAATCTCTGCCTCCTGACTTCGATTACCTCCAGGAGGGCTTGGAGGTCCAAGTCAGAAAAGTTGTGGGTTCTTTTTCTCTGGCGTGGTGCCACGCCCTGCGGCCTAGTCTGCCTGCTTGGCGCAAATGGTCCAGTGTAGACATTTAAAAAAAAAAATGTTTTTATTCGTTTATGGGATGTGGGCGTCACTGGCAAGGCCAGCATTTATTGCCCATCCCTAATTGCCCTCAAGAAGGTAGTGGTGAGCCGCCTTCTTGAACCGCTGCAGTCCGTGTGGTGAAGGTGCTCCCATACTCTTGAAAAGTATGGGAAAAGAGGGTGGTGAATCTTTGGAATTCTCTACCCCAGAGAGCTGTGGAGGCTGAGTCATTGAATATAATCAAGGTGGAGATAGACAGATTTTTGAAAAACAGGGGAGTCAGGGTTATGGGGATCGGGCAGGAAAGTGGAGTTGAGGCCAAGATCAGATCAGCCATGATCTTATTGAATGGTGGAGCAGGCTCGAAGGGCCGAGTGGCCTACTCCTGCTCCTATTTCTTATGTTCTTATGTAAGATTGACGCAGTGAAGTTATCTGAGACTGACGTGAGTGATCTAAGTCTCGCTCCTTCCTTCTTTGGTTGTCTCCCAACCCGTTGCTGAATTGTAGAGGCTGAACTGGCTTCTTAAAGGCTGCACTCTAATTTCCATGCCTGCCAGCAGATTACATCGATTTTACACGGGATATACGCCAAGTCACGAATCCAAGGGATGTGCAAATGAGCTGGTCCAGGAAACCCTGGTGGAAACACCTCTCCAGACCCATGGCGGGTGAAAATCATTTGCTCAACTCATCGCCTGGAAATCCACGCCTAACTCAAGCACCATAGCACAAAACAAGAATCGTACTCAGTTAACATGGGAAGAGCTTATCTTTTGAGCTGATTAAGCAGGCAGAGAGACCAAAATGAAATACCCTGTTCAAGAGTAATGGCAAGGGTTAAGCTGTGAACTGACAGTAGAAATTACAGATCTTATTAAAACCCAGAGAAAACTTTTGTGGGATATTCTGGCCTTTGCCTTGCTGGGACTTCATGTTTTACCAAACAGTATTAGTTGAAGAAAGTTTTAGTCAGCCCAATGCCAAGCACACTGGGACACCATACCAATATTAACATGTGCGTACCATCTACAAGATGCACAGCAGCAACTCGCCAAGGCTTCTTCGGCAGCACCTCCCAAACCCGCGACCTCTTCCACCTAGAAGGACAAGGGCAGCAGGCACAAGGGAAGACCACCACCTCCAAGTTCCCCTCCAAGTCACACACCATCCTGACTTGGACATATATCGTCTCTGGGTCAAAATCCTGGAACTCCCTCCCTAACAGCACTGTGGGAGTAGCTCCACCACACGGACTGCAGCGATTCAAGAAGGCGGCTCACCACCACCTTCTCAAGGGCAATTAGGGATGGGCAATAAATGCTGGCCTTACCTTCCCAAGAAAGAATAAATAAAAAGTATTTTTAAAAATCCCACAGCTTAATGCTGTGATGCTGCTTTCTATTCTCCATATACTGACCTATATTGTACAATAATATTATAAACCCTCATTAAAGGATAGGCACAAATCATAATCAATGGTATTTGAAAGAAAGAAATAAGGACTTGCATTTCAATAGCACCTTTCACAACCTCAGGACATCCCAAAGCACTTTACAGCCAATGAAGTACTTTTGAAGTATAGTCACTGTTGTAATGTAGGAAACACGGCAGCCAATTTGTGCACAGCAAGCTCCCACAAATGTAATAATGACCAGATTTTTTTTTTAGTGATGTTGATGGAAGGACTGGGGAGAACTCTCTGCCACATTCTACTTTCTGATTATAACACAGGAATTGATCTAACATCACTAAAAATATAGCCATTTTCAGACAGTGAGAACAGAGAAGAACTGCACTGATTCCATGGACAAGATGCAGACTTAGTTCAAGGTGCCTCACATTACTTTCAAATCCTTCCTATAATGGGGTGCCCAAAACTGTACACTATACTCCAGCTGTGACCTGCCTAGAGCCTTGTACAAGTGCAACGTTCCCTTCTCACGCCAGTATTCTATGGGCTGGATTTCCCTAACCTGCCCCAGGAGGGTCGGATCAAACCTTCCGCCTGCTGCCCTGACCCTGCCATGACCCCGGCCCAGTGTGCAGGGCAAGTTCATGGCCAGAGGGAGTCCGTCACTGCCCCCAGGACAATGCCGACAGTGCTGCAGTGAGACCACCACTACCGATGGTGAAAGGCGCTATTGAAATGCAAGTCCTTATTTCTTTCTTTCAAATACCATTGATTATGATTTGTGCCTATCCTTGAATGAGGGTTTATAATATTATTGTACAATATAGGTCAGTATATGGAGAATAGAAAGCAGCATCACAGCATTAAGCTGTGAGATTTTTAAAAATACTTTTTATTTATTCTTTCTTAAGAGGTGGCAGGGCATCAGCCGAGGCCTAAAACCAGGTACGATTTTTGGGGCCTGTGAGGCGGGATGGGCGCCCAGTACTGAGCAGTCATTGGTGGCAGCAGAAGGCAGGGAAATCAGGTGACCAGCCAGGCCACCCTCCCCTCCACGTAGCAGGCAGTGAAGGGACGGCCAGCAGCCCTCGGAGCTGGGGCAGGGCAAGGAAAGTCTATGTCAGGCGGGGGTGTGGCGCTGGGTTTCACTGCCTGATTTTCCTGTTGCCTCCGCTGCTCTACCAACCAACATGGAGCAGGATAGTGGAGGAAAATCCAGATCTGTGGGGGGTAATTTTAACCCCAAAAAACGGGTGGGTTGGGGTGGGGTGGGAGGTTAAAATTTTTAAAATCTGAATCCCGACCCCAGCCCACCTCCAACCCGCCCACTTTCAGTGTTAACGGAGGCGGGATGGGGCGGGCAGCCAACCCGCTCCCAGGAGGTGGGTTGGCACTTTAAATATTATAATGAGGCTGCGTGCTTCATTTGAAGTTCCATTTTAAATTTAGCTCTGGCTGTCCAGGTTTCTCAGGCCTCGGGGAACCCACCGACTAAAAGAAGGCGAGGATTGCTGGATCCATGAGGTGCGTGCCTTTCCACTTACCTGCTTGATCCAGCACCACTGCCTCACCAACAACCCTACGATCGTACACTGACCCTTCCGATCTCCACCCGCACCCCCCCCCCCCCCGCCCCCCGCCCTGAGGCCTCCGATCTCCAATTCCTCCTCCAGCCTTCGATTCCACCCTCCGGCCTCCCCTCCGACCTCCAGCCTTCTGAACCCTCCATGATGTCTATTCTTCAACCCCCTCCCCCACCCCACCCATCCCTCCCTCCCTCCTCTCTGTGGCCAGGTGCCACAGGCCTACCCGCACGACAGCCAGCCAGCCTCTCCATCTGGCTTGCTGCTTGCAGGAAACTGAGAAGCTAAATGTTAATCAGGCCCTGTCCAGTCAACATCGAGTTCAATCATTTCAGCCCATAACCTTTGCCCCTATTTTTCCACATGGCAGCTGTTGATGATTCTGATATTCCCATTTACACCTCCTCTAGACCCATCTTTTGTTTCTTAACTTGTTCCATTACCATTTCCTTTTGCCTTGCACCATCATCCCTTTTGTCATTTAATCTCTCTTGTCTTCCACCCTATCACAGACCTTCCCTTTTGTTCTTTCCTCCCCTCTCCCCTTTCCCTGCCCCTACACTTGCCTAAAATGTGTTACATCTCTAACTTTTTCCAGTTCTGATGAAAGGTCATCGACCTGAAACGTTAACTCTGTTTCTCTCTCCACAGATGCTGCCTGACCTGCTGAGTATTTCCAGCATTTTCTGTTTCTATTTCTAAACTCCATTTTCCCACCTTGGTGCCATATCCCTTGACACCCATACCAACAAAAATCTCTGGCTGGGATTTCCATTACCTCGGTGGGTCCAAGGCGGGCAATGTCGGTGGAGGGTTGCGGCCCCGCTGCTGGCTCCATCCCGCTTTGGAAAATGAATTTACGTTGATAGGATTTGTTAAGCTGGCCCAGCGCGTTTCCCGCCCAATTTAAAGGAAGCTGGTCTGGTGACGTCATTCATGACACGTCATCAGCTGGTTTCCTTAAAGGGGCCATGTCCAACTTTCTTTTGACAGTTGTGCTGTCAGTGTTCTACAGCATTGAAGTGCTGCAAACACTGACAAGCCCTACACAAAGGCACAGGGCTGCACCCAGGCTCTCGCATGACTCCCTCCATATGCTTATGGAGAGAGTCAGAGTACGCAGGGAGGTCTTCTTCCCTTCCGATAGGTGGAAGAGACCTCCCCAGGAGAGCAATGCAGCCTGGTTGCACATTGCAGAGGAGGACCCAAGCAGGGATGTGAACAGAAGGACCTGGGTGCAGTGGCGCAAACCTTTCAATGATCTCATTAGATCACGAAACGTTAGTACAAAGCCACACTCACCTTCATCCTGCTGTGTCTCTCATCACATCCCCATCACTCGGTCTTCCCTGCCCTACTCCTGCACATTCTTACTCACACCAACATACCTTGCACCTCCACCCATCCCTCTCTAACTACATTATCACATCCCCATCTCACTAGCCACCCCTCACCCTCACCCTCATCCTAGTGCAATCATACCAACTAACAACACACAAGGGTAGCTACCTGGGTGTTTTATCCAATGTTTATGTAAAGTTTCTGTTAATGTGCTGTCAAACATTGAAACCTTTATTTTCAATACTTTTCGGTCTTGGACAGGTCTGTGTGTACCTTTGGAAGTGGCTTAGTGAGTTACAGTAAATGGTGAGACATAACGGTACCCCCCGCAATGGTGATGAGTGTGAAAGGAATGGCTTGGGCATTGTAGGGATGCTTTATGGTGCTGGTGTGAGGTGGTGCCAACCTGGCGCATCATGTGGCAGCCAGGGTGTACAGCATAAAGTTAACTAAATCTGGCCATGATGAGGCCATCCCTGGCCTCCCGGGCAGCAATGTGCTCGGGTGCTGATGCCCTCTGTCCTGTGCAGCATCAGGTGATTGCGGAAAAGGTTGCTGTTGTTGTTGGTGCTGCTGGTGTTGGGGCTCATCGTGGTCCGATTCTGAGGACCAAGGTGAGATAGTATATACAGCACCCATGCTGATGGAATAGATGGCAGGTGAAGTACAGATGAAAGAAGTGATTTGTCAATGATGAGAGAGGTAATGAGGTGAGACTGGATGAAGACTTGTGGAAAGACTTGCAGCATGGTGAATCTGTTGTGGAAATGCAGTGAGGAAGAGCTTGTGGTTGAGGAAAGTGATCTCTGTCAGGTGGGAGCTTTTAATGTACATTTGAAGCTGTCAACTCATCAGCTGGAACAATGGCCACTGAACTCCCGCCTCAGGTTGACAGACTTGGTCACTGAACAGCATGGTTCCCGTAGCCATGAAGTTAAAGTTAAAAAGTAAGGTAAAAAAGCCTGTTACGGGTCTGGTAAGTATATTATAATTCGTTTAATTGGGTCCCCCGCCACTGCCTGTCGGGTCTGCTCAGCACTGACAGACCTGACATTGGGACAGGTGCATGGCAGCGGGTTGACAGCGGGTTCCCGATCCGTTGTCAAAAAAAAACACTTTCCCACCCGACCCGCCACTGATCTCGCCCGCTGACACGCTGGAAAATTCAGGCCTGCGAATCTCAGTCTTGAAAATTTCAATTGACCCCAAGCATCCATAGCCTTTTACAGGAGAGAGTTCCAGATTTCCACCACCCTTTGTATGAGAAAGTGCTTCCTGATTTCACTCCTGAATGGCCTGGCTCTAATTTTAAGATTATTCCCCTTGTTCTAGACTCCCCCAGCAGAGGAAATAGTTTCTCTCTATCTGCCCTACAGAATCATTTTAACATTTTAAACACCTCGATTAGATCGTCACTCAATCTTCTAACCTCAAGGGAATACAAGCCAAGTTTTTGCAACCTGTCCTCATAATTTAACCCTTTAATCCCCGGTATCATTCTGGTGAATCTGCGCTGCACCCCCTCCAAGGGCAATCTATCCTTGCTGAGGTGTAGTGCCCAAAACTGAATACAGTGCTCCAGATGGGGTCTGACCAAGGCTCTGTACAACTGAAGCACAACTCCCTCCTCTTTGGATTCCAGCCCCCTCGAGATAAAGGCCAATATTCCATTAGCATTTTTGATTACTTTTTGTACCTGCGCTCTAGCTTTTAGTACTTTATGGACCTGAAGACCCAAATCTCTTTGCTCCTTCACAGTTCCTAGTCTCAGCATTAGAAAATACTCACATTATCTTTCTTGGATTCAAAGTGAATGATTTCACCTTTACCGACCTGTGTACCTGCACAAGCTCCCTCTGCTCCACTATACCATTTAAAATCTCACCATTTAAGGTGTATTTCCTTTTACCTATTTGTGCTTCCAAAATGTATTCACAATTCTTCTGCACGATTTTGGTCAACGGTTCTGTGCCCTTAAAATGATCGGCCTACCTTTTGACTCATCACACTCCAGTGACGTTGCTTAATCCCAGGCATGCAGAGGGCATTGATCAGAGGCATATTGATCTTGAACTTTTCCAGCTTAGTTTTGATGGTAGTCGCGACTTTCAGAGGTCCATGTAACTCTGGGTGATTGAAAACCTTTGTGAGCTTGTAGCTGATTCTCCATAAACTCTGCACCTGATGGGAACATTTTACAGACGGAAAGATTGATTATGTTTTTTGAACGACCAGATGCTCAAGACTAACTCATCAATTCGCAGACTATAATTTTGATGCTTCTAATAAGCTAAATTAATCTCAGTGCAATGCAGACTATTATCTGTTAAGGTATCATTTTAATCTTAGTTTTGCTCTAATCCAGACTTTTGCTTTCAATCTAAGACTTGTCCGATCAATTTTAAATCTGGCAGCACTTTTTAAAAATCTGCCAACGATTCTATTCTACATATTTTTAAAATATTTTATATAATTATATTTTAAAATATCCATAAAATATTTTTACACAATAGAATTATGGTCTAAACAGAATTCTGGATTCCTAAATGCTGTGCTAAAAGAGTGGAACGAGAAGCCTTGTTCATTTCTAACCTCCTGTTCCACTTCTTCAGCATTGACTTGTAGCAAGGAGCCATTCATCCACTTGTCATAGTGCAGGTTGAACTGGACGGCGATTTTCCACAGCTTCTCAAAGGGCTCCTTAGCATTGATAATTTTCTGGATTTGGTGGTAAGGGCTAATGTGTCCTGTCTCCAGCAGAACCTCTTCATGGTTGATCAGGACTTTCTGAACAAAGATAACAGAAACTTGTCACACCTTGACCAGCCGGAGTGACCTACACTGCCACAATGGCAGGTGACATGGCCAAGCTGAAATGCACTATTACACAAAACACGCGCTAGTGACACTTGTACTAGGTGGGCTAAAATGGACCTATCTATTGGACATTATTTCTAACAAAGGTATAAACAATGACAATTGTCGAATATAAGTCAAGATTTACAAAGGATCTGTTTCCAGTAGCTCCAGTATAGTTAATCAAAGAAGGACTTTCTATCTCCATCCTGCACTTTAAAGAGCTCTGATAATCTCACTCCTGCTGGCTCTGCAAATTCTAAGAAGTGGCACATCAAATAGCAAAGAACATCTGCTGCACGACTTCCCAATGTGCAGTTATGTTTTTATTCAACACAACTTTTGGGAACTGATCAGAAAATGCATGCTGAGGTAATTAACAACTCTTAATAAGTGAAACACAGTATATTTTAGGATATAGTGTGTGCAAAACAACATAAACTTGTTACAATCCCAGCTTCTTCCACAACAGCCTGGTTTCCAGGAGAAAGAAAGATTTGCATTTCTATAGCGCCTTTCATGACCACCAGACATCCCAAAGCTCTTTACAGCCAATGAAATACTATTTGGAGTGTAGTCACTGTTGTAATGTGGGAAACGCAGTAGCCAATTTGCGCACAGCAAGGTCCCACAAACAGCAATGTGATAATGATTAGATAATCTGTTTTTGTTATGTTGATTGAAGGATAAATATTGGCCAGGACACCGGGGCTAACTCCCCTGCTCTTCTTCGAAATAGTGCCATGGGATCTTTTACGTCCACCTGAGAGAGCAGATGGGGCTTCGGTTTAACGTCTCATCCGAAAGACGGCACCTCTGACAGTGCAGCACTCCCTTAGCACTGGAGTGTCAGCCTAGATTTTGTGCTCAAGTCTCTGGAGTGGGACTTGAACCCACAGCCTTCTGACTCAGAGGCAAGTGTGCTACCAACTGAGCCACGGCGAACACCTTAAGGTCTATTAAGGGTTGACTAAAGCTGTAGCATTTCTTAAACAGTAATCTGACAAAATGCCGAGTTAAAGTTCCGAACTCACCTCCTCTGTAAATTCCTCTATTCTTCTGTTGATGTTTTCCAGCTTTGCCATATATTTCTGAGCTTCGGGCATGCGATCCTTCCTTTGAAATTCCTTCACCAAGGTCGCAGTTTCAGCAATACGCTTTGTGAAATCGTTCTGCCAGTGGACCAGTTTGGACACTGCCACATCATGTTCTTTCTGTAATCGCATTTCACTAAGGTGAGGATGGGAAGAAAAGATTGTTTTTTTTTAGTATGGAAGTGATGTGGACTCTCAGCAGTGTTTACATTTAAACTAGACTCAATTGTTTCAATTCCAATTTTAATCAACAACAACTTGTATTTATTTAGCACCTTTAACATAGTAAAATGTCCCATGGCGCTTCACAGGAGCGTTATCAAACAGAGTTTGACACCGAACCACATAAGGAGACATTAGGGCAGGTGACCAAAAACTTGGTCAAAGAGGCAGGTTTTAAGGAGCGTCTTAAAGGGGGAAAGAGAGGTAGCGAGGCGGAGAGGTTTAGGCAGGGAATTCCAGAGCTTGGCAGCTGAAGGCATGGCTGCAGAGGGTTAATCACCCTAACAAAAGATCAATTGAACTTTAATCCTCAATAAATTTAATGTAGATCCAGACACATGCATTAATGCATTACTTCTATAGAAAAGAAAGTCTCACTTTTATCATGCATCAGTATGCGGTGCTAATAGTTTATTAACATTATTAATTTCACTGAAACCATTACCACAGCTCTTTTCTATATATCTTTTGGGATACTCCTCAGAAGATGCCTCCCCCTTGCTTGTATAGGGCTTTAAGATTCAAATTTAAAACTCCACGAATTTTTGATAACAACAACAACTTGTATTTATATAGCAGCTTTAATGTAGTAAAACCTCCCAAGGTGCTTCACAGGAGCGTGACACCGAGCCACATAAGGAGATATTAGGACAGGTGACCAAAAGCTTGGTCAAAGAGGCAGGTTTTAAGGAGCGTCTTAAAGGGGGAAAGAAAGGCGGAGAGGTTTCGGCAGAGAATTCCAGAGATTAGGGCTTTGGCTTTTTGATATTTGAAAAAAAATATGCAAAACCTTGTTTAAATGACATTCTCCTCTCCCCGTATCGCCCTGGTTCACTGCAGCTCCTGATAGCGCAATGAGAATGAACCACTCCAATCATTAAAGAAACACACTGCCCATTTTAAGGAGATGTCCCGGTGGGCATGGGACACAGTGATTTGCAAACAAACACCGACCTGTTTCTGATTATCGGACTGATCCTCTCCGGCCACGAGAAGGTACTGCCATTCAGAATAATGTCCTTCTTGGAAAGCGAGGCATAGTCCACCAGGAACAGGAGATTCTCGGCCGCTATCTCCAGCTTGTCCTGATGGAGGGGGACACAGAACTAGTTACGTTGACAATCCACAATCCAGAGTCAAATCATTAGTTCACTCACAGACCGCTTCACAGTTCAAAATCCCAGTGAGAAGTCGCACAACACCAGGTTATAGTCCAACAGCTTTATTTGACTATAACCTGACTTCTCACATTTGTCCACCCCAGTCCAACACCGGCATCTCCACATCAAAATCCCAGTGACACACAGCGATATTAAAGAACACGATCCTAGTTCTGGCCAACCTAGTAATATCCAGGCGACGCTGTCGAGAGCAATGCAAACACAGCCTGTCTGGTCTGCCCAGCTTGTTCCAGTTATTTTACTTCAATGTGCCTTGGCATCACCAGACTAGATAGTGACAGCTTCACTCAGAGATCTCCCCCCGATTCTGCAGACTATGTGCCTCTTTCATATGATTGTAGTCAAATACACGAGGCGGCCAGGGTGTGTGGTGGGTTGTTTCTGTAACAGAGAGCAGAGAGTAGATGTCCCCTAACTGCCTCTCGGTGACTAGTTACAGCCCTTCACTCGTTCAGTCCTGCTCAGCCGGTGACAGTCATTAAAAGCCGCCTGTGTTCCCTGTTTAATTTAACAGGAGACATATTAACATCGAGGCTTGTCAAGTGCCATGTTCCCCGCTCCCCGTCCCCCAGTGCAAGCCACCGATTCCCCGGCAGACACGGTCACGCTGCCGCAGTTGCAGGCAGTCTCATTAGCGAGGCGTCCAGCCTGACAGTTTAGCCCCGAGCCGCAGTCTGTACAAAAATTAAACATCAGTGGGGGAAAAAAACAGACAATCTTCCTGTAATGACAAGCAAGCTACCATTGCAGCTTCACTTGTGACAGGTTCCGAACGCACAACACTAATCCTGCACCAACACAGATTTAAAAAAAGACTTGTTCTGCATTTGAGCCTCAACAAAGCTTTTTCTCGGTGTTATAAACGAGGAGGAACGAATGCTTTTAAAGAGACACATTCAAAGATTTTGCTGTGTTCCCATTGTAATCATCAAAAGAACCCATTATTGATGAGAGAAAGCATGACCCACCTCGAGCCGGAGCACTTCGCTGCTCTTCAATGTCGCCACATCATTTTGCATCTGCACCAGTTTGCGAGTGCAGTCGGCGGTGCTTGTTACCTTCCTCACGATGCTGTCATACTGCTGGCAAATCCTTCGATTCAACTTCTCGGACACGGTCACAACTTTATTAATTACAATATTAGCCAGCTGCCGGCTGCGATCGATCATCCACTGTGAATTTCAGACAATAAGACATTCTCAAGTCCTGACCATCAGGTGAGATCTCATCGTTTACGCTTCATTCCCCGCACGTCACCGTTCGAACCCCCTCTGATCCTCCACACAACTAGCGCACCTTTCGATTCAGCCAGCTCCCAGCTTTGCTCTCTCCCTCCCTCAGATCGGAAACTCAGGAAGATTAAGAGTCACTAGTTGGCTCTAAAGCAGGGATGGTGATCAGGTGAACAGCGCTGATTATCTCCCATTGCCTGCTGAAGACTGATGGGATTGATTTGGGACCAAAAGGCAGAGGCACATTATCAATATAATTATCCAGATTCAAGCTCAGCCTGCACTGCACAGGCAATCTTATCCCTGGCCGAGCTTCTGAGTGCAATATATTAAAGTTCTGTGACATTAATTCGGAACCAGAAAGGATACTAACAATGAAAAATGCAATGTGTTCCTTTGAGCAGGAGGTGTGAGTTGAAGAGCGCTCTGCTGCCTTGAGGAGATTTCCACAAGAGGTGTCTGCCTCTAATTGGGTCCACTGATGCAGTCAGTTACCATTAAGGGAAGGTCTGGGGACCACCCATCCTGTCTGTGGGCCATGTCGTTTGTATTTTCATTCACAGAACTCATTCATTGTTGTACGAGACCCTCAAAACATCATTTAAGGACAAAATTATACACATATTCCAAAGGGTATTATCCCCCTTTAAGATATCAAAATCATGCATATTTAAAGGAACATTAATATTTGATGGAGCAAGGCTACAGCCCCAATACTCCTCTCCCTGCAAAAAGGACTATATATTTGGCTGTGATTTGTAGCTATAGTAAACACATTCCCATTTTCTCTAATGAGTCTGTACCATAATCTATTACAGATTATTTGTATCCTATATACAATATTACATGGGACTTTTACTGCTCACTTGTTTGACTGTTTTACATTCCTTTACAATGCACTGGCTGCAATAAATTACCGGCATTAATGGCTTTGCCTCAAAGGTGTGAAAGAGTAAAAATTCACAAGTGGCACAGATGTGAATTAAGTAGGAGGTTGGTATTAATACACCAGGTACTCCACAATTAGGGGTGAATTCATTAGTCATTACATCTCCACCGCTGTATAAATGTTTAATAAAGAAAGACCTGCACTTCTATGGCACCTTGCATGACCCCAGGACATCCTAAAGTGCTTTACAGCCAATGAAGTACTTTTAAAGTGTAGCCACTGTTATAATACAGGGAAAGATAGCAGCCAATTTGCGCACAGCAAGCTCCCACAATCAGCAATGAAATGAATGGCCAGATAATCTGTGTTCGTGATGTTGGTTGAGGGATAAATATTAGCCAGGACACCGGGGACAACTCTCCTACTCTTCGTCCAATAGTGCCATGGAATCTTTTACGTCCACCTGAGGGGGCAGATGGGACCTTGGTTTAAAAAATTAAGCCAAAACCAAAGTATGACTTGGAAACCACTGGGAGTTCCCACTGCCCTGCCCCATATAGGAACTGGCCTACGGTTGGAAGTCAGTACATCTCATGGGATGAGGTGTCAAAGTTTCCAGAAGGACACAAATGGACCCCAAGTGGGGTTCGGGGTTGGGGGGGGTGGTGGGGAGTCCAGATCAGGGAAAACGAGGGGAAACTTCTTTAAATAAAAATCCCTAGCGACCTCCTTTCGGCAAGGGAGCTGAAGAAGGGAGTGAGGAGATTTCTTTGGGGATTGGCTCAGTATCAGGACCCTCCCCCTCAGATGGTAGGCGGGCACCAGAGCTTCTAGTGGTGCTGTGGGTTCCTGTTAACCCCATGTGGAGTTATGGAGGATCAGGAGATGCTCCAAGGAATCTCTGGGCCTTGGTGTTTGACATAGGTAAGTTTAATGATTGTTCCCATAACCTGGTTTACATTTCAGGTTAAAATATTCATGCAACTGCATATTTCAGTTGGAGCTCCGGCACGACAAGAGAGCCCAGGTGGGCAGAGGAAACGCTTCAAGGACACCCTCAAAGCCTCCTTGAAAAATTGCAACATCCCCACCGACACCTGGAAATCCCTGGCCCAAGACCGCACAAAGTAGAGGAGAAGCATCCGGGAAGGCGCTGAACACCTCGAGTCTCTTCGCTGGGAGCAAGCGGAATCCAAGCGCAAGCAGTGCAAGGAGCGCACGTCAACCCAAGCACCCCACCCACCCGCCCCTTCAACCACCGTCTGCCCCACCTGTGACAGAGACTGTAGGTCCCGCATTGGACTCATCAGTCACCTGAGAATTCATTTTTAATGTGAAAGCAAGTCATCCTCGGTTCCGAGGGACTGCCTAAGAAGAGAAGAAGAAGATATTTCAGTTTACAGCAACCCTGCTACTCTGTAAACTTGAGCTCATCCGAAACTCTGCTACCCGTGTCCTAACTCGCACCAAGTCCTGTTCACCCATCACCCTGTGCTCACTGACTTACATTGGCTCCCGGTTAAGCAATGACTCAATTTTAAAATTCTCATCCTTGTTTTCCAATCTCTCCATGGCCTCATCCCTCCCTATCTCTGCAACCTCCTCCAGCCCTACAACCCTCCGAGATATCTGCACTCCTCTAATTCTGGCTTCCTGCGCATCCCCGATGTTAATCACTCCACCATTGGCGGACGTGCCTTCTGTTGTCTAGGCCTTAAGCTCTGGAATTCCCTGCCTAAACCTCTCCGCCTCTCTACCTCTCTCTCCTCCTTTAAGATGCTCCTTAAAACCTACCTCTTTGACCAAGCTTTTGGTCATCTGTCCTAATACCTCCTTAAGTGACTCGGTGTCAAATTTTGTTTTATAACGCTCCTGTGAAGTGGCTTGGGACGAATTACTATGTTAAAGGCGCTATATAAATGCAAGTTGTTTTTTACTTTACAATTTATTTCAAGTACCGTGACAGGTGATGCTTGTTGGACTTTGTGTGAAATTGATCACTTGTGTTGACATGACTCTGGATTCGGATCTATGAGTTAGCAAGGCAACACAGACTGAAATTCCCTGGGGTACAGATTGGTTCAGACAGCAATTAGCGACTTTCAGAATATACTTATTAATCCACAGGTTGATGAGAAGTTTTGCTGAGTTTATCGGGATGGGATACAGCTGGGCCTCCCCTATGTACATGAAGGATTAATTAGAATGCACACGCTGCACAACCCCACAGTGCTAATATTCCACCAAACACTTTAATGTTATTCCTGGCAACTTCAGATGAGGTGTGAGCTCTCAGGGCGACAGTGGTATGTTCAGTACCCTACTCACTATGGTCCAAAGGTGTAGATACATTCACATTCTCAAGCAGCATTGCTGCTATCCCCATCTATTCCATTCCCAGGGATGATCAGTAACAAAAATGGCAAAGAACTGAACCCCATTAGAACACACCGACAGCAGGGTTACCAACTCTGGTTGGACATATTCATAGAATCCGAGAACAGTACAGCACAGAAGGAGGCCATTCGGCCCACTGAGTCTGCGCTGGCTCTTTCGAAGAGCAATCCAGTTAGTCCCACTCCCCGCTCTTTCCCCATATCCCTGAAATGTTTTTCTCCTTCCAGTATTTATCCAATTCCCTTTTGAAGGATACCATTGAATCTGTATCCACCCACCCTATCAGGCCGTGCATTCCAAATCCTAACCACTTGTTGCATAAAAGTTTTTCCTCATGTCGCCTCTGGTTCTTTTGCCAATCTCCTTAAATCTGTGCCCTCTGGTTATCGACCCTTCAGCCATTGGAAACAGTTTCTCTTTATTTACTCTATCAAAACCCTTCATGATTTTAAACACCTCTATCAAATCTCCTCTTAGGCTTCTCTGCTCTAAGGAGAACAAGCCCAGCTTCTCCAGTCTATTCACGTAACTGTAATCCCTGATCCCTGGAACCATTCTAGTAAATCTCTTCTGTACCCTCTCCAAAGCCTTCATGTCCTTCCTAAGTGTGGTGACCAGAATTGGACACAATACTCCAGCTGGGGCCGAACTAGTGTTTTACATATGTTTAGCATAACTGCCTGGCTTTTGTACCCTGTGCATCTATTTATAAAGCCCAGGATCCCATATGCTTTATGAACTGCTTTGTTAACCTGTCCTGCCACCTTCAAAGATTTGTGCACAAGCACCCCCCCCAGGTCTCCCTGTTCTTACACCCCCTTTAAAATTGTACCATTTAGTGTGTATGGTCTCTCCTCATTCTTCCTACCAAAATGGATCACGTCACACTTCTCTGCGTTGAATTTCATCCCCACTGTGTCTGCCCATTCCACCAGCCTGTCTATGTCTTCTTGAAGTCTATTACTATCTTCCTCACTGATTACTACACTTCCAAATTCGTATCATCTGCAAATTTTGAAATTGTGCCCTGTACCCACAAGTCCAAGTCATTAATGTATATCAAAAGCAGCAGTGGTCCTAGTACTGAACCCTGGGGAACGCCACTGTATACCTTCCTCCAGTCCGAAAAACAGACATTCGCCACAACTCTCTCTTTTCTATCCCTTAACCAATTTTGTGTCCATGCTGCTACTGCCCCTTTTATGCCATGGGCTTCAATTTTGCTAACAAGCCTAATATGTGGTACTTTATCAAACTCCTTTTGAAAGTCCATATACACAACATCAACTGCACTGCCCTCATCCACCCTCTCTGTTACCTCACCAATAAACTCAGTCAAGTTAGTCAAACATGATTTTCCCTTAACAAATCCTTGCTGGCTCTCCTTTATTAGTCCATGCTTGTCCAAGTGGCTGTTAATTCTCTCTCAGATCACCACCAACATTAAACTGACTGGCCTGTAATTCCCAGGTTTATCCTTCTCCCCTTTTTTGAACAAGGATGTAGCATTTGCAATCCTCCAGTCCCTTGGGGTAGTTAAAGGCACCGCCCCTGTATCTAAGGAGGATTGGAAGATTTTGGCCAGCACCTACGCAATTTCTACCCTTACTTCCCTCAGCAACCTAGGATGCATCCCATCCACATCGGGTGGCTTATCCACTTTAATTACCATCAGCTTGTCTAGTACCTCCTCTTTATCTATTTTTATCTCATCCAGTATCCCAGCAACCTCCTTGTTCACCATAGCTTTGGCAAAGTCCTCTTCCTTGGTAAACACCGATGCAAAGTACCCATTTAGTACCTCAGCCATGCCTTGTGCCTCCACCAATAGTTCTCCATTTTGGTCCCTAATCAGCCCCACCGCTCCTCTGACAACCCTTTTACTGTTAATATGCCTATAGAAGACCTTTGGATTCCCTTTCATGTTAGCCGCCAATCTATTCTCGTACTGTCTCTTTTCCCCTCTTATTTCCTTTTTCACTTCTCCTCTGTACTTTTTATATTCAGTCTGATTCTCCCTTGTATTATCAGGCTGACATCTGTCATACGCCCCCTTTTTCTGTTTCATCCTACTCTCTAACTCCTTTGTCATCCAGGGAGCTCTGACTTTGGTTCTCCTCTCTTTCCCCCTTGTAGAAATGTATCTAGACTGTACCCGAACCATCTCCTCTTTAAAGGCCGCCCATTGGTCCATTACATTTCTGCCTGCCAGTCTTTGACTCCAATTCACCTGGGTCAGATCCCACTTCAATTCGCTGAAATTAGCCCTCCTCCAGTTAAGTATCTTTATTCTAGATTGCTGCTTGTCTTTCTCCATAACTAATCTAAACCTTACGATACTATGATCACTAATCTCGAGATATTCTCCAACTGTGACATTCTCCACTTGACTCTCTTCATTCCCCAGGACTAGATCCAGAAATGCCTCGTTGGGCAGGAAACATACTGATCAAGAAAAGTCTCCTGAACACACTTCAGAAATTCCTCCCCTTCTCTGCCCTTAACACAATCACTGCCCCATTCAATATTGGGTTAGTGAAAGTCTCCCATTATCACTACTCTATAGTTCTTGTACCTCTTAGTAATTTCTTTGCAAATCCGCTCCTCTATCTCCTTCCCATTTGGTGACCTATAAAATACGCCAAGTAGTGTAATAGCTCCTTTATTATTTCTCAACTCCAACCAAATCGATTCTGGGGGAAAAATTTGGTTGATTTGCACCTCCCATTAGTGCCCAAAGCAACTAGCGCCTGGGTGCGGCGCTGCTAACACCTCCCGCGAAATTCAGCGGGAGGTTAGCGGCGGCGGTAACTGTTAGCGCCCCGCGGCGCTGCGCCTCTGGCAATGATGTCATCGCTGTGCGCAGCGCCCCGCTCACGCCCCGGCTGCGATCTTCGGTAGCGCCCCCTGACTTACCGCCGGACGCTATGTCCGACAGGGTCAAGGGGGTCTACCTGCGGCCGGGACCGGGCAAATTAAAGGGGGGGGGTGCCGGTCGGCCATTTTTGATGCTGGCCGCCTGCCAGCACCTGCCCCCATTGCTGTCCCCGGCCTCCTCTGCAGCCCCCCCACGGGGTGCCGGCTACGCTCCGTTAGCCCAGTACTTCTCTTGAGTGCCGGGCTCTTTTGCCTGAACTCCGATCCCTGGTGGCCCAGCTGGGCCCCGGGTCGCGCTGTGCTAGGCCCCTCCCCTTTAATAAGGGGAGGAAGGCTTGCAGTACCGTGGCACGACGTGCCGCAGAGCGTGGCGCTGCAGCACGTGGCACCACGATATTCACTCGCAGCGCCCCAAGAGGGAGGCGGGGCGCTTCCAGTAGCACCCCGCCTCCCTCTTGGGGCGCTACCAGTGAATTTCGGGCGCGGGGGTGCTAACTTTTTCAGGGCGCCCAAAGGAGGCGCGACCCAATTTTGCCCCCTCTGTCTTTGATCCCTCAAGAACATTCTCCCTTTCTAGCACTGTAATATTTTCCTTAATCAAAACTGCTACCTCTGCTCCTTTTTTTTATTATTCCTGGAGGTTTCCTCACATGACCTCCCACCTCCAACTGTCCCACTTAGTAAAGTAGCCTTTTCCCTATCGCCAGTATTTTAATAACTAATAAATAAAAATGTTGAAAGAAATTGAAAAAAACACATGATATTTTTAATGCCCCTATGAATTCTCTCCCGTGTTGCTCACAGCAGCATCCTGGAGATTAATCTTCAATTCTTGGGAGACTCCAGGCTAATCCTGAAAGGTTGGCCACCCCACCAGGCAGTGAAGAGGAAAATCCAGCCCAAGGGTCTGACTCAGAACTTCAACAGGCAGGGGAGCTTGGACATGCTCTGCTAAATATCGAAAGACACAGAGAAAATGTTTCCACTTGTGGGGGAGTCCAAAACTAGAGGTCATAAATATAAGACAATCATTAATAAATCCAATAAGGAATTCAGGAGAACCTTCTTTACCCAGGGAGTGGTGAGAGTGTGGAACTCGCTACCACAGGGAGTGGTTGAGGTGAATAGCATCGATGCATTTAAGGAGAAGCTAGATAAACACATGAGGGAGAATGGATTAGAAAGATAAGCTGATAGGTTCAGATGAAGAGGGGTGGGAGGAAGCTCATGTGGAGCATAAACACCGGCATAGAGCGGTTGGGCCGAATGGCCTGTAGACTCAACGTAAGTCTCTGTATCATTTCCTGACTGGCAGCTGAAACTGGGGGAGGGAGAAGGGGAATTGAATAGAAGATACTTTGCTGCTGCCTAATGATGGAACGTTGCTGCCTATCTTCCTGGCTGAAGGAGGAAGCTGAACAGCAGATGACGTCTTAAAATCTAACAATAAAAAAAGGTCCAAGAGGAGCCAGGAACATTATGAATAAATTAAAAATTGAACAGAATAAGTGTGCCTCTGAGCTACTGGCTGTTGAAAACTGCATTGTTGCTGGCCAAAATTGTCAATAAACCCAATCCTGCCTGAATGGTCCATTCTTGATATGAGTCTGAACTGAAAGTTACACCAAGCACACTATTATTATCTAAGGTAGATTAATTTGGACTTTGATCAAAGGCTGGTGGACCTCCCCTGGTATTGGTCCCAGGCGCATACAGGATCAGAGCCTCAGATGGGAAAGTTGGAGTGAGACTCTGGCAAAGGCTTTCAGTAAACACTGGGGCTGATCTTCGGGCAATGGGTGGAGTGGTCGCACTGCCTGCCCACTGGCACCATCTTCATGCTCAGGCCTGGTCTGCATAATTTCGGCGAGCTGTTGGCTGCACGAAGGCTGATGGGCAGCTGAAAAATCGGAAGGGGCATGGGTGGGAGGGGGAATCCAGAGGCTCTGGGCCGGAAGTTGAAACCTAAGTGGGGGGGGGGGGAACAATCCCAGGGGTGGGGGCCACTAAGCAGGTGGGAAGATTTTAGTGGGGCCGGGAGGAGCATTCACACTCTGCCAGACCCCACTGAACCAATGGGTGAAGTGTACACGACACATTGGTACCTGAACATTGCGTCGGGACCCCAATTTTTATGAAGCTCCCGCCCATTGTGAGGCCCACTGAAAAATCGAACAGCAGATGGAGATCCTTTAAAAAATGTTGCCTTACAATTGTTGTGTGAACGGGGTGTTTGACCCTGAGCTGAGCTTCCGACCCCATATCCGCTCCATCACCAAGACTGCCTTCCTCCACCTCCACAATATCGCCTGTCTCTGCCCCTGCCTCAACCCATCTGCTGCTGAAAGCCACATCCATGCTTTGTCACCTTTAGACTCGACTATTCAACGCTCTCCTGGCCGGACTCCCACCTTGCACCCTCCGTAAATTGAGCTCGTCTAAAACTCTGCTGCCCGAATCCTAATTCGCCCCAAGTCCCGTTCACCCATCACCCCTGTGTTCGCTGACCTACATTAGATTCCCGATCTGCAAACGCCTCGACTTTAAAATTCTCATCCTTGTTTTCAAATCCCTCCATGGCTTCGCCCCTCCCTATCTCTGTCTTCAAACCTCCTCCAGCCTCACAACCCCCCGAGATATCGGCGTTTCTCCAATTCTGCACTTTTGAGCATCCCCGATTTTAATCGCTCCACCATTGGTGGCCGTGCTTTAGCTGTCTGGGCCCTAAACTCTGAAACTCCCTCCCTAAACCTCTCTGCCCTTCTCCTCCTTTCAGACGCTCCTTGAAACCTACCTCTTTGGCCATGTTTTTGGTCACCTGTCCTAATATCTCATGTGGCTCGGTGTCAAATTTTGTCTGATAACGCTCCTGTGCAGCACCTTGGGATGTTTTACTACGTTAAAGACGCTTTATAAATGCAAGTTGTTGTTGTTGTAGGCAGATGGAAATCGCTCCCATTAGGGGCAGTGCAGGCTGAAACCTCACTGGGCACTGTATGTTTCAGGGCCTAAATGTGTCAGAGTTTTCCTCCGATGAATCTGGATGTCCATGGGGCCCTCCCCCTTATATTTCTCTTTCCCTGAGTAAATGCTCACACAAGATACTGCCCCACACTGCCATATTCAGGAAAGAGACCTAAGAAAGAAAGATCTTGCATTTCTACAGCGCCTTTCATGACCTCAGGATTTCCCAAAGTGCTTTACAGCCAGTGAAATACTTTTGCAGTGTATCCACTGTTGTTACGTAGGAAACGCGGCAGCCAATTCGTGCACAGCAAGCTCCCACAAACAGCAATGAGATAATGACCAGATAATCTGTCTTAGTGATGTTGGTTGAGGGAAAAATATTGGCCAGGACACCAGGGAGAACTCCCCTGCTCTTTGTGATTGTGGGATCTTTTACATCCACCTTAAGGGGCAGACGGGGCCTCGATTTAACATCTCATCTGAAAGACGACACCTCCGACAGTGCAGCACTCCCTCAGCACTGCACTGGGGTGTCAGCCTGGATTATGCGCTGAAGTCTCTGGAGTGGGACTTGAACCCACGACCCTCAGAGGCGAGAGTGCTACCCACTGAGCCGCGGCTAACACCTTCGCAGAAAACAAAAAGAACCACCTTGATCTGACTTGTATTACAGACACTAAAACACGTTACAGCTCACTGGGAGCAAAGTTCAACTTGGAGAGGAAAACCGAGCGTGGTGTGTAATGATCGGCCAATTGGCCAAGGTCCGTTTTACAGCCACGTCCAGGTGGATCTGTCCCCCCACCGCGTCAATCAGCCTTTTCCTTCAATTTGGAAACACAGCTTCCCCACCGTGACTTCAGCTGAAGATCAGCGGACCCCTTGGAGAAACAGCGCTCGCGGCAATGGCCCCGTATCTGCAGCGATGCCGGTAATCGTCCCGACAAACGTTTTGGCAGGAGAACAGGAGGACACTGCAAACTCCGTTTTTATATTTGTCCTCGGGCAAATAATTTGTTTGCTAATTATAGTAGTTTTCCTACGCCTTCCCTACGTGTAGCCCTTACCCATTTAAGCACTATAATGATCAAGACAATCAGGTACAAGTACACGGCAGACAGATTGCATATGCGACATTTTCATATCGTGTGATATATGTTTCCCACCCACTACAGACTGCACACAAAGACCCCAAAGCTCTACAGGACCTTGGATCTTGCTGCCGACCCCACTGAAAGTCTGGAGCCTGCAGGTGGTGTGGGCCACATCTGGGCACCACGGCCCCTTCCCGCAAGACACAGGAAATACAGAAAAAAGGTGCCTGCCCGGGAGGGGGCTGATTTGTTGGGTGTCCTCCCGGAAAGCAGTAAATCGTGGCCTCCTGTTTCAGGGGCTATTTTACACATTTTTAAAAATGTGGCTCCCTGATCTCCAGTGGTCCAGGCCTCAACCCTCCTAGTGGGACCCACTTGCACCTTTCAGGAGGCCAGTAGGCCTCACCTCACTGGGCGTACCAGCCTCCAATCACACACAGGCCGTGGATGTAGGAACTCTGAGAATTGGGAGTCCCTTGCTCTCAGCCTCACTCCCTTCACATTGATGGCCTTGTTTGGGACATGCGGAAGCCACTAGAAACTCCAACATAATTCCGGGATCTGCACATTTGGGTCTCTGCAGAGTTTCCAGCCATTCTGGTGGACTCCCATTGGAGTTATGGCAGGAGTCAGAGGAACATAGGAACAGGAGGAGGCCATTCAGCCCCTCCAGCCTGTTTCACTATTCATTTAGATCATGGCTGATCTGTATCTTAACTCCGGCATCTATCCGCCTCGATTCCCTAACCCTTAATACCCTTACCTAATAAAAATCTGTCAATCTCAATTTTGAAATTTGCAATTGACCCCCAGCCTCAACAGCCTTTTGAGGAGTTTCAGATTTCCACTAACCTTGGCACTCTGATTGTTGCTAGCATTCTGTTGTGTGGAACCTCATTGAATGTCTTCTGGAAGTCCATATAAATAACATCCATAGACACTCCCTTACCTACCACGTTAGCTCTCTCCTCAAAAAATTCAACTAGGTCCATTGGACATGACTTATCCGTTACAAATCCACACAGGTTCTCTCTGATCAGCTCATATTTGTCCAAATGCTCAGTCACTCTGTCCCTGATAACAGATTCTAGTAACTTCTCCACAACTGACGTTAGACTAATGGGCCTATGATTTCCTAGTTTTTCCCTCTTAGTGGAGTGACATTGGCAATTTTCCAATTCAAAAGTCCACCAAAACGACCAAGCAAATTCGATGGCTAAGAGTATTAATTATATAGACATGCCTAGAATTTCTGTGGGTTTCTCCATTGGGAGAGATTGGAGGAGTCCCTGGAGAAACGGCATAAACGGCCAATTCCAAAGTTACGGCAGGAGTTCGGGAGAACCCCATGGAAATTCAGGGCCATAGTGTCACTCGGCTACATAACTACCAAAAGACTGCTCAATGTCTGTTCCCCATGACAATCGACCCACTTACCTGATTTAATTCGGAGCAATCAAGCAGCAGCAGGTCCAAGGGGACATGTACGGGGAGCGAGGCAAGCTCTGCAGCCATCCTTCTGAGCTTCTCAATTTCCTTGATATAACATCTCAGGTTGAACTCTTTGTTAATAATAACTTCAATCTTACTGTCAGTGTCCGGGGACAGTAGGTACTTGTAGGGTTCATACACTGAGCAGTATCTATCACAAGCCAAAAAAATATTTTTTTTTAAGAATCAGGAATAATCATAGACTCCTCCCAACCAATCCCCGTGACCAAAAACACACCTCTGTGTCAGTGCTGAATTGTTTTAACTTATATGTTGTACTAAAAACAGCATCCAAGGGATTAAAACCCAAAGCCCCACAAAGGATTTCTCAACAGAAAGCTATCAACTCAAGCCAGACAGGTTGTCCTGAAGGGGTGAATTTTTTTGTGCCCCACACGAGGTTACTTTAAGTAGTAATTGGGTAATGGAATCCGGGGTCCTGATTTGCAATAGTAACTGGCCCAGTCATTGTCAGAGATCTCCATTGATCAATATTGATGAATGGCTATTTGTTCCACTGTGTTTATGAGAGATGCTGTTGTCTGGATGGCGATAGGAGCGTTCACACATCATCCACCTCCAGATAAAAGAAAGACTTGCATTTCTATAGCGCCGCTCATGGCCTCACAACATCCAAAACTGCTTCACAGCCAATGAAGTACTTTTTGAAGTGTGGTCACTGTTGTTAGGTAGGGAACGCAGCAGCCAATTTGCGCACAGCAAGCTCCCACAGACAGTAACGAGACTTTGATTGAATGCTGTTTCTGAGACCGTTTCAGAATGCAGCAGCCCCATTGATTGGCTGGAGGCCTCTGTGACGTATAGCTAGGGGGCAGAGACCTTCTTTTACAGGGTTATGTTGCCAGTTTCAGTCAGTAAGTGAATCTTGCAGCCGAGAGCTGCTAGATTGTATGTTTTAAAAAAGTCAATGGCGACTTAGCAAAGGGAAGTAAACCTCTACTAAATGTTTGTTTTTAGAGAATGGTGTTGTTATCATTTTTATGTGTTGAGTTGCATCTTCTGCAGATTAAACCACTGCATGATTCAAAAGCCTGCGTCTTGATTTGATAAGAGTGTTCATGCAGTCCACCTTTGGAAGTGAGGAGTCATATAATGGCATGTGATGCATTCCAGAAGCCGGTGTACAGGGTAAATGTTCTCTATTATAACCCCTGGGCTTTGTTAAGGTTTATCTTGATAATGCACAGGAAAAGATACACTCCGGATCACAGGGGACACAAGATTCACTGAGGAGAGTGTCAACCGAAGACAATATCTCGTACAAACAACCCCGTAACTTGAGACCTCTGCTAGCTACACAATCAGGCTCTCTCCTTAGGCCAGGGCAGAGGTGTCTAGTGCATGAGATTCTCCAAGACACCATCAGCTCTGTGACTGGCCTGAAGGGAAACTTTTGATGATGGATTTTAAGCAGAATGGCCAGTGCCCTTATCTTTTCTCACTCCTCCCTACACAATGGGTCACTCACAGGAATGCATCTGGTGTCACATCAGGGCAGAGTGAATGTCTTTCAAGGACAGGGTCCTTGAACGGTACCTGACTGGGGCAGAGATCGCATCATAGAGAAGGTAAGTGGATTAACAGAGAACGTACACATGGTCCGTGTGATCTCCTAGACTGGTTTCGGTGGCTTGAGGGGCAGGAGAGGAATTTTCCAGAGATTATTTTCCCTTATTGGCTCAGGGTTGTTTCTCATGTTTTTTTTGGCCTCTCCCAGGAGGTCACATGGCTGCAGTGGGGGCGAGGAGGGGGTGTGGGGGTTGTGGGGGCGGGGGTGGGGTAGGAAGTGTCTAGTCATTATGCTCCAGGTATCCTGAGGGTGGGGCAGGCTTGATGGACCAGCTGATCTTTTCCTGCCCATCAATTCCGTATGTTTCTATGACAATATCTGAATTACAAAAAACTTCAGGGTGCTGCTTATGAGTGTAGAGATTTGTCAACACAACTAAAAGACAGCCTGTCTCAACAAGCCATCTCAAACCCATACGGCTTGTGCACACATTCATTCTACATTTAACGCCAGATTTCTGTATTGTCGACATTAACATTTTAGTAGAAGCCAAATGGTATTGGAAGAGATATTCCCTCGGTACTGCTGCTTCTTATCCTGTAATATCCAAAGTGACCGGATCTGAAGAGGCTTTTTAAAATCAAGGGTGAGAAATAGTGAAGCAGAAGAATTAAGGAAGATTGTCCCAGAGAGTGGGGCTGCGAAGGCTGGAGGCTCTGCCCTCCCCCCCCCCCCCCACCTCCCTTTGTAGAATTGGGGGAGGAAGAGGAAAGGTTTCACAAGAGACCAGAGTGGGGTCTCAAAGTGTAGAAGATAGGACCTAGAGCTGGAGACGATTTCAGAGGAAGTGAAGGATGAGATCATAGAGGAGCTGGAGAGAAGGTGGGCGAGGGCAGTGGAGGGACTGAGGAGAGAGGGTGGGCGAGGTCAGTGAAGGGACTGAGGACAGAGTGTGTGAGGTCAATGGAGGGACTGAGGACAGAGTGTGGGTAAGGGCAGTGGAGGGACTGAGGACAGAGTGTGTGAGGTCAGTGGTGGTGATATGGCATTCATTATATCGTTCCTGGGCCTCATTCCGCGGGTTTCTGGGAGTTGTCATCTGCCATGTTTTAAGTGGGTATTCCTTGTCTCCAAGCAACCAATTCTGCTTCCAGGTATGAAGACGTTTGGGAGGGTGGACTGCCACAGGACAAAAGCATCATGGCAGCTGCCCAGGAATCTGGTGCACTTCTTCAGAAATATCTTTTTGTGGTTGCACACCAGCTGCACAATGATGGAGTGGAAGCCCTTGCGGTTGAAAAATACTCCTGGGTGATCTGGGGGGTGCCTGGATTGCCACGTGTGTGCAGTCGATGACGCCCTGCACTTATGGGAAGCCAGCCAGAGACGCAAACCCGAGCGCCCGCTGATTCTGACTGGCGTCTTCACAGGTGGAGTTCACATAATCGACGGTCCTGGCAAACAAGCCATCAGTCAGTCTTATCCATTTGTGGACCGCCGACTGGGAGATCCTGGATATATCTCCGGCAGAGCCCTGGAAGGGTCCAGAGGCAAAACTGCTGAGAGCTGTGGTGACTTTGACAGCGACTGGTAATGTGTGGCCACCAGGTCCAGCAGGCAGCAGGTCTTCTTCCAGCAGGCTGCAAATGTCTGCCACCACTTCACGTGACACCCTGAGCCTCCTGAGACACTACTTGACATGAATCTTGTCATTCATGCATGAAGTAGTACTGGGCGGCCTGCTGGTGGCGCTGTCCAGGGAGAGTATAAATACTCGGGCATGGGCCCAGCTTGCTTAGGACATTCCTCAGCAGGAACTAGTGAAGGACACAACTAGATCTCCATGTTGAAAAACAGTTGATTAAAGCTTTGTTTAACGCTTAGACCAAGTGCCTAGTAGTTTTCTTACATCACTACTGTTCAGACATGTCGAGGATGTTATCCACTGCCTGTAGACCCTGTGTGCTGGGTATGCCTCCTGCAAGCTGCACCTCTCTGCTGGGGGATCCCTCTCTCCTGTGGAGCTACAGATCTGTGACCAGCAAGGTGCTGCTGGTGCTGTTACTGGTCATCTTGGTCCTCATCTGAGGTCCAATCTAAGGCAGCGTAAGCGGCACCCATCCTGATCTGATAAATCAGAGCTCCAAAGTGTAGATCAGACCTCCAAACCTCCAAAGTGTAAAGTAACCTCTCAGCAAAAGCACTGTGAGCAAACCCTTTCCCCACAAGCAGGTAAGGAAGCAACTGTGAGTACTGAGTATTTATTGACATATTTCCCTGAGATTGCTTCAGCCCCCCTCAATTGCCGCTGTGTACTCACATTGTTTTCACTGGCGAGTTTCAGGAAGCCCGGGAAACCCATGGACCCGGCGTTAAACTTAAAAATGTGTGTCAATATCGCATACGTTAATTGGTAATCCGCCTCTCCCGAGGGGGCTGCGCGCACGCAGCCTAACGCGCTCCAGTGAAGTGCGGGAGTCAGCGGGTTGGAGCCAGCTTCCCGACGCACTGTCAATTTCAGTGGTTTTAACCCCCCACCCACCCACACCCAAACCCACGCCCAAACCCACGCGCTCCTGCAGATTAAAATCCAGCTTGCAGAGTCTGAACCAGGAAGTGTCAGTTAGAATATTTAATTCAATGCCAAATCATGTAGAGAAAGCAACATAAAGAGAGGCAAAGATGGGATTAAGAGAGAGAGATGAAAGAGACAAAAAGAAAAAGAAAAATTTATTTTTACATTTTTAAATTTTTAAAATCTTCAACAATAATTAAAATCTGAAGGAATGAGACTCCACACTTATAAAAGTTAATTTTCAGGGCCAGAGAGGTTGTTTGGCAGTAATTAATACTTATTGTAATTAATACTTATTACACTGTTAAAAATCCACTTACACTAGAATGGACAGGCCCCAACTTTTTCAGAGGAGTTTAGTGGGTATCTAGAGGGTAAGTACTGCAACTTCATGCCGTGTGTGAATGCCGAGTCTCTTGGCAAGATACTGGTGTAGCAAAGCTTGTGGAGGAGCAGGGCAACTCGGACAGCAACTTCCTGATTTCTGCAATTAACTGCATATGTGTGGACGCCGAAAGTTGCTGTCCGATTTACTCCATAATGACGGTGAGCGCTGATAGCCTCACTGTTATTCTTAATGCAAAATCCGGGCCAAAGTGTTATTAGAGTATATAATGTAATGTTATGCGGGCTTTGTTTAAAGGAATGTTAGGAACATCAGAATTGGTAGATAAAAAAAGACCAAGGTCCTCCTAGCTCACCCTCTACCATCGTAGGAGTCACACGATACAATAATGGAGTTGTTGACTAATCACAGCAACCAATCTCTATCAATGAGTCTACAACAGACCCAGACATGAGGCGAGGAAAACCCCAGTGGTGGAGAGCTTTGGGAACCAGAGGTCCAAAGTTACCTGTTCCTCCCCAGCACGCTACACTCACCACACGTCATGTCTCAAATTACTCATATACCGTATCCCCAAAATATTAATGTTAGAATATTTAAAGCAGTCCTACCTGAGTGGACCGTGACTATTGTTTTCAGCCACAGCTTGGAGTCTGGTTTTAGCACTCAGGACCATTTCCTCTTCAATTTGTACAGAGCTGATATATTGGACTTCTAGGTTATCTATAGCCTGCAGAAGTAATGTACAGGGCAGTGATGTCAACCTTCCCTAGGTCCCAACAGATTGATTCCAAAGACAGTAATACTCATTACAGACACACAAGGCACGCCTGTTGGTGCTGAACACAAAATTGTTCTACATTCATCTATAAGTGAATAGTAAACTAATTGGTATGAAAAGAAGTAATCTGTTTAATATAAGGAACTAGAATAAATATATGAATATAAATCAGACCAATGGTAGCGCACATAGGCTGGATTTTTCCAACCTTGGCGGGTCCGTGGCGGGCGACGTCCGTGGAGTGTGGGGACCCCACATCTGTCTCGGTCCCGGCCTCCAGCAAGATTTTCCGTTGATGGGCTTGCTAAGCCCACCCTGCGAAGTTCCCGGCCAATTAATAGGAAGCGGGTCTGATGACGTCATTTGATGACATGTCATCAGCCGGTTTCCTTAAAGGGGCCATGTCCACATTGATCTTGACAGTTGTGCTGTCAGTGTTCTACAGCATTGAGGTGCTGCAAACACTGACAAGCACTGCACAGAGGTGCAGGGCTGCAACCAGGCTCTCCCATGACTCCCTCCATATGCTTATGGAGGGAGTCACAGCACGCAGGGAGGTTCTCTTCCCTTTCTATGGGCGGAAGAGACCTCCCCAAAACACCAACGCAGCCTGATTGCACATTGCAGAGGAGGGCACAAGCAGGGATGTGGTCAGGAGGACCAGGCTGCAGTGGCGCAAACCTTTCAATGATCTCAGTAGATCATGAAACGTTACTGCAAAGCCACACTCAACCTCATCCTGCTGTGCCACTCATCACATCCCCATCACTCTGCCTTCCCTACCCTACTCCTGCACATTCTTACTCACACCAACTTACCTTGCACCCCCACCCATCCCTCTCTATCTATATTATCACTTCCCCATCTCACTAGCCACCCCTCACCCTCATCCTAGTCTAATTATTCAAACTAACAACACACAAGGGTAGGCACTTGTGTGCTTTAGCCAATGTTCATATAAAGTTTTTGTTAATGTGTTGTCAAGTATTGAAATCTTTATTTTCAACACTTTGCCTTCTTGGACAGATTTGTGTGCACCTTTAGAAGTGTCTTCGTGAGTTCCAGTGAATGGTGAGACATAACGTCCACCCCCCGACCCCCCTCCCCCAATGGTGGTGAGTGTGAAAGGAATAGCTTGGACATTGTAGGGATGCATTATGGTGCTGGTGTGGGGTGGTGCCAACCTGGTGCATCATGTGGCAGCCAGGGTGTACAGCGTCAAGTGAAGTCAATCTGGACATGGTGAGGCCATCCCTGGCGTCCCGGTCAGCAATGTGGTAGGGTGCTGATGCCCTGTGTCCTGTGCAGCATCAGTTGATTGCGGAGAAGATTGGTGTTGTTGTTGGTGCTGCTGGTGTTAGGGGCTGATCGTGTTGGGATTCTGAGGACCAAGGTGAGATTTTTACAAGGGCACCGATGCTGATGGAATAGATGGCAGGTGAGGTTGAGATGATACAAGCGATCTGTCAATGGTGAGAGAGGTTGTTCCAATGAGGTGACAGTGGATAGAGAGTTTGCTCCAAACACTTGCAACCTGCATAAAGCTCAATCTGTCTTCCAAATGCAGTAAGCAACAGCTTCTAACCTTGGAAAATGAAGACCTATGAAATGGGAGCTTTCATAGACCATTTGCAGCTGTCAGGTTAGTAAATCATTCTATGCTGACACAACACCCGACCTACTTACCTGACGTGATCCCCGTGCTCTGGGAAACTCGTTAAAAACCTGGTAAAATGGTAAGTGCATGGGAAAACGGTTCTTAACTACCTTTTAATAAGCTTTTAAGTATCTAAATTGGCTGGCCTGCCGCTTGGTGTCGGGTCTGTTCAGGGATGACAGACCCGACACTTGGGAAACTGACAAGGAGGCGGGTTTACAGCGGGATACCGACCCGCTGTCAATCTTTGTGATTTTGACAGTGGACCCGCCTCCAAACCCGCACTCTGAGCGCTGGCAAAATTCCGGCCATAGTGTGTGATTAAAGATTTGATAAGACTGTTGCAAAGCTCAGTTAGTAAAGGCAACATCTAACTGTGTTATACAGGGCAGAAGGTTGAATTCCAGATGTTAGCTGATCCACGCTGGTCTCAGTTGGCCTCAGCTCCCCTGCACATGAAGTAGAAAATCAGCCATGGCTCCCACTCTTGATTGCTGTCCAGTCACCACTCCTGAGAAGGGCGTCTGTCTGGCCATCAGATGAGGGCAGGTTGGGGCTTGGATACGATTGCAAGTATCTTGTCAACACTCACTGTCTAGGTTTGAACATGAAGGTGGTCACTTGGGTGAGACATGGCCTATGGGACACAGGAGGAGTTAACACCTTCAGGACAAGGGGGAATGGGGGAGAAAATTGGCAAAAGAAAGTGATGCACAGGTACAGATTTGACCATCGGTGTCTGGTACAGTAGGTTGGTGATTGGATGCATGGACAGTGGACTAACAGTTACTCAGAGGCACATGAAAATACACGGTGCAGCAGATAACTACCTGAAAGAGCTGGTGTTCAATTCTAGGTATCTGCTGGACACTGGTGACTAACAGGTCCACTATGCGAGTTAGTCCTTCCATCACTTCCTCAATGGTTGGTGTAAACGTGACGTGACATCCCTCCATGTGAGGCTTCTATACATTGAACAGAATAAACAGACTAAAGAATACGGATTTGCAAAGATTTCTATTATACATCAGACTTACAACAAAGACTCCAAGTTAATTCCAAGTACCATTGCTTTGTTCTGTTAAAATGTATTATTACATGGGAGTGTTGTATACAGATGTTTATTAAAGCAAATCTTTAAGAAATGGTGCCCTCAGCCTTAGATGATGTTCTTGAGAAAAACAAACTAGATTAGTGTCAAGATGCATTGGTCCTCCACTTGTAAATGGAGCTACAGCACATAGACTGTGCTTCTATAGAACAGACTTGCATTTATATAGCACCTTTTATGTCCTCAGGATGGCCCAATGTGCTTCACAGCCAATGAATTACTTCAGAAGCACAATTGTTACTGTTACATAACCAAATGCAACAGCCAATGTAAGGTACCACAAACAGCAATAAGATCATTTTTTTTGGAGGTATTGGTTGAGCGATAAATATTGACCAAGACACCCCTGCTTTACTTCAGATAGTGCCCTGAGATCTTTTACGTCCACCTGAGAGAGCAGATGGGGCCTCAGTTTAATGTCTCATCCAAAAGACGGGACCTCTGGCAGTGCAGCACCCCCTCAGTACTGCACTGGAGTATGTGCTCAGGTACCTGGAGCGGGGCTTGAACCCACGACGTTCAGACTCCGAGGCGACAATGTTACCACGGCTGACACTAGTGGTCACAGTACTTAGACGTCACACACAGGACGGCGGATCGGAGAATGGGCACCTCTTGGAGAGAATTAAAAACAACAGTAATGTGCCAAGTGGGCTGATGAAACCAGAAGCCACAGTTCAAGTTTATCATTTGAACTCCCTTATTGGACTACTGCTATAACCCCCCAATACCCCGCACCCCCCCAGCAACTCCTTTATCAGGGGTACCAGGTTGTCATTTGATTACAATTTGTTTTCGTACCTTCGTCATGATGTATTGCTGTTGTTATTTCAAGATGGCACAGGGGATAGGATCTGAAGAAGTATTGGACCTGTGAACCTTTGGCCCCTTCAGGCACACTCCCCCTGGTAAATCCTCAGTAAATATGCAGGTTTCATATTAGTCGCTGCTAACAAGCAAATAAAATGACCCATTGGTCTGTGCAATGACATACATGCACTCGGAATATATATCCCCCAAAGCAAATTCAGAAGTGTAGGCAGAAGTTGGTGCCTGCTGACAAATCGTAGAAATACTAACCCTTAATAGACAATTAAGCTCGCTCGAACACACAAAGTCATTTCAACCCTGAACATTGCTGAGATCGTCTAGGGGGAGGTCTGAGCTGCATTAAAATCTTTGTAAATGACATCTAACTTGGGAGAATGCAATACAGATGCTGAATGTAAAGAATAAATAACCTGTTGCTCAGCATCGCAATCTCTAGCCTCGATGAACAAAACACTATCAGAAACAAAACACAGCCACTCTGTAATATTCTTCCCGACTGCAGTACAACTTTTAGAAACACAGAGCTGAATATTGTCATGTTTCTAACAAAAAGTTCAACATCAAAATCTCCACCACTAAATAGTAAGGAAATAGTTCCTGAATTTTTGCTTGTCATATTTTTTTTCTGCACAGTAAAGATTTAAAAAATAGATTCCTCCTGTAAATGAAGAGGGATAAAATTAGTACAACGGTAGTTACCTACCCGCAGAGTCCCAACAGACTGTGCAAATAGAACAGCAGTACAACATAATTGGGATCAGTAGCACAATGGTTATGTTACTGGACTAATAATCCAGTAGGCTTGGGCTAATAATCATGAGTTCAAATCCCAACACGGCAGCTGGGGAATTTAAATTCAGTTAATTAAATAAATCTGGAATAAAAAAGCTAGTATCAGTAATGGTGACCTAAAACTACCGGATTGCCATAAAAACCCATCTGGTTCACTAATGCCCTTACCCGGCCTGGCCTATATGTGACTCCAGATCCACAGCAATGTGGTTGACTCTTAACTGCCCTCTGAAATGGCCTAGTAAGACACTCAGTTGTAACAAACCGCTACGACAAAGTATAACTCCCTAACAGCACTGTACCACATGGACTGCAGTGGTTCAAGAAGGTGGATCACCACCACCTTCTCAAGGGCAATTAGGGATGGGCAATAAATGCTGGCCTTGCCAGCGACGCCCACATCCTATGAATTAATAAAGAAAAACTTTACTATGACGACACTCTTTGTGGACCACTGCAACTCTGATTTGTTACATCACCAAAGAAAACAGATGATCTGGTCATTCAACTCATTGCTGTTTGTGGGATCTCTTGCTGTTTCCTATATTACAACAAGGATTGTACTTCATTGGCTGTAAAGCACTTTGGAACATCCTGAGGTCTTGCAAGATGCTATATAAAATGTAAGTCTTTTCTTTCTTAATGTGTTGGGACTGATGTTACAGGGTCATTGTAGAGATGACTCTTCACATACAGCTAGCCTATGATTTTCACTGTATAATTAAGACATTTTATTATTAAGAGATTACTCCACGGTGTTTTCTTAAACCTGTGGCTGTATGAGCTATTTATATGGAACTATATTGTACCTTGGGGGGAAAAGTAAATGATTACACATGTATATAGATGGAGCTTAGAAAGATCTTTTATAACATTTTGTTTATAAGCAAGGATGTACATCAGAAAACTGCACACCATGGTGAGAACAATATTAAACTGCCAAAGTTAAACAGGTATTTCAAACAATAAGAACTATTGTAAAGCAATACATAGAATTACATAGAATGTGGAGCACAGAAACAGGCCATTCAGCCCACTGGTCCATACCGGTGTTTATGCTCCACACGAGCCTCCTCTCACCCTACTACATCTCACCCTATCAGCATAGCCTTCTATTCCTTCCTCCATCATGCATTTATGTAGTTTACCCCTAAATGTAATAAACACAATTTGAAATAACCTTCCTGTTTATACTGTTACCACAGGCTCATGTGACTGGAGACCCTGTAGGAACAGCTTTTAAAGGATCTATCAGAGTGATAAAATAAATTTGATGCAGTTTTTAATAATATTTAAAATTTGCTGCTCAGCCCCTATACTGTTCAAGTACAATATTATACCAGGTTACTATTCATTGCCCTCTTTTACGTCAGAAAAATCTCAGTCAGCATTTTCTGGAGGTGCTATTATTCCACATTGGCAGTTCCCCTCAGGGTGCTCGGTGCAGTAATATCATAAACCTCTTTATTATGAATCGATTTATGGTTTGGCTGCACAGAAACCTTCCCCAATGAAATATGCCAGTCAGCTCATTAGAGAGCCAATTCTGTGAGTATTTTATTTTAACTACTAACAGTGACCAGAACATAATTCGGTTTAGAGTAATTATGGAAAGAGACGAGAAAATATGCAATGTAAAAATGCCCAACTGGGGAAGAGTTAATTTCAGTGATTTAAGAAGGGACCAAACACCGGTAGATTGGAAAAGGCGATTGCAGGGTAAAGTTTTATTAGAGCAATGGAAGGCATTCAGGGAAGAGATAGTCAGGTACAAACTAGGCATATTCCTTTGAAGGGAAAAGGTAGAGCATCCAAAGCTAATGCGCCCTGGATGACAAAGGAAATAAAGCCGATAAAATAAAACAGGAAAAGGAGGCTTATGACAACTGTCAGGAGCAAGATTCAGTTAATAACCAGGAAGATTATGGAAAGTACAGGAGGGATTTGAAAATGTTAATATGGGAGGCAAAGAGAGGTTACGAGAAAAGATTAGCAGGCAACATTAAATTGAACCCTAAAACATTTTATAAACATATAAAGTGTGAGAGATTAGCTAGGGAAAAAGTTGGGCCTATTAAGGACCCAAAGGGAAACCTTCATGTAGAGGCAGAGAACATGGCTAACGTATTAAATGAGTACTTTGTATCTCTCTTCACAAAGGAAGCAGAGGATGTGAATGTTACACTACAAGAGGAGAGGGAAGTTATGGATAATAATAGATAGAGAAGATGTACTAAAAGAATTAGTATTACCTAGTCACCTGGTCCAGAGGGAATGCATCCTGCTGCTAATAACCAGCTGCTTCATCAATGACCTTCCCTCCATCATAAGGTCAGAAGTGGGGATGTTCGCTGATGACAGCACAGTGTTCAGTGCCATTCACAACTCCTCAGATAATGAAGCAGTCCGTGCCCGCATGCAGCAAGACCTGGACGACGTTTAGGCTTGGGCTGATAAGTGGCAGGTAACATTCGCACCACACAAGTGCCAGGCAATGACTATCTCCATCAAGCTAGCGTCTAACCACCGCCCCTTGACATTCAATGGCATTACCATCGTCGAATCCCCCACCATCAACATCCTGGGGGTCACCATTCACCAGAAACTTAACTGGACCAGCCACATAAATACTGTGGCAACAAGAGTGGGTCAGAGGCTGGGTATTCTGCGGCGAGTGTCTCACCTCCTGACTCCTCAAAGCCTTTCCACCATCTACAAGACACAAGTCAGGAGTGTGATGGAATACTCTCCACTTGCCTGGATGAGTGCAGCTCCAACAACACTCAAGAAGCTCGACATCATCCAGGACAAAGCAGCCCGCTTGATTGGCACCCCATCCACCACCTTAAACATTCACTCCCTCCACCACCGGCGCACCGTGGCTGCAGTGTGTACCATCTACAAGATGCACTGCAGCAACTCGCCAAGGCTTCTTCAGCAGCACCTCCACCACCTGGAAGGACAAGGGCAGCAGGTGCATGGGAACACCACCACCTCCAAGTTGCCCTCCAAGTCACACACCATCCTGACTTGGAAATATATCGCCGATCCTTCATCGTCACTGGGTCAAAATCCTGGAACTCCCTCCCTAACAGCACTGTGGGAGTACCTTCACCACACGGACTGCAGCGGTTCAAGAAGGTGGCTCACCACCACCTTCTCAAGGGCAATTAGGGATGGTCAATAAATGCTGGCCTTGTCAGCGACACCAACATCCCATGAATAAAAAAAAGAATCCTAGATTGCTGAAAGAAGCAAAGGTAGGATAGCAGAGGCATCAATCACAATCTTTCAAATCCTCATTGGATACAGGAGTAGTGCCAGAGGACTGGAGGGTTGCTAATGTTATACCACTATTCATAAGAACATAAGAACAAAAGAACCAGGAGCAGGAGTCGGCCAATCGGCCCCTCGAGCCTGCTCCGCCATTCAATAAGATCATGGCTGATCCAATCTTGGCCTCAACACCACTTTCCCGCTCTCTCCCCATACCCCTTGACTCACTTGTAGTTCAAATGTCTGTCAATCTCCGCCTTGAATATATTCAGTGACTCCGCCTCCACAGCTCTCCGGGGTAGAGAATTCCAAAGATTCACGACCCTCTGAGAGAAGAAATTCCTCCCTCATCTCCGTCTTAAATGGGCGACCCCTTATTCTGAAACTATGCCCCTAGTTCTAGATACCCCCACTAGGGGAAACATCCTCTCAGCATCCACCCTGTCAATCCCCCTCAGAATCTATTATGTTTCAATAAGATCACCTCTCATTCTACTAAACTCCAGAGAGTATAGGCCCAACCTGCTCAACCTTTCGTCATACGTCAACCCCTTCATCCCAGGAATCAATCTAGTGAACCTTCTCTGCACTGCCTCCATTGCAAGTATATCCTTCCTTAAATATGGAGACTAAAACTGTACGCAGTACTCCAGGTGCGGTCTCACCAGTGCCCTGTAAAGTTGCATCAAAAATGTCCTACTTTTATACTCCATACCCCTTGCAATAACGGCCAACATTCCATTAGCCTTCCTAATTACTTGCTGTACCTGCATGCTAACTTTTTGTATTTCATGCACTAGGACCCCCAGATCCCTTTGTACAGCAGCATTTTGTAGTCTCACTCTATTTAAATGATAATTTGCTTTTTCATTCTTCCTTCCAAAGTGGATAACCTCACATTTTCCCACATTGTACTCCATCTGCCAAATTTTTGCCCACTCACTTAACCTATCTGTATCCCTTTGCAGACTCTTTGTGTCCTCCTCACAACTTGCTAACCCACCTATCTTTGTATCATCAGCAAATTTGGCTACAGTACACTTGGTCCCTTCATCCAAGTCATTAATATAGATTGTAAATAGTTGAGGCCCCAGCACTGATCCCTGTGGCACCCCACTAGTTACTGGTTGCCAACCGGAAAATAACCCATTCAAGAAAGGGGAGAGGGGTAAACCTGGAAATTACAGGCCAGTCAGCCTAACATCGGTGGTGGAGAAGTTATTGGAAACCATTATCAGGGACAAAATAAACTTCCATTTGGAAAGGCATGGGTTTATCAAAATGATTTGTTAAAGACAAATCGTGTCTGACTTGATTGAATTCTTTGATGAGGTAACAGAGAAGGTTGATCAAGGTAGAGCAGTAGATGTTGTATATATGGGCGTTCAAAAGGCATTTGACAAAGTGCCACACAGAGGCTTGTTAAGAAGATGGAAGCCCATGGAATTAAGGGGAAAGTGGTGGTATGGATACGGAATTGGCTCAGTGACAGGAAGCAGAGGGTGGTGGTGGATGGATGTTTTTCAGACGGGGAGGTGGTTTGCAGTGGTGTTCCACAAGGGTCAGTTTTGGGTCCATTACTTTATAAATGACCTAGACTCGGGTGTAGGGAGCAGCATTATAAAGTTTGCAGATGATACAAAACTTGGCAAAGTAGCAGATAGAGGATAGTTATAGACTTCAGGATGACATAGACAGGCTGGTGAAATGGGCAGAAGCAGGGCAGATGGAGTTCAATGCGGAGAAGTGTGAAGTGATGCTCTTTGGGAGTACTAATATGGAAAGACAGTATACAATAAATGGCAGGATTTTAGAAAGTGTAGATGAGCAGAGAGACCTTGGTGTCCATATACACAAGTCCTTAAAGGTGGCAGGGCAAGCTGATAAGATGGTTAAAAAAGCATGTGGGTTACTTGGGTTTATAAACAGAGGAATAGAATATAAAAGCAAAGAGATTATGCTGGAACTTTATAAATCACTGGTTAGGCCTCAGCTGGAGTATTGTGGACAATTCTGGGCCCCACACTTCACAAAGATGTAAAGGCCTTAGAAAGGGCACAGAGGAGGTTTACCAGGATGTTACCAGGGATGAGGAGAGGTTGGAAAAGTTAGAACTGTTCTCCTTGGAAGAGAGAAGGTTAAGAGGTGACCTAATAGAGGTTTTCAAGATGATGAGAGGTTTTGATAGAGTAGAGAGAGAAAAACTATTCCCTCTGGCGAGTGGGTCAATAACCAGAGGACACAGGTTTAAAATCATTGGCAAAAGATCTAGAGGGGAGATGAGGAGAATTTTTTTCACTCAGAGTTGTCAGGATCGGGATCGCTCTACCTGAAGAGGTGGTGGAAGCTGATTCCATAAATAATTTTAAAATGGAGTTGGACGGGTTCTGGAGGATGAGGAACTCACAGGGTTACGGACAAAAAACAGGGATGTGGGACTGAGCACGACGGCTCTTTCAAAGAGCCAGCACAGGCACGATGGGCCGAACGGCCTCCTTCTGTGCTGTAAGTTTCTATGACTCGATGACACTTGTCCTCATTCTCTGGTGTCTGCTGTTCATCTTCAGGCCTGAAATCCCTGGACTTGGAGATCGCCGAGAGGGGAGGTCTCCCACTGGGGGATTGGGTGGGGGAATAATCATTCGGTTCGCGCATCCCCTTGATGGAGCAAACAGAAAATATAAAGCAGCTCGGGGAGGTGGTTAAAAGACTAACCAAAGAGAAGTGTTTGCAAAAGAAAAAATGGAAAGTTGTGATTGTGCTCTGGCAAGGACTACTAATTATAAAACTAAAAAGACAATTAGAAGCCGAGAGCAGTCGCAGCCAGAGCCTGGAAAACCAATGAGAGCAAAAAGCCAAAGAAAGCACAACCTTAGCCGTGTCGGTCGAACTTCAAACCGAAGGTGCAAGGAAGTCCAGACAATTAGGAACATAGGAACATAGAAAGATAGGAGCAGGAGTCGGCCATTCGGCCCTTCGAGCCTGCTCCACCATTCAGTATGATCATGGCTGATCCTCTATCTCAATACCATATTCCCGCTCTCTCCCCATACCCCTACATGCAAAGCACAGCAAAAATGAGAAGGGTTTAAATAAGATGTTGGAACAAAGGGTGGAAGAATCGGGCAGTGGACTACGTGCGATCCTGAATCGGAGGTGGGAGGACCAACGGAGTATAGAAGGAAAGGGAGATGATACACACTATCGGTTCACAATACAGGAGGTAGAGGAAAGGCTGAAGCAGGAGAAAGGCATGATGCCCGCCATAACTGCGAGTCAGACTGCTGGTGATAACTCCTCCTGGGAGGAGGTAAATTACCCTGACTTAGCGGCGGCTGCTCATCAGTATGAGAGAGACAGAGTGAGAGAGAGAGAGAACAGGAGAGAGCATCTCCGGAGACGGAACCTCCTGACACTCCCACAGGGCAAACGATGCCAGTAAAGATACTAAAAACTGAATAAAAAAAAGGGAACAAAGCAGGAGGTTAATAACATTCTTTCGACACTACCCAACTCCAGGGCATGGCCACTGGAAGCCCACACATTAAAAATAAAGAGCCCAGCAGTCGTCTGGCAGCAGTGCAGCAAGCAAGTGAACTTCATGGTGTGATGAAAAGGAATCAGTGAAACTGTTACTTGTCCTCTGCAGCCCTGAAGTGTATGAAGCATTGCCGCTGGAGATTAGGAAAGGAAAGGCAGATTGGGAAGGAACCAGAATTGCAGAAAGCGACGGGCTTCGGGGAAGGGTCAAATAGAACAGACCTAAAGTGTTTGTTGGAATGTAAACAGGGACATGACGAGGTACCGGGAGCATTTATCAAGCGAATGTGGCACCGATACAAGGCTGCTTTCCCTACCGTAGTAAGGGATGATTTAGGGCCGGATTGTATGAAATTGTGGGTTCAGTACCTGATAGGGGGAGTTGGGGATCAATAGGGAGCAATTAGTGATATGTATGGTCCTGCAATCATCACCCAGAGTGAGCCCTGAGTACTGGGATGGTTTGCCGTAAACACGAGTGACATGAATCTCGTCATTCATGGGAAATGACTTATGACATAATACTGGGCGGCCTGCTGGTGGCGCTGTCCAGGGAGAGTATAAATACTCGGGCATGGGCCCAGCTTGCTCAGGACATTCTTTAACAGGAACTAGTGAAGGACACAACTAGACCTCCATGTTGTAAAACAGTTGATTAAAGCTTTGTTTAACGCTTAGATCAAGTGCCTAGTAGTTTTCTTACGTCAACGAGCAAATAAGAACAAAACAGGGAACAGCTAGAATGCATAATATACAGGCCGAGAGGCCCCGGGGCCCTGGAAGAATGAGGGAAGTTCACAATTCCCACCGATGGCTAGAAACGGAAGGGCAGCTCTGGAGTGCTGGACCTGCAGAAAAAAGGGGCCATAGTTTTCGGGATTGCCGAAGTGGGCAACCAGGGGGTGGTCACTACTGATGAAAAGAGCAGAGTGAAAAATCTGACTCTCTGATAGATGCTGTGAGACAGGAAATAGAATCCCTGAGGAAACACTCAGACCAGCCTGATCCTTCTCTTCCTCAGCATTTCCCTCCATCCCAGAGTGGACACATAAACATCACCTCCCCGGTAAACAGCTCAGCCCCACCCCACAACACTGGGGGAAATACAGCCTGATGGTGTCTGGCCTCTCCGGTCAAGGGGGCCATGTGTGCGATGCACCGGGACCCTTACGGATGACCCCATACCAACGCACAGTTGATTGACTACACCGGACCGTTACGAAGAACCCCGCGAGGCAAAATAGTAGGCCTTGGTGGTGGTAGATACTTGAGCACAAAAATCTAGGCCGAAACTTCAGTGCAGTGCCGAGGGAGTGCCGCACTGTCGGAGGAGCCGTCTTTCGGATGAGACGTTAAACTGAGGCCCCGTCTGCTCTCTCAGGTGGACGTAAAAGATCCCATGGCACTATTACGAAGAAGAGCAGGGGAGTTATCCCCAGTGTCCTGGCCAATATTTATCCCTCAATCAACATCACAAAAACAGATGATCTGGTCATTATCACTGTTTGTGGGAGCTTGCTGTGCGCAAATTGGCTGCCGCATTTCCTACATTACAACAGTGACTACACTTCAAAAAGTACTTCATTGGCTGTAAAGCGCTTTGTGACGTCCGGTGGTCGTGAAAGGCGCTATAGAAATGCAAGTCTTTCTGTTTTTTTCTTTAGATTGTTTATCTAAATGGCTAGAAGCCTTTCCAGTTGGTAGGAATACAGCCTCTCAAACGGCTAAGATACTCATTGAGCACATGTTCACCCGATGAGGTCTGCCCAACATAACTGAATCGGACCAAGGCACTCACTTCACCGGAGCGGTGATGAGCGAGACCTGCGGAATGTTGGGAACCACATCCAGATTTCACATCCCGTCTATTCCCCAGGCTGCAGGGTCTGTGGAGAGAATGAACCGCACGGTTAAAAGCAGATTGGTGAAGGCTCTCGCTGAATCAGGCACACAATGGGATACCCTGTTGCCAATGATTCTGATGGCTATCCGAGGTACCCAGGAAAAAGCACAGAGTACGCTCCGTATGAGATTATGACTGGCAGCAACATGCGCCTGCCCAAAGTCTGGATGCTGGGCGACATGTCTGAGCCACAATGGGACTGGGTGGACATGGACAACAGAATGGAAAAGCTGCAGCAACAATCGGATCAGTCTCACCTGAAGGTGGCCCAAAATCTAGGGTTCGCCCGAGCAGGTCCCTCCGGATATCTGGAACCCATCACCACAAAGTTTAATGTAGGAGACCAGGTGATGGTCCGTATCTACCCAGCTCCAGACAAGCGGCAACCCAAATTCGAAGACCCCTACCCAGTAATGAATAAAGTCAGCCCCAGTGCATATAAGCTGGACTGTCGGAGTACATTTATCGAGCGAATGTGGCACCGATCAGGCGACCGATGGGTCCACACCCATCAATTCAAATCCTACAAGGGACCTGAGCTAAAAGGTCAGGTAGACAGCAGGTGCACCATAATACTGGAATAACCTAGGAACACGACAGGGATGGAGCTTCGAGCTCGACCCACAGCACTATCACGGTGGCTTGCCTCCGGCGAATATGCTGGCAGCATGACGCCCCCATCGACTGGAATCAAGAGAGAAAGTCAAGACACAGCCAATTCAGTAAGAAATACAAGTAAATATGAGAAATCAGTTCTGGATGCAGTAAACAGTATAAGTCAGTATGTAAGATATACGCTGATACTAAAATGTACGAATTGATGAGGTATGAAAAGCAGTCTGGAGCGGATGTTTCCCCAGCGGTGCAGAGAAATACCACCAGGAGAAGGCGAGGAGTCCACAGGGCAGTGGCAGCGACAGCAGTGATCTTCCTGATGGCTACCCCTTACGTACAAACCGGATGGATAAGCAAGGACGGAGTATACGTCGGCCCAGGGTACCAGGGCTGGGAAATCAAATGTACGCTATCAATATACGCAGGTAGCGCAGTTACCAACACCTCCGGCCCTGAGCAATCGCAGTTCCGATATACCGCACCCTGTGGTGGCTGGTACAGAGACCCTACTTGCAGCATAACAATGATGAGGACCAGTTACGGGCTGCCCGAAGGACATGGGATATGCATTTTATGCCGCTGTCCCTTTATATGTTCAGCCACCACCTCGCTGGATACACCAGCTGAGATACTTCAACCAGTCATATTCTGGGGAAGGGAAGGAGGGGCATCCAAGTGGAATCAGATAGGAAATAGCAGGAGGATCCCAGTCCAAGGACACAGACTATGTTGGTCTCGGATTTGGCCGATGAAAATGGCGCATTTACCTGCCACTGTAATGACCAGTGTAACCCCTCGGTCTTACCCAACCTGCACCCGTGACTTTTACGAGCCCATAGAGATAAATGCCGTAAGGCTACAAATACAAAAGAAAGAGGTGCCAAAGGAAATAATTCCACACCCGCCTGCCTCTTCGTGGAAAAGGGACCCACTAATGGACTAACAGCTTGCAATAGAGGACAATCTCTATAGAATGATGTCCCATATGAAATATTTCTGCTGATGTTTAACTTTAGTAATGTGTCCATGCCAGAGGAGTTTTGCAACCCGACATATGTAACTTTTTACAAACAGTTGATAGAGCGCATGCTCCAGAACCTCCCGGATCGAGTCTCACCTCCAGCCCACGCCACCACAAGCGAGGGTAATCAGTCCTCTGCTCCATCACCCTCCCGATGCCATGAAAGGTGGGCAGTGGGTGAATGGTTGGGTATTGGAGCGGGGGGCAGGGGGGGGCAGTGGGCGAACAGTTGGGTATTGAAGCCGGGGGCCGGGGGGGGGTGGGCGGGGGCAGTGGGTGAACAGTTGGGTATTGGAGCCGGGGGCGGTGGGGGGGGGGGGGGCAGTGGGTGAACGGTTGGGTATTGGAGGCAGGGGGCGGGGGGGGGGGGGGGGTGCGGTGGGTGAAGGTTGGGTATTGGAGCCGGGGGCGGGGGGGGCAGTGGGTGAAGGTTGGGTATTGGAGCCGGGGGCGGGGGGCAGTGGGTGAAGGTTGGGTATTGGAGCCGGGGGCGGGGGGCAGTGGGTGAAGGTTGGGTATTGGAGCCGGGGGCGGGGGGCAGTGGGTGAAGGTTGGGTATTGGAGCCGGGGGCTGGGGGGAGGGGGGTGCAGTGGGTGAACGGTTGGGTATTGGAGCCGGGGGCGGGGTGCAGTGGGTGAAGGTTGGGTATTGGAGCCGGGGGCGGGGGGCAGTGGGTGAAGGTTTGGTATTGGAGCCGGGGGCTGGGGGGAGGGGGGTGCAGTGGGTGAAGGTTGGGTATTGGAGCCGGGGGCGGGGGGCAGGGGGCAGTGGGTGAAGGTTGGGTATTGGAGCCGGGGGCTGGGGGGAGGGGGGTGCAGTGGGTGAACGGTTGGGTATTGGAGCCGGGGGCGGGGGGCAGGGGGCAGTGGGTGAAGGTTGGGTATTGGAGCCGGGGGCGGGGGGCAGTGGGTGAAGGTTGGGTATTGGAGCCGGGGGCTGGGGGGGGGGGGGGGGGGGGGGGTGGCAGTGGGTGAACGGTTGGGTATTGGAGCGGGGGAATGAGATGGACATTCAGTCCTAGGCTGAGAGTGATGAAAAGCTGCAGCGGCAGCTGAAAGGAATGTTGCTAAAGGAGACTCAGATGTAGGATGAGCAGGGAGGGGAGGTTAGACTAATGTTGTTCTCAGTGGCGGACCTAGTGTCAAATGAACAAAGATTCCAGGACAGAATTAATGCACCCATCCAAGAGAATACTCAGGCATCAAGCAATACATCAAAGGGGGTTGTTTGTAATATATATGGGGCATTCCTCCTTCCTTCCCAGATACAGCAGAGATTGGATGATATTGAAAAGAACCTAATCCCCACCTTTGTGTCAGATAAACAGCTGGCAGAATGGAAGGTGACTACTTCCACACTTCCCACTTGTGAACTCAGGTGGTTGGGCAAAGTATAGGTTACGTCTCACCCATGCCATGATAAACTTAAGGGTCTGGTAGGGATAATTCTTGCCCTGTCAATACTGGAGACCCAAGTCTCCATAAAAGTATGGACAGTAGAATCAGTTGGGATATTGGAGGAGCAAATGCATAAGGAATATCAGCCCATCCCACCTTATGTGGTACAAATAAATGAAACATGGACAGCGTCAGGCATGGCAGGATGTTCTTTAATCAAAGATACATGGATCTGTCGATATGACCTGAGAGAAGAAAGAAAAACTGCTGAGGTAATTAACAACTCTTAATAAGTGAAACACAGTATATTTCAGGATATAGTGTGTGCAAAACAACATAAACTTGTTACAATCCCAGCTTCTTCCACAATAGCCTGGTTTCCAGGCCAGGAGAAAGAGAGACCTGCATTTATATAGCACCTTTCACGACCTCCGGACATCTCAAAGCGCTTTATAGACCATGAAGTACTTTAGGAGTGTAGTCACTGTTGTAATGTAGGAAACACAACAGCCAATTTGCGCACAGCAAGCTCCCACAAACAGCAATGTGATAATGACCAGATAATCTGTTTTTGCTATGTTGATTGAGGGATAAATATTGGCCAGATAAGTTAATAAACCAGCGTATGGTTTGCTTGGAATAAGGAGACCCGAAGTTGTACCATGTCTGTAACAAGATGGCACCAGAGACAAACTAAACAGTTGTGTCGGACAGGGACGTTATTGTGTCACTACGGCCGCAGCCTCTTTTGAGTACGGACCCCTCACCTGCCCTGTCACCCACTCCTCTTTCTGCTTTGAACCTACCCAGGTCACCAAGAGAGACCATGAGGTCCTGACACCAGTGACCAAGCATGATGTTACTAACATCACAGTGCACGGTGATATGCTCTCAGACACTGACAAATTGTTGATTCGATATGGATATCCAAGGCCCCTGACACTAAAACTAAGAGAGATTATAGAACGAACTGAGATCTCAGCCTCATCAGGAAAATCAAACTCTGGTACCCGAGATTGAGGCGCTGGGATGAAAATCATGGTTGGAGCACGTAAATAACATCTCAATACTCCCATGGAGAAGAATGATTTCACAACGGTTAGTTATTTTCCAATGCTGTATATTGGTCCTGGTCATTATCATGTAACACGGTGGCATAGTGGTTAGCACTGTTGTCTCACAGCGCCAGTGACCCGGGTTCGAATCCGGCCTCGGGTGACTGTCTGTGTGGAGTTTGCACATTCTCCCTGTGTCTGCGTGAGTTTCCTCCGGGTGCTCCGGTTTCCTCCCACAGTCCAAAGATGTGCGGGTTAGGTTGATTTGGCTATGATAAATTGACCCTTAGTGTTAGGGGGGATTAAATAAGTGGGGTTACGGGAATAGGGTGGGATATGTGTCGGTGCAGGCTCGATGGGCCGAAATGGCCTCTATCTGCACTGTGGGGATTCTGTGATGTACGTATTGCTTAGACAAGCCCATACAAAATGAAAGAGGAAAACAAGGAGCCACGTCAGCAGAGAGCTCTCCCAAGCGTGGAGTACAGGGTAACTCACAGATAATTATCAACATAGGAAATAAGACCAAAGGAACCATTGGAGCAATGCGTACACATTCGGTGTGCTTAGTAATCGACCGTAAAGTCGGAGATGATCCAAGGTAAAGCCAGAACGAAAGTTAATTGACCCAGAGTGATTGCTCAAATTCTGTGTCAAGAGGGTGGAATATTAGAGTGCATTAAGATGATTCATTGGTCAAACCGTTCCAGCACTCTTTCACTTAGGTTTGCATTATTATATGGGAGAAAGAGGCCACAGAATCTTGTCTCTATTACGAGTCAGCACATACCACAGTAGAGATAAGCTACGCACTTACTGTACGATAAACAAAGCTTGTAGCGCAGAGGCAAAAGTTGAATAGATTATAAGCTGGGTAAACACCTAAAAATGTAGGATCTACGCTTTTCTATGTTGTGGGCAGATGTAGCTCAAGGTAGCCCAATAAGAATGGGAGATATTTCTTCTATTAGTCGGATCAACATCTTGTGGACAGATGGAAGTCCACAGGCACACAGGCAGCCCAGAGGGATCACTTCGGGTCTGGGAACCAGGTTGCATTATTTGCGTGTCATCTTGTGATTTAATATTACACTGTAGAACAGTTACATAAAATCTAATACTGTTATTAGTCAATGTAACTAAAGCTTCTTATTGGAAAACCACCTGTGAGTGAATCATAAGCGGAGTTACTGTCGCCTGACTAACGACCCTTAGTTGCGACGGTAACCATTGAGCAATCTGCTGACACCACCTCGGACAGCAGGTGCTGGTAATGGTGCTGCTGTTGCCATTTACACCTCCTCTAGACCCATCTCTTGTTTCTTTATTTGTCGTATAACCACCCCCTTTTTGTCATTTAATCACTGTTGCCCTCCACCCTATCACAGACCTTCACTTTTGTTCTTCCCTTCCCCCTTTCCCGGGCTCTGTACTTGCTTATAAACTGTTAAATCTCTAACTTCCTATAATTCCTATCTGAAAGGTCATCGACCTGAAACGTTAACTCTGTTTCTCGCTCCACAGGTGCTGCCTGACCTGCTGAGTGTTCCCAGCATTTTCTGTTTTGATTTCAGATTTCCAGCATGGACAAAGACAAATAAGATGTAAACAAAAATGTTTCTATAAATTAAAGGCATCTAATACTCAACTAAACAGCATTAAGTACAAGGAACAGCTGAAGGAAACGAAGGCTGCTGCTAGATCCTCTAAAAGGATATGGAAAAGAGGACAATAGACAATTGTAGAAGTAATGGGCAAAGCTTTATCAGTTATGTGAAGAGTCAGCGAGCTGTCAAAGACTGTATTGGACTCTCGAAGGACGCTCAGTAGGACTCACTGGGTATGGCGGGAATATTAACTGCTTACTTTGTCTCGATCTTCACTCTCAAAGACAATGCTCGACTATTAGATTTAGTGATGATGTAAATAATAAAACTAATATTAACATAGATGAACATATTGTTTTAGATAGAATTAAGAACCTAAAATAGACAGAGCAGCCAGGTCGGAGGATATCCACCCGTGGGTCCTCAGGGAGATGGGACATGTGCTTTGCGAGCCCCTAGCCCATATTTTGAATAACTCACTGCACTTTGGGACGCTTCCGGTAGACTGGAAGGAGGCTAATGCAGTCCCCATCTTTACAAAAAGGTGCCAAGACAGACCTAGGTAATTATAGCCCCATTAGTTTGGCATCTGTAATGGGAAAGATGCCTGAGGGAATCATTAAGGATGCAATGTATGAATACTTGGATAGAGAGGGACATGTTAGGGACAGCCAAGATGGCTTCATAAAAAGGAAGTCATGTCTTATAAATTTGATTGTACTTTTTGAAGAAGTCACCAAGATGGTGGATGAGGGAAGTCCAGTAGACATTGGCTACTTAGATTTCCAAAAAGCTTTTGATGAGGTACCGCACAAGAGTCTTCTCTACAAGATCAAAGCCTCTGATATTAGTGGTAATATATTGAGCTGGATTGAGAACTGGCTGGAAAGACATAAGCAAAAAGTAGGTACAGATGGAATTGGATCTGCTTGGTGGAGACTGGTCACCAGTGGTGTCCCGCAGGGATCGTTGCTCTTTACTATTTTTATTAATGATCTGGAAGTAGGTGTTGGGGACACGATCTGCAAATTTGCAGATGCAATGAAGATCTGTGCGAGTGTTCAGACTGGGACTGTAGACAATGCTCTACTGCTTCAGGCTGGTCTGAATGTGTTGGGGGATTGGGCTCATGCCTGGCAAATGATGGCCCGGAATTTGCGGTGCCAATGACAGTGTACGCACAGCGATCGCCTGGGCAGATCTACCGCACTGATCCAAAAATCACTTTCGCTGGCACATTTGCCCAACTACTGCCCAGCAAATGCCCACGAAGCCCTTACGCCAGCGTAAGGGTTAATATAAATGTTAAATAAAAAATAAAAAAAATCATACACAAACATTTAAAATTAGTTTATGTAAATTGTGGCCCGGATTAAAATGTTTAAAATTATTTTTCAAAAAATTAAATTTTTATTGTAAATGCTTCATTAAAGGGACTTTTAATTAAATGTGAACATGGGAACATTATTTTTATTCCGGTTGTGTAAATTATTTGATTATTTGGGGATTCCTCATATGCTAATGGAGATTCCGTTCGTAAATGGAATCTCCATAAGCTTATGAGGAATCCTCCTTTCTGATTGGAGGACCAGGCCCACGTGATCCCAGGGCTCTTCCGAACCGCCTGCGTCCCTGGGATCCGTGGGCCTTTCCGCAGGCGTATGCCCGCAGGCCCAGGACCCGACGTCTCCGAAGCCCGGGAGCCAGCAGGTAGGTGCAAATTCTGGCCCTATGTTTAATTTGGATAAGTGCAGTTTTATGCATGCGGGCAACATTCATACACCCTTCAGGGAAAAGCATTAAAGAAGCTGGAGAAAGAAAGAGATCTGGGCGTTCTAGTGCATAGATCTCTAAAGGTTCATGAGCAATGCTGTGAAGCGATAGCTAGAGCGAATAGGGTGTTGAGGTGCATTTATAAGACAATTGACTATAAGACAAGGCAAACTATTTTGTCCTTGTACAAGACCTTGGTCAGGCCTTACTTGGAATACTGTGTCCAGTTTTGGTCTCCTCACATGGTGGGTGATATTGAGGCTTTGGAAAGGGTGCAGAGGAGGAGCCACTAGACTAATTCCCAGTATAAAGCATCTGAATTATCAAGATAGGCTAGAAGAGCTGGGACCCTATACTTTAGAGAAGCGTAGACTTAGGGGTGATCTGATCGAGGTTGATAAGATGATGAAGGGAATAGATTGTGTTCCAGTTGACAGTTTGTTCCAATTAACTAGGTTCGGGAGGACCAGGGGCCACAATTTTATGTTGTATCAGGCCGGATCTAGGTTGGATGTCAGGAGGTGGTTCTTTTCCCAGAGAATAGTGGACCTCCGGAACAGGCTGCCGACTCGTGCAGTGGACGCCGATTCGCTGAATTCCTTCAAGCGAGAGCTGGACCTGTTTCTGGCTGGGGCGGAGATCACCTCTTACAGAAGGGTAGGTACTGCATAGAAATATCAGAGTGTGATTTCCTGGACTAGTTTTGATCGCCATTGGGGGGTCAGAGAGCAATTTCCCAGATTTTGTACCCAAATTGGCCTGGGTTTTTATTTAATTTTTGCCTCTCCCAGGGGATTGCATGGTTTTGGGTGGAGTGGAGTGTCTATATTGTGATACACAAGATATCGCAATTGTGTGGGACAGGCTGGATTGACCAGAGGGTCTTTTCCTGTCTGTCCTTGTTCATATGTTTGTATCCGCGATATTTTGCTTGTGTATCCATAGACACTCCCTTATCTACCATGTTAGTGACCTCCTCAAAAAATTCAACTAGGTTCGTTAGACATGACTTGCCCTTTACAATCCACGCTGGCTCTCTCTGATCAGCTCATATTTGTCCAAATGCTCAGTCACTCTGTCCCTAATAACAGATTCTAGTAACTTCCCCACAACTGACGTTAGACTAATAGGCCTATAGTTTCCGGTTTCGTTTTTTAACTTTGCTTTTGAAGATTTTTTCTAGCTAACACACGTGAACAGTTTGGAAACAGAATATAAAATTCCTCCGATTTACGGGGTACTTTACTGAGGAAAATCCAGGCCAATATTTCCATGGTTGCAGCAACACAGGAACCATTTCTCTACACCTACCCTTACAGCCTTTAATTCCCTTCCCATCTAAATAGTTACCCATCTCATTAACTGGGAGTCTGCTCCCCACACTACTGTTTGAGATTTTGTTTTCGACTCTCCCTTCTTGTGTGCAGTTTGTTAACCTTGCACTCGCGTCTCATTGTTCTGGACTCAGGCTGGTTTATCGCTTAACGCTCTTATGGATTGTATTCATAATAGAGAACTCTAAATCTTGGGATCATCTGAGCCATTCTTCACCAAACTCTCTTCAATACTCTTCTGAGAGTAGAGTGCCCAAAACTTCACACAATATTCCAAATATGGCCTCACTGATGGTCTATGCAAGAGTAAAATATGTTGTTTTGACATAATCCTTAAGGTAGATCTATAACTGGTACTTAATTAGGCTTCTTGACACCAATTGCACATTGACTAGAAACCTACTAATTATCACAGTAACATCCCTTTCCTTTTCCAACTTTGCTGAAGGGACCCCTTAATCATTCCACCTTCCATCTTTGACCATTAATATCCAGCTGTTAGTCCAGCTGTTTATTTGGTGGAGCTCCCCGGATGCCATCAATCTCTATTATCACCTGGCCACACAGCTTGATGCTATTAGTAAATGAGAAGTCGCACAACACCAGGTTATAGTCCAACAGTTTTATTTGAAATCACAAGCTTTCGGAGCGCTGCTCCTTCGTCAGGTGAAGGTGACTATAGGCCTATTAGTCTAATGAAGGTGAAGTCACCTTCACCTGACGAAGGGGCAGCAGCTCCGAAAGCTTGTGATTTCAAATAAAGCTGTTGGACTATAACCTGGTGTTGTGCGACTTCTCACTTTAGTAAATGAGTTAGACAATAGCACTGTGCCTCCTATTATTCATGAATATGTGCACCATCAGAAAAGGCTTTCAGCCTGCAGTGCAGCCTGCAAACAGGCAGTGACATAGAAACTGTGGCGCAAACAGCTCCAGAAATGTTTCCAAGCTTTAATTCTACAAAACAACAGATTTCTGGGGCCAGCTCGGATTGTAACAGAAGAGAATATGATTGTCCGAGAGGGAGGTCTAGCAGTGAAGGATATTTATTTTCTTGCATTTCACATAAGCATGTGGAGAAGAACCAAATAAAGTGAAATGTTTCGGAAGCTGTGAAGAGCTTTCAATGGTCAAGGAATGATCTGTAACAGAGCCTCCCACTTACCATAAAGATAATGATGGGGTGAGGTTTGACAGGAAGCCCCAGGGAATCAGCGGGATACTCTCCTTCGTATCGGTTTCCTTTTCGATACCCTTCAAACATCTGAACTAATTCTACAAGTGATTCTTCCACTATGCTTCGGAGAAGGTTTGACGTGAGTGCAGCAACACTGGCGAAGAAGTGATCCATCTTTTTCATTCTCAGCTCCTACATTCAAAACCAGTTTGAAATTGAAAGAACATTAAACATCCTTTATTTTAAAGTAGTACAATACATGGCATTTGTCAACAAAAAATAGGTCTTAAGCAGTTGATATGTGAATAAACAGAATGACTCAGTATAATTTTCCTAAATGAATACAGGCTGCATGTGAGGGGGAGAGGGGTGGGTGTGGGGGGAGTGGGGAGAGGGGTGGGGGGAGTGGGGAGAGGGGTGGGGGGAATGGTGAGGGGGTGGGGGAGTGGGGAGAGGGGTGGGGGGAATGGTGAGGGGGTGGGGGGAGTGGGGAAAGGGGTGGGGGGAATGGTGAGGGGGTGGGGGGAATGGTGAGGGGTGGGGGGAGTAGGGAGAGGGGTGGGGGAGTGGGGAGAGGGGTGGGGGGAATGGTGAGGGGGTGGGAGGAGTGGGGAGAGGGGTGGGGGGAATGGTGAGGGGGTGGGGGGAATGGTGAGGGGTGGGGGGAGTGGTGAGGGGTGGGGGGAGTGGGGAGAGGGGTGGGGGGAATGGTGAGGGGGTGGGGGGAATGGTGAGGGGTGGGGGAGTGGGGAGAGGGGTGGGGGGAATGGTGAGGGGGTGGGGGGAATGGTGAGGGGGTGGGGGGAATGGTGAGGGGGTGGGGGAATGGTGAGGGGTGGGGGGAATGGTGAGGGGGTGGGGGAATGGTGAGGGGGTGGGGGGAATGGTGAGGGGGTGGGGGGAATGGTGAGGTGTGGGGGGAATGGTGAGGGGGTGGGGGGGAGTGGGGAGAGGGGTGGGGGAAATGGTGAGGGGTGGGGTGAATAGTGAGGGGGTGGGGGGAGTGGGGAGCGGGGTGGGGGGAATGGGGAGGGGGTGGGGGGAATGGTGAGGAGGTGGGGGGAATGGTGAGGGGTGGGGGGGAGTGGGGAGAGGGGTGGGGGAGTGGGGAGAGGGGTGGGGGAGTGGGGAGAGGGGTGGGGGAGTGGGGAGAGGGGTGGGGGAATGGAGAGGGGTGGGGGGAGTGGGTGGGGGGAATGGTGAGGGGGTGGGGGGAATGGAGAGGGGTGGGGGGAGTGGGTGGGGGGAGTGGTGAGGGGGTGGGTGGAGTGGGGAGAGGGGTGGGGGGAATGGTGAGGGGGTGGGGGAGTGGGGAGAGGGGTGGGGGCAGAGGGTAGAGGGGTGGGGGGAGTGGGGAGAGGGGTGGGGGGAATGGTGAGGGGGTGGGGGGAATGGTGAGGTGGTGGGGGGAGTGGGGAGAGGGGTGGGGGGAATGGTGAGGTGGTGGGGGGAATGGAGAGGGGGAGAGGGGTGGGTGTGGGGGGAGTGGGGAGAGGGGTGGGGGGAATGGTGAGGGGGTGGGGGAGTGGGGAGAGGGGTGGGGGGAGAGGGTAGAGGGGTGGGGGGAGTGGGAAGAGGGGTGGGGGGAATAGGGAGGGGGTGGGGGGAGTGGGGAGAGGGGTGGGGGGAATGGTGAGGGGGTGGGGGGAATGGTGAGGGGGTGGGGGGAATGGTGAGGGGGTGGGGGAGTGGGGAGAGGGGTGGGGGGAATGGTGAGGGGGTGGGGGGAGTGGGGAAAGGGGTGGGGGGAATGGTGAGGGGGTGGGGGGAATGGTGAGGGGTGGGGGGAGTAGGGAGAGGGGTGGGGGAGTGGGGAGAGGGGTGGGGGGAATGGTGAGGGGGTGGGAGGAGTGGGGAGAGGGGTGGGGGGAATGGTGAGGGGGTGGGGGGAATGGTGAGGGGTGGGGGGAGTGGTGAGGGGTGGGGGGAGTGGGGAGAGGGGTGGGGGGAATGGTGAGGGGGTGGGGGGAATGGTGAGGGGTGGGGGAGTGGGGAGAGGGGTGGGGGGAATGGTGAGGGGGTGGGGGGAATGGTGAGGGGGTGGGGGGAATGGTGAGGGGGTGGGGGAATGGTGAGGGGTGGGGGGAATGGTGAGGGGGTGGGGGAATGGTGAGGGGTGGGGGGAATGGTGAGGGGTGGGGGGAATGGTGAGGGGGTGGGGGGAATGGTGAGGGGGTGGGGGGAATGGTGAGGTGTGGGGGGAATGGTGAGGGGGTGGGGGGGAGTGGGGAGAGGGGTGGGGGAAATGGTGAGGGGTGGGGTGAATAGTGAGGGGGTGGGGGGAGTGGGGAGCGGGGGTGGGGGGAATGGGAGGGGGTGGGGGGAATGGTGAGGAGGTGGGGGGAATGGTGAGGGTGGGGGGAGAGGGGTGGGGGAGTGGGGAGAGGGGTGGGGGAGTGGGGAGAGGGGTGGGGGAGTGGGGAGAGGGGTGGGGGAATGGAGAGGGGTGGGGGGAGTGGGTGGGGGGAATGGTGAGGGGGTGGGGGGAATGGAGAGGGGTGGGGGGAGTGGGTGGGGGGAGTGGTGAGGGGGGTGGGTGGAGTGGGGAGAGGGGTGGGGGGAATGGTGAGGGGGTGGGGGAGTGGGGAGAGGGGTGGGGGGAGAGGGTAGAGGGGTGGGGGGAATGGTGAGGGGGTGGGGGGAATGGTGAGGTGGTGGGGGGAGTGGGGAGAGGGGTGGGGGGAATGGTGAGGTGGTGGGGGGAATGGAGAGGGGGAGAGGGGTGGGTGTGGGGGGAGTGGGGAGAGGGGTGGGGGGAATGGTGAGGGGGTGGGGGAGTGGGGAGAGGGGTGGGGGGAGAGGGTAGAGGGGTGGGGGGAGTGGGGAGAGGGGTGGGGGGAATGGGGAGGGGGTGGGGGGAGTGGGGAGAGGGGTGGGGGGAATGGTGAGGGGGTGGGGGGAATGGTGAGGGGGTGGGGGGAATGGTGAGGGGGTGGGGGGAGTGGGGAGAGGGGTGGGGGGAGTGGGGAGTGGGGTGGGGGGAATGGTGAGGGGGTGGGGGGAATGGGGAGGGGGTGGGGGGAATGGTGAGGGGGTGGGGGGAATGGTGAGGGGGTGGGGGGATTTGGGAACAGGGGTGAGGGAAATGGTGAGGGGGTGGGGGGAATGGTGAGGGGGGTGGGGGAGTGGTGAGAGGGGTGGGGGGAGTGGGGAGAGGGGTGAGGGGAATGGTGAGGGGGTGGGGGGAATGGGGAGGGGGTGGGGGTAATGGTGAGGGGGTGGGGGGAGTGGGGAGAGGGGTGGGGGGAATGGTGAGGGGGTGGGGGGAGTGGTGAGAGGGGTGGGGGGTATGGGTAGGGGGTGGGGGGAATGGTGAGGGGGTGGGGGGAATGGGGAGGGGGTGGGGGGAATGGTGAGGGGGTGGGGGGAATGGGGAGGGGGTGGGGGGAATGGTGAGGGGGTGGGGGGAATGGTGAGGGGGTGGGGGGAATGGGGAGGGGGTGGGGGGAATGGTGAGGGGGTGGGGGGAATGGTGAGGGGGTGGAGGGAATGGTGAGGGGGTGGGGGAGTGGTGAGAGGGGTGGGGGAATGGTGAGGGGGTGGGGGGAATGGTGAGGGGGTGGTGTGAAAGGTGAGGGGCTGGGGGGAATGGTGAGGGGGTGGGGGAATGGTGAGGGGGTGGGGGGAATGGTGAGGGGGTGGGGTGAAAGGTGAGGGGCTGGGGGGAATGGTGAGGGGGTGGGGGGAATGGGGAGGGGGTGGGGGGAGTGGGGAGAGGGGTGGGGGGAATGGTGAGGGGGTGGGGGGAATGGTGAGGGGGTGGGGGGAATGGTGAGGGGGTGGGGGGAATGGTGAGGGGGTGGGGGGAATGGGGAGGGGGTGGGGGGAGTGGGGAGAGGGGTGGGGGGAATGGTGAGGGGGTGGGGGGAATGGGGAGGGGGTGGGCAGGACCCAGCTACCCCGGTTGCCGCCCTTTGTTTACAGTTCTGTAATCGGACAGAATGGTCGAGCTTCTGATCACTGGAAGAGGCAGGGGTGGTAGGAGGACATCTCCCGCCAGTTCCACCTTTACAAGGGCCAACGTGACGTGCTCCCGTGGGATTGGGGGCCCATTGCCGATTCCTCGGGGCGGCAGAGTGATCGACTGCCTTAAGCAAAGCATTTCGGGATCATTTGTAAAACAAATACTCTTCAGCCGCAGAGAGCTGCCCTTCAGTGGAGCATCAAGGTGCCCCCCCCTTCCCCCCGACTGTCTTACGCCCGCTCTCCCTATGGGGTGCACGCGCCCACAAAGTGTGGTAAATGGCATAGGCGCCCACCCCTTTGACACGGATGGCGTCGTCACCATGTTTTAGGATGGGGTCAATGTTGGGTAACACTGTCGACCAGACATCTGACGGTGGAGCGAGGCGGCAGACATTTCAGGCCCATTATTGTTGCCAGTCAGGGTTTGTCAGTGGAATTCCTTCTGAATAGAAATATTGCAACAGGCTGGCTCACCTCATTATCTTGGGGCATCCAGGATTCGACATTTTCTCTGCTCTCACCAATTATATCACAACAATCCTTCAACCACTGATCCTGCAAAATGATAACTCTGTTCTTTGTAGCCATGGAGACATGGTTAATTAGCTGATCCAGGGTAAAGGGGAAAACCTGCGAGAGTGCCTCAGATTCTATCAGGCTGAAGTTTCTGTATCTGTAACACAGAAGTGCAAATTATGAACAAAATGCACTTTATGAAAGTCAATGAAAGAAAAAACAAATTTTCCCTGCAGTACAACAGTGACTACACTTCAAAAGTATTTCACTGGCTGTAAAGCACTTTGGGACATCCTGAGGTCATGAATGGCGCTATAGAAATGCGAGTTCTTTCATTTGCATTTATTTCACACCATTCAGGACATCCCAAAGCGCTTTACAGCCAGTGAAGTCATTTTGAAGCGTAGTCACTGTAGTAATGTAGAGACATACGGCAGCCAATTTGTGCACAGCAAGCTCCCACCAACAGCAATGTGATACTGACCGGATATTCTGTTTTAGTGATGGAGGTTGAGGGATAAATATTGGCCAGTACACCGGGGAGAACTCCTCTGCTCTTCTTCGAATAGTGGCCGTAGGATATTTTACATCCACCTGAGAGAGCAGACGGGGCCTCGGTTTAACATCTTATCTGAAAGACGGCACCTCCGACAGTGCAGCACTCCCTCAGTACTGCACTGGAGTGTCAGCTTAGATTATGTGCTCAAGTCTCTGGAGTGGGACTTGAACCCACAACCTTCTGACTCAGTAGCAAGAGTGGTACCACTGAGTCAAATCCTATACTCCACAGGATATGGTAACATGGTTAAACAAGTCACTTATAATTCATCTTGTAGAATCTTTAACAATTTGCTCACAAGGTCTATGGTTGCTAGCGGGTCTCCTGTGTTGTTGCTCATGGTAAGTCGGCGTGTGCTGTGTTGTGTAAGGGCAGGGACATACCATGATATAAAATAGAGTGTTAGGTGTTTGTCCCTTTAAGGCTGGGAGGTGTAACTGCTCTGTGTTCTTGGCATGAATGTTGGATGTACTTAGTCAGGCTGCAGATGAGAAGCCTTGCTTTGTTTGATTGACAGGTCGATTTAGAATTTGGAGGCACGGTGAAGCAGGGGAGAAAGGGAGATGAAACACGCCATTTTAAAATTGTTTTGCATCTGTAATAAAGAGAGTTGGATGTGCAGGAGGTAGAACGTGCAAAATGTCCTGACTGTAAAGAGGTTTCGAATGTTTCACTTTTCCTACATTTATACCCAGCCTGGGAATATTGAATGATTTTTAGTTTCTTTGAACATCTGCTTCTCTGCAGCCTGACACAGCTCATGAGGAAATGGGAGTGAGAGTATGGGGGCTGGGAGTCAATTTTATGGGGAGAATGACCTAATCATTTGACTAATAAATTTGCCTAGGATAGAATAAATTTGCATATGATTAACAGTGACGCAGCAATGTTAGCCAGGATGTTATGGGATGTGTACAATGGCACTCAGCACACAAGACTTGTAATATATTGTGGGTATTTCAGGCTGCAGAACAAATTCAACTTTAAACTCAGCAATCGTTTGTATTTCATATGAATGCAGCAGATTTTTGTTAATATTTTGAATTCACAAACAAAAATTACACATAAACCATAGACTTTAAAAATCCTGGGCCGTGACCTGTCATTTGTTCTTTAACACCAGTCTCAAGAGATTCTCGTCTCAGTCATTTCAAAACTAATGCACAAAATGAAGTGGAACTTTCAAAGTGCGTACCTGGTCTGAAAGTTGAGGAGTATGGCAGACATGACAGGGTGAGTGATGTACAAGGCATCGTTTAGCTTGTGTCGTGCACAGTTTACACTTTCATGCCATGGAAACCTCTCTCTGCCGGCAGTGTTAGACGGCTAGAGAAATAAAACGGATTACAGAAAACACTACAGGAACAACAGAAAAGATAAAGACACACATTGAGGCTATCTTAGTAGCCCATGAGTGATGAGTTCATCAAGCTCACGATTGGGATAATTGCTAGATTCTGCTTTTACCTGTTTCCATTGTGATTCTGTAGAAATATTATCCTGTTCTTAAAGATGGCTGACCTAAATCTATTTTATTGCCTGATTTTCATTTTTCCCCACACAGTGTTACCTCCTAGTATAATGTTGACATTTCTGCCATGTTGTCATGGCCACTGATGGTTGGACTGGTTCATTGGGTTTGGCTGATGTTTTGTACCCTTGATTTTGGCTCTGGCAGTACGTGAGGTGACTGGTTGGACACCTGTCCTATGACAGGAAGGACTCTGATTGTCTCCATGTCCTTTATTATAGTGGAGGGGGAAATGACTGTTGTCATGGCAATAAAACCAGCTATCGTTGACAGACAAATGTCCAGTTGGTGCTGGGTCAGCTGCTGTACTGCCCTCTCCCTTCCAGATAAGGTCAGCTCTATGTCTGAATCTTGGCAGCAATCCCCTACTGCTGGCAGAGCTACTCGAGAGAGGGGTGAATGAAATAACAAGTCTGAGCCATTGGAACAGGCAGACCGGACCTCTGAATGGAATCACCCTCAAGAATGCGGAACTCTCTCAGTCACGCACCAGAGTATCAGTTCATATTCGAGTCTCAAACCCTTCACTCTTGTGCAGTCCCATCTGAGGTACAGATGCAGAGTTAAGCTTGTATCAGCCAGTACATAGTTTTGTGCGTGAGTGTGGGATTCAGTCTGTCATTTTATACTTGTTACCCAACATTTGTGATAGAATCGAAGGTTACGGCCCCGGTGGTTACTCCGGGATTGCGCCCGCTGGTGACCTCCAGCGCTGACCCTGCTGGAGTTGGATTGGCCAGCCGGAGGGCACTTGACTTACACAGGGCCATTGGGCACAAGTGGCACCGTGGGCACAGCTGGGAGGCCCACCTGCCCCAAGCAGCTGGAACTCCACCTCCTGCCCATACGAACAAAGGAACTTAGGAACAGGAGGAGGCCATTCAGCCCCTCGAGCCTGTTCTGCTATTCAATCAGATCTGGCTGATCTGTATCTTAACCTCATCACCCCACCTTGGTTCCGTTACTCTTAATACCATCATGGGGGTTGGGTGGAAGGGGCTGCCCAGGCACGTAATCTGAGAGCCCATTGAGCCCTTCTTTATTAAAAAAGCTTTACCTTTCCTTCGGTAATCCAGCCCGCTTCCCTCACCTGGACCCTGTAGTGGATCCCACTTGCGCCCATCTGGAGGCCAGTGTACCTCATCTCTCTCAGTCCAGAGCCAGAGATGTGGGAACTCCTAGCGTGGTGAGTCTCCACACCCCATCTCTGACCCCTTGATATCACTGATCTTATCAGGGACGCCCCCTTTACAATCAGGAATCCTGGAGCTATGGTGGGAATCCAAATGAATCCTTGAGGGTATTTAGGAACATTATAACAGGAGGAGGCCATTCAGCCCCTCGAGTCTGTTACATAGGAACAGGAGGAGGCCATTCAGCCCCTCGAGCCTGTTACATAGGAACAGGAGGAAGCCATTCAGCCCCTCGAGCCTGTTACATAGGAACAGGACTAGGCCATTCAGTACCTCAAACCTGTTCCATCATTCAATCAGACCATGGCTGATCTGTGTCTTAACTCCATTTACCCACCTTGGATCCATATCCCTTAATACCCTTATATAACAAAATCTACCAATCTCAGTATTTGAATTTTCAAAGGACCCCCAGCCTCAACAGCCTTTTGGGGGAGAGAGTTCCAAATTTCCTCTACCCTTTATGTGAAGAAGTGCTTCCTGACATCAACACTGATTGGCCCTATTACATGAATATACCTTTAATTATTCAAAATGCTAGCGTATCTGAAGAACTTTCTCCAGCAGTAAACCATGAAGGCTCGCCAAATTTTCATTAGCTTTTCCGATCAATGGAGCAAAAATTTACATTTCTCACATACCTTAGGAGGCAGTTCAATGGCAAGTCTCTCCTGTTCTACTGGATCTAACAGCACGTAGTCAAGTATAGCCTTCCTTATGGCTCCTGTGTACACATCCTGCATTTCCTAAGTAGAAAAAGATTTTGAGTGTTTCAGAGGTACTGCGTGTTTAAAGAATTGCTAAGCAATATGGGAAATTGAACAGAAAGCTGTAGGGATTAAAGTTTTTTCTTCAATAATACCAATACAGATGATTTTGGATAGCTAAAGGCTAGATTCAATAGGTTCAATATAAACAGATTTAAGTTTGACAAAAAGAACATTTGTCCTAAATTAAATTTATGAAACTAGGGCCATTTCTGAGCGCGGCCCGGTAAGTTATCTCCAAGCGGATTACCACTAGGATTGTTCACAGAAAACGAAAGTCCATTCTTGTCAGTGTTGTCGTGATCTGGTGCTCACTGCCTGAAAGGGCGGTGGAAGCAGATTCAATAGTAACTTTCGAAAGAGAATTGGATAAATACTTGAAAAGGGAAAATTTGCAGTGTTATGGGGAAAGAGCGGGGGAGTGGGACTAGTTGGATCGCTCTAACAAAGAGCTGGCACAGGCACGATGGACCGAATGGCCTCCTTCTGTACTGTATCATTCTAGGATTCTATAGCAGTATGGAGGAACACACTTTACAAAGAGTGAGGTCTGAGACACTGGCCAACGATGGACCTCCAGATAGACTGGTGGGGGCGCAAGCCCTGGATATAATCACGAGCCAGTTAGATGCTGCAATGGGGGAGTGCGGGGTGCTTCAGAATGGATGAAGTGGATAGCAACTAATTGCTTTGGTAGCCCTTCTCTCACATTCTACATGAAATACAGACTCATAAAAAGGATAAGGGTACGGTAACATAGTGGTTATGTTACTGGACTAGTAATCCAGAGGCCTGGACTAATAATCTCAGAGACATGAGTTCACCACGGCAGCTGGGGAATTTAAATTCAATTAAATAAATCTGGAATAAAAAGCTAATATCAGTAATGGTGACCATGAAACTATCGGATTGTCTTAAAAACCCATCTGGTTCACTAATGTCCTTTAGGGAAGGAAATCTGCCGTCCTTACCCGGTCTGGCCTATATGTGACTCCAGACCCACAGCAATGTGGTTGACTCTTAACTGCCCTCTGAAATGGCCGAGCAAGCCACTCAGTTGTACCAAACCGCACGGACTGCAGCGGTTCAAGGCGGTGGCTCACCACCACCTTCTCAAGGGCAATTGGGATGGGCAATAAATGCTGGCATTGCCAGCGACGCCCACGTCCCAGGAACGAATAAATAAATAAATACCGCTGGGTCAAAAACAAGCTGAAATGAAGGTTTTACATAAAGACATGCCATGTAGAAAGTTGTGTTTATAAATTCCCAGCAGATGGTGAAAGGGAAATACTTCAAGAAATGTAGATCAGTGATAGCCGTTATTCTTTGTTATAACTTATAGTAATTCAAAACCATTTAGGATGTATGTTTACTGACACTTCAAAAAAAAATCTGCTAAAAACTGCAGATCTTAAAATATTAAAATGTAATCACATGAATTATTGAATGGAAAGCAAATCTTTGTTTTTCACATCTCATAAGATTCAATGTTGCTCAAAGAACTATCAATATATTTAGATGAGTGATTGGTGGTAGATGCCTTCTTCCATAAGCGAGGTGCCTGATTTGGGAAGGAGCATTCTTTGGGTCATCAGGGCTGAATCCACACTGAGTGCACGGACCTTGGAGTATCCTCACAACAAAACATTCAAATTGCTTTTATTTCCTAACCCTTACCAATTTCCGCCAATCTGGTGCATGATCATTGAGGCAGGTTTGGGGGGGTAACTACACTGATTTACGCTGGAGCTATACAATACCATTTTCTACATTCCTGCTGGTAATTAGTTAATCGGTCCTCGCAAATACATTTTCTGCAATAGGTTGTAATCACCTTAATGAACTGCGCAGAGAACAGAATTTTAGGCTTTTCAAAGAGAAGTTGGAAGCTCTGATTTTGGTTACATCACCATCGATTCGCATAAATGTGTTTACATGCCTATCATGACTCGGAAAAATGTTTCCCACATTAAACAGGGTAACTATTTCCAAGTTAAGTATCATTTACAGCAGGCACTGTATCGGATGGTCACTCAGCCGTTATTTAATATCTGTGATAAACTTTCTATTCCATTCATGATACCATTCTTAGGAAGATTCTTTCCTCTGTGTGACTCTGAGCCATCAGAGATTCCAGGACACCATCAGATCCAGCCCAAAGAAACACAGGGAGCAGCAATATATCTAAAATTAAACCATGAGCACAGCTGCGTTCCTTTTCGACTTTCACTCTAGAAACTTTTCTCAGGTTCAGTATCTTAGACACCTCCTATAGGTGAGCAGCTCTGCGCGGTGCCCGTTAAAGACTCCACCCCTATTAATCTCAATGTCACAGTGCCAGTCCAATAGTTTCTAATGTTAGCCAACCAGTTGCATAAAGCAACTCACCAATGTCATTCCTCACTAGAGCTAGTGATTACATCTGCTTCCTCATGGTCAACTGCAAGCACCTTGACTAGGCACTCATTGTAGAGAGTGGCAGGATTCCCCAAAGTGCAAGGAGTCATATATTGCACTCACAAGGGTCGTGTGTACTCCCTTCACCAAGCTGGGACCAATGCCAACAGGAAACAATCCCACTCTCTCAACGTGCAGCTCATTTGTGACCAGCATTCAAGAAGCTCGATACCATCCAGGACAAAGCAGCCCGCTTGATTGGCACCCCATCCACCACCTTAAACATTCACTCCCTCCACCACCGGCGTACCGTGGCTGCAGTGTGTACCATCTACAAGAGGCACTGCAGCAACTCGCCAAGGCTTCTTCGGCAGCACCTCCCAAACCCACGACCTCTTCCACCTAGAAGGACAAGGGCAGCAGGTGCATGGGAACACCACCACCTCCAAGTTCCCCTCCAAGTCACACACCATCCTGACTTGGAAATATCTCGGCCGATCCTTCATCGTCACTGGGTCAAAATCCCGGAACTCCCTCCTTAACAGCATTGTGGGATTACCTTCACCACACGGACTGCAGCGGTTCAAGAAGGTGGCTCACCACCACCTTCTCGAGGGCAACTAGGGATGGGCAATAAATGCTGGCCTTGCCAGCAACGCTCACATTCCGTGAATGAATAAAAAATATTACAACAGTGATTACACTTCAAAAGCAATTCACTGGCTGTGAAGCACTTTGGGACGTCCTGAGAACATGAAAGGCGCTATATAAATGCAAATCTTTCTGGTTTCTTTCTCTATTAGATTGCATGTTTGAAGTCAGAGCACTTGAAAGAAATATAATCCATAGATCAAAGGATGAGCCTATCAAGGCTAAAAGAATGAAAGTGATGCTTTATTAAGGGATATCTCTGACAGTAAAGGCAGGTCTTAACTGAACACAGTTAACCTTAATAAGCTGGCACATGAGTTTCCTAAAAAAATTCAACGTGGCAAAGACTTGAGAGACAATTCTTCCATCAAAATTTGCATCTAGTAGATTCAGAATCTGGTCGATTGGATGTTGAAACAACTACGCCACATCTGCTCATATTATCTCACACAGAAGTTCCCAAGTTTTCTAACGGGAGCAAGAATTCCTGACACAATCTGGTAGACCACCTGTGAAAACCACAGTACCACACCCTGTTAACCCTCACACACCCACAGAGAACTGCACCACACCCTGTTAATCCTCACACACCCACAACCAACTGCACCACACCCTGTTAACCCTCACACACCCACAGAGAACTGTACCACACCCTGTTCACCCTCACACACCCACAACCAACAGTACCACACCCTGTTAACCCTAACACGCCCACAACCAACAGTACCACACCCTGTTAACCCCCACACACCCACAACCAACAGTACCACATCCTGTTAACCCTCACACACCCACAACCAACAGTACCACACCCTGTTAACACTCACACACCCACAACCAACTGTACCACACCCTGTTAACCCTAACACGCCCACAACCAACAGTACCACACCCTGTTAACACTCACACACCCACAACCAACTGTACCACATCCTGTTAACACTCACACACCCACAACCAACAGTACCACACCCTGTTAACCCTCACACACCCACAACCAACAGTACCGCATCCTGTTAACCCTCACACACCCACAGCCAACACTACCACACCCTGTTAACCCTCACACACCCACAAGCAACAGTACCACATCATTAACCCTCACACACCCATAGCCAACTGTATCACACCCTGTTAACCCTCACACACCCACAACCAACAGTACCACACCCTGTTAACCCTCACACACCGACAACAAACAGTACCACAGCCTGTTAACCCTCACACACCCACAGCCAACAGTACCACACCCTGTTCACCCTCACACACCCACAACCAACAGTACCACACCCTGTTAACCCTCACACACCCACAACCAACTGTACCACACCCTGTTAACCCTCACACGCCCACAACCAACTGTACCACAGCCTGTTAACCCTCACACACCCACAACCAACAGTACCACACCCTGTTAACCCTCACACACCCACAATCAACTGTACCACACCCTGTTAACCCTCACACACCCACAACCAACAGTACCACACCCTGTTAAACCTCACACGCCCACAACCAACTGTACCACACACTGTTAACCCTCACACACCCACAACCAACAGTACCACACCCTGTTAACCCTCACACACCCACAATCAACTGTACCACACCCTGTTAACCCTCACACACCCACAACCAACAGTACCACACCCTGTTAACCCTCACACACCCACAACCAACTGTACCACACCCTGTTAACCCTCACACACCCACAACCAACTGTACCACAGTTCTGTTTCACTCTCCACGGATGCTGTCTGGCCTGCTGAATTTTCCCAGCGTTTTCTGTTGTTATTTAGGATTTCCAGCATCTGCAGTATTTTGCTATTGTACCACACCCTATTAACCCTCACACACCCACAGCCAACACTACCACACGCTATTAACCCTCACACACCCACAACCAACACTACCACACCCTATTAACCCTCACACACCCACAGCCAACACTACCACACGCTATTAACCCTCACACACCCACAACCAACAGTACCACACCCCATTAACCCTCACACACCCACAGCCAACACTACCACACACTATTAACCCTCACACACCCCCAGCCAACACTACCACACGCTATTAACCCTCACACACCCACAACCAACAGTCCCGCATCCTGTTAACCCTCACACACCCACAGCCAACACTACCACACGCTATTAACCCTCACACACCCACAACCAACAGTACCACATCCTGTTAACCCTCACACACCCACAGCCAACTGTACCACACCCTGTTAAGCCTCACACACCCACAACCAACAGTACCGCATCCTGTTAACCCTCACACACCCACAGCCAACACTACCACACGCTATTAACCCTCACACACCCACAACCAACAGTACCACATCCTGTTAACCCTCACACACCCACAGCCAACTGTACCACACCCTGTTAAGCCTCACACACCCACAACCAACAGTACCACACCCTGTTAACCCTCACACACCCACAGCCAACAGTACCACATCCTGTTAACCCTCACACACCCATAGCCAACTGTACCAACCCTGTTAACCCTCACACATCCACAACCAACTGTACCACACCCTGTTAACACTCACACACCCACAACCAACAGTACCACACCCTGTTAACCCTCACACACCCACATCCAACAGTACCACACCCTGTTAACCCTCACACACCCACAGCCAACTGTACCACACCCTGTTAACCCTCACACACCCACAACCAACTGTACCACACCCTGTTAACCCTCACACACCCACAGCCAACAGGACCACACCCTGTTAACCCTCACACACCCACAACCAACAGTACCACACCCTGTTAACCCTCACACACCCACAGCCAACTGTACCACACCCTGTTAACCCTCACACACCCACAACCAACAGTACCACACCCTGTTAACCCTCACACACCCATAGCCAACAGTACCACACCCTGTTAACCCTCACACACCCACAACCAACTGTACCACACCCTGTTAACCCTCACACACCCACAACCAACTGGACCACACCCTGTTAACCCTCACACACCCACAGCCAACTGTACCACACCCTGTTAACCCTCACACACCCACAACCAACTGTACCACACCCTGTTAACCCTCACACACCCACAACCAACAGAACCACACCCTGTTAACCCTCACACACCTACAACCAACAGTACCACACCCTGTTAACCCTCACACACCCACAACCAACAGAACCACACCCTGTTAACCCTCACACACCCACAACCAACAGTACCACACCCTGTTAACCCTCACACACCCACAACAAACAGTACCACACCCTGTTAACCCTCACACACCCACAACCAACTGTGCCGCGAACTGAGTCCTGCTGAAAAGGGGTCAAGCCAATCCGGATCCTAAATGGCAATTAACATAATTTGTTTACTTGTGTATCTCTTATGATATTGCGTAATATCTGATTGACTGGAAATCTAAAGTCTTCTCACCTTGGAAAGGAGTTCTGGTTAGACATGCCCTGGAACCAGCCAGAGTATTTCAAATAGCGGGCCCTATATCCCGGCATCATCGTGCTGCTTCCAGATGTAGCCTTCAGATCATCGAACATTGTACTCTGAGGTAAACAGTGTATGGGATAAAATAGCTGGCGGGGTCCCTGATCCCCCGGCATAATAGAGGTCTTTAAAATTATCAAAGACTTTGATAGGGTAGACGTAGAAATTATGTTTCCACTTGTGGGGGGGACGAAAACTAGAGGCCATAAATATAAGACTGTCACCAATAAATCCAGTAGGGAATTCAGGAGAAACTTCTTTACCCAGAGTGTGGTGAGAATGTGAAACTCGCTACCGCAGGGAGTAGTTGAGGTGAATAGCATGGATGCATTTAAGGGGAAGCTAGATAAACACATGAGGGAGAATGAAATAGAGGGATATGATGATAGGGTGAGATGAAGAGGAATGGGAGGAGGCTTGTATGGAGCATAAACACCGGCATGGACCAGTTGGGCCGATTGGCCTGTATCTGTGATGTAGACTCGATGAAACTCGATGTATGATTGGTGGAAACTGCAGAGAAATGGTGTGAAACGCCCTTCACGCCATTTCTTCAGGGTGTCACACCACACCTTAGGAAGGATATATTGGCCTTGGAGGGAGTGCAGCGTAGGTTTACCAGAATGATACCCGGACTCCAAGGGTTAAGTTACGAGGAGAGATTACACAAATTAGGGTTGTATTCCCTGGAATTTAGAAGGTTAAGGGTGATCTGATCGAAGTTTTCAAGATATTAAGAGGAACAAATAGGGTAGATAGAGAGAAACTATTTCCACTGGTTGGGGAGTCTAGGACTAGGGGACATAGTCTAAAAATTAGAGCCAGATCTTTCAGGAGTGAAGTTAGGAAACACTTCTACACACAAAGGGTGGGAGAGGTTTGGAACTCTCTTCCGCAAACGGCAATTGATGCTAGATCAATTGTTAATGTTAAATCTGAGATTGCTAGATTTTTATTAACCAAAGGTACTAAGGGATATGGGCCAAAGTCAGGTATATCGAGTTAGGCCACAGATCAGTCATGATCTCATTGAATGGCGGAACAGGCTTGAGGGGCTCAATGGCCTCCTCCTGTTCCTATGTTCCTATGTTACGACAGGAGGTTGGAGAACTCCAGTGGAAATTCCACCCTAGAGTCTACACTGGTGAAGGGAGAAGCAGTCTGCCCTCAACTCATATCTTGTAACCAGAGTTTATGAGATAATTGCACAGGAAATGGGATGCTGTTGGTCACCAGCTTACATAATATTCAGATGCAACAGAGAGGACAAACTATGGCTAAGGCTACATCAGTAATATTATTAAAGTTAGCCACGTGACCCTTGGACAACTTGGCCTGGAATGTCCGCTGGGTTTCTCGAGCTGGAGAAATGGTGTAAAGAGCTAAAAACAGCTGTTTCCAATGTGTCTCCAGGGAGTCTCAGCGGGAGATTGGGAGACCTTCATGGGAATTCTTCCTTCTTATACATGTTACAGAACTTGTTGAGTGGAACATTTCAAGGACCTGGTGAAGTGCAGCAACAACACCAAGCACGCACTATTCATTTTTAACCCATTCATGAAAGGATGTAAAGGAAAAAAACATAAAACCCAAAATATCACTTTCTAGTCTTGGTCAGGAATGAAAATTGCGAGGTGCTTGGCTGACTAGTAATGAGAGGCTGCAGTTCATAGAATCATACAGCACAGAAGGAGGCCATTCAGCTCATCATACTGACATCAGTAGTAGGGAAAATGCTAGAATCTATTATTAAGGACGTGGTAACAGGGCACTTAGAAAATAATAATAGGATTGGGCAGAGTCAACACGGATTTATGAAAGGGAAATCATGTTTGACGAATCTGTTAGAATTTTTTGAGGTTGTAACTATCAGAATAGATAAGGGGGAACCAGTGGATGTGGTGTATTTGGATTTTCAGAAGGCATTTGATAAGGTGCCACACAAGAGGTTATTAAACAAAATTAGGGCTCATGGGATTGGGGGTAATATACTAGCATGGATTGAGGATTGGTTAATGGACAGAAAACAGAGAGTAGGAATAAACGGGTCATTTTCGGGTTGGCAGGCTGTAACTAGTGGGGTACTGCAAGGATCAGTGCTTGGGCCTCAGCTATTCACAATCTACATCAACGATTTGAATGAGGGGACCAGATGTAATATATCCAAGTTTGCTGATGATACAAAGCTGGGTGGGAATGTAAGTTGTGAGGAGGATGCAAGGAGGCTTCAAGGGGATATAGACAGGCTAAGTCAGTGGGCAAGAACATGGCAAATGGAATATAATGTGGAGAAATGTGAAGTTATCCACTTTGGTAGGAAAAATAGAAAAGCAGAGTATTTTTTAAATGGTGAGAGATTGGGAAATGTTGGTGTTCAGAGGGACCTGGGTGTCCTTGTACAAGAATCACTGAAAGTTAACATGCAAGCAATTTTTTTTTTATTCGTTCATGGGATGTGGGCGTCACTGGCAAGACCAGCATTTATTGCCCATCCCTAGTTGCCCTTGAGAAGGTGGTGGTGAGCCACCTTCTTGAACCACTGCAGTCCGTGTGGTGAAGGTACTCCCACAGTGCTGTTAGGGAGGGAGTTCCAGGATTTTGACCCAGCAACGATGAAGGAATGGCGATCTACTTCCAAGTCTGGATGGTGTGTGACTTGGAGGGGAACTTGGAGGTTATGGTGTTCCCATGCACCTGCTGCCCTTGTCCTTCTAAGTGGAAGAGTTCGTGGGTTTGGGAGGTGTTGCTGAAGAAGCCTTGATGAGTCCACAGTACACCGGTGGTGGAGGGAGTGAATGTTTAAGGTGGTGGATGGGGTGCCATTCAAGCGGGCTGCTTTGTCCTGGATGGTGTCGAGCTTCTTGAGTGTTGTTGGAGCTGCACTCATCCAGGCAAGTGGAGAGTATTCCATCGCACTCCTGACTTGTGCCTTGTAGATGGTGGAAAGGCTTTGGGGAGTCAGGAGGTGAGACACTCGCCGCAGAACACGAAAGCAAATGGTATGTTGGCCTTTATTACAAGAGGATTTGAGTATAAGAGTAAAGACTTCTTACTGTAATTATATAGGGCCCTGGTGAGACCACACCTGGAGTATTGTGTACAGTTTTGGTCTCCTTACCTAAGGAAGGATATACTTGCCATAGAGGGAGTGCAACGAAGGTTCCCCAGACTGGTTCCTGGGATGGGGGATTGTCCTATGAGGAGAGATTGAGTAGACTACATCTATATTCGCTAGAGTTTAGAAGAATGAGAGGTGATTTCATTGAAACATACAAAATTCTTACAGGCTTGACAGGGTAGATGCAGGGAGGATGTTTCCTCTGGCTGGGGAGTCTAGAACCAGGGGTCACAGTCTCAGAATAAGGGGTCGGCCATTTCGGACTGAGATGAGGAGAAATTTCTTCACTCAGAGGGTGGTGAATCTTTGGAATTCTCTACCTCAGAGGGCTGTGGAGGCTCAGTCATTGAGTATATTCAAGACAGAGATCGATAGATTTTTGAATTTTAAGGGAATCAAGGGATATGGGGATAGTGCAGGAAAGTGGAGATGAGGTAGAGGATCAGCCATGATCTTATTGAATGGCAGAGCAGGCTCAAAGGGCCAAATGGCCTACTCCTTCTCCCATTTCTTATGTTCTTATCATACCTGTGCTGGTTCTTTAAAAAGCTATAGATTTAGTCCCACTCCCCTGCTCTTTCCCCATAGCCTCGTAAATTTTTCCACTTCAGGTATTTATCCAATTCTCTTTTGAAAGTTATTACTGAATCTGCTTCCACCACCCTTTCAGGCCGTGCGTTCCAGATCATAACTCGCTGCACAAAAAAAATGTCCTCATCTCCTTTCTGGTTCTTTTGCCAATGACCTAAATCTCCTCGGCCTATCGCAGTGATAGAATTTTGATAGCATTCCGAGGCCTGATGTCATGATCTATGGAATATTAGGGAAAGAAAGACTCAGAGAAAAGTGACTCTTGTAGGGCCTGACTCAGTGAAGGTGAGTGCACGCAGTCACTCAAACCCACACCCTCAGATTTCTGCTCAACTGCTCTAACAGGGCCTGCTAGGATAGTTGAAATGTCACTGATGCCACACAAAATCCCAAAGCGTTGTGTGAAAACAGCAATCGATTGTTAATCTAAATTCCTACTGTGTCAGGCAGAGATACATAAATTGCATAAAACTGAAGACTGGAACTGCTCCAAGTAAAACCCCTTGAAAACAAAAATGTAACACCTTACTGTTACGGGTTGTCCACAGCGCAGGCTGAAAATGAGAAGGGAGTGAGACAGGTCCCAGCTGCAGGAATACAGGCTGTACACAAAAGTAGGACCATCTCTCCTGAGTGCTCTTAATTCTCCTGTGATTGATTTGGAGCTCAAAGTCCAAGAAGCCGTGAAAGCCGGATCCAGCAGGCTTGGGAAACCAACCTACAGCCATTGGTGCGGGTTTCAAAGCACTTCACAAAGACCTACTGCTCAACATTCAGAGGCCCGTGAGCCTCGTCGGGAGATGACGGCGTTGTCGACGCCAGCTTTGAGCCCCTATGTTGCCGGGCAGAAGCTTGTGCCCTGGAAAGCAATGAGCACACAGCAACTTCACGAATGCACAAGGCTGGCGTTCACACAGAGACACCAGAGCTTGCTGCAGGTGACGGTACCAGGCCTTCCAAATCGCAGACAGCTGGATAGCCTTACACTACTGCTTAGTTAGCAACATGCTTCAAGGTATGGCGCAGGCCAGAGCATTATACAGAGGTACACTAATCACAAGGGGTAAATGCATCAGAAAACGTTGAGGCATGCATCACATAGAGACCCTCATCCACTAAATAACAATATTTCACTATTAATACAGTAATGCCAACTCTTGCGAATTAATCGCGAGACATGCGATTTCTAATGAAATCCCCCCCAACTCGCGATTCACCTCAGAAAACTCATGCTTTTTCTTTGCCGAGCATGAAGGAGGCGTGACCGTGTCAGCAAGACACTGATTGATTGACCCTGCAGGAATCCACAGCAGGGGGCGAGGCGGGTGCCAGGCCTTCTCTACCTCAGCAGTGACTGATCCAGTGGGGGGGGGGGCTTGTCCACGGGTTGATTGACAGGACTGTACCTGCCCTGCCTCAGGAGGCCAGGTTTCGCTGACAGACTGATATTTACCTGTGTAGTATCAGTGCAGACGATAGTGAGTCACCAGCGTGCTGTTGCCTGCAGGCGTCAACAACGAAACAAAGTTTGCACCACACGTATCTCTGGAGAGATGCACAGAACACACAGCAGGGAGCTAGATTTATCCCGGGAGGGAGAATAATGGCATCACCTGCGAATTATGAAGGTTATCGCTCACCAGTGAGATCGACAGCATTCCACTGTTTACTGCCGACTGTTTTAAAATTCCAAACACTCATCTGGAACAATGGGCTTGACCAGTGGGATATAATGATGAATGACCCCAAGTGCAGTTATGGGCCAGAAATTCGGTTCTCCGGCTTCCTGCGGGTGCAAGCATCGCATGCATACTTGCCTACCGCGCCTGTCGTTGTGCTTCGGGCCCACGAAGAATTCGGGTCCTGGGCCTCCTGCAGCTGCCGGCGCGCAGTGCTTGCGTATCCCAGGGGCGCAGTTAGTTCGAAGCGTCCCCTGGGATCACGTGGGTCATGGGGAGCCAATCCTAGCAGGGAATTTTCATTCATAGATTTGACAGGAAGACCTGTCAAATCTATGAATAGAGATCGGCCCCAAAACCACACTAAAACTTCAAATAAATTTTTTAAAAACCATCACATTTTTAAAATAACTATAAATTACATAAATTAACTACTTTAAACAAAAATTTTAATTTTTGAAAAAATTAATTAAACTTTTTAACGGTGCTAAAAATAAACTTACCTTTCTTTAAAGTATGTAAAAAAAGATAAACCTGTTGAAAAAATGTTTAAATTGTACTTAATTAAACACTTATCTTGTTAAAAACAGGCCTTGCGCCTCCTTTTTCCCCGTGCAGCTTCTCCATACTTACCCTCACGGAGAAACCTGAAAAAGAAACGAAGTTCGCTGCGTGCGCGCTGCCTCTCCCGCGCACGCGTTCGATTTCTGAACCCCTTCCTTCAGGGGAACGGAAGTTCCAGTTTCCCGCGCATGCGCAGTGCATGCAGGAAACCGGCACTTCAGGTGGCCTTACGGGTGAGTACACAGCGCGTACTCACCCGGCAAGGGCCGAATTTCTGGCCTAGTTTTTCGTGGTTCAACAGAGAATCTTGAAAATTTGGAGCAAAGGTTAGAAGGGGCGTATCTAAAATTGTTTATTACGGTGGAACCAATTTTAGCTTCAACAGAGACGTTCGGGACTGCACTGAAAAGGGGGCAAGAGAAGTTTTGATCTTTCTTATATGATAGCAAATTTTCAATGCGGGTTAAGTATGTGGCACATAAGATGGGGTGTCAAAACAGTTCTTTATGGTTCAAAACTGCGAGGTGTGCAACAGAAGGCTTCCTTTAATCCATGTGTGAAATCCAGAGACTAAGCTGTGAGGGGAGTTGTAGCAAAAAGGGGAAACAGTTTATGAAGGTAGGTGTAGGATATATGAACACTAAGTCCTGCACAAAGGCCACAGTATATAAGAAAAATTGTACTGAAAAATTCTAATGTGGAATCTATCAATTCAAAGGCATCAGACATTCATATTCTTAAATTGTCTTCACAGGTTTTTTGGCTAAAGTTGCACGTAGTGTCTTGCGCTGGTTTTTCAAGGTGGGGCGAGAAGCGAGAGGTGGAGGAGTTTAGAGAGACTTTCCAGAGAAAGAGACAAGGCAGCTAAAGGTTCTCAATGGTGAGGCAAAGGCACTGGGAACGCACAAAAGCCCAGAGTCAAAAGGCTAAAGGATGCAGGAGGGGGTATAAAACTGGAGGAGGTTGCAGGAAGTTGGGCTGAGGTCGTGAAGGGATTTGAAGATATCGACCAAGATTCTAAATTTAAATAGTGTTGGGGGACACGCAGCCAAAGTTAGTTTGTGAAAATGGGGATAATGGGTGAACAGGACTTGAGAGCAGAAAAGAGTAAGAATGGCTAAGATTTGGACAAGTCAGAAATTATGGAGGATGGAGAGTCAGAGCCAGAAAGAGGGCATTGAAGAAAAATAATCTGTCGGTGACAAAAGCATGGATAAAGGGTTTCAGCAGTGCAGGAGTCGAGGTAGGAGCAGAAACAGGCAGTGTTGCAGGGATGGAAACACCAAGTTGTGGTGGTGGGTAGGACGTGGTGTTTGGAGCTCAGCTCTGGATCAAACAGAGGTCACGGTCTCGCACGGTCTGGTTCAGCCTGAATGAGGAGGATGGAGTCAGTGACAAGGAGCAAAGTTTATGGTGGTGGCCAAAAACAACGATAAAACGTATTGCTAATTCTGGACTATCTCCGACACAGCATGTATAATAGCGTAGGGTTTGGTTTTGGTTCACAGGAGAGTTGAGGCTTGATTTTAACATCAGGCATCAAACAGGTGGGCAGTGGGCGGAATGCTCACCTCTTCTTGCTGGCAAGTGGCCCAAGCCATAAATATATATACTTAATTGTACAACTAATTTATATTAATCATCTTAACCTTAAACTGAGATGGATGGCAGCGTGGTGATAACAGGTAGGAATTTTTAAAAGTTTTTAGTAAAGCATTTTCAGATGCAGTAATACATGTTTTTGTAAAGAGCTGTGACCTGTTAGAGATTAAATAAAGCCACTAATGAGGTTTGTAAACCAACTATCAACCTATATTGGCTTTTGTTTGAAAAAAATAGCACCTCATGCGGCTAAAAATTCATTAGAGCCAAGGAATGGGCGGTGTCAGTAGAAAAGTTGGAGAATTAGCGCCAGGCGCAAATGCTTCAGATTGCACGCAAACTTCGTCCTCACTGCTCAATAAAATTATTGGGAGGAAAAATTCAGTTGATTTGCGCCTCCTGTTAGCGCCCTAAGAGGTGGCGGTTAGCGGCGGCAGTAACCGTTAGTGCCCCGCGGCGCTGCGCCTCTGGCGATGACATCATCACCGTGCACAGCGCCCCGGCCGCGATCTTCGGTAGCGCACCCCTGACTTACCGTTGGACACTATGTCCGACAGGGTCAGGGGGGCCTACCTGCGGCCGGGACGGCACAAATTAAAGGGGAGGTGCCGGGTGCCCATTTTGTTGCTGGCCACCTGCCAGCACCTGCCCCCGGCCTCCTGTGAAGTCCCCCCACGGGGTGTCGGCTGCGCTCCATGAGCCCGGCACTTCTCTTGAGAGCCAGGCTCTTTTGCCGGCACTCTGATTCCTGGTCGCTCAGCAGGGCCCCGGGTCATGCTGTGCTAGGCCCCTCCCCTTTAATAAGGGGAGGTAGGCCTGCAGTACCACGGCACGTAGCGCCGCGATATTCACTCGCAGCTCCCCAAAAGGGAGGCAGGGCGCTTCCAGTAGCACCCCGCCTCCCTCTTGGGGTGCCACCAGTGAATTTTGGGTGCGGGGGCGCTAACTTTTTCGGCGCGCTAAAAGTAGCACCCCGGCGAAGTTAGCGCCCCAAGAGTCGCGACCAAATCTTGCCCCCTTGCAGTCCTAAATCAAGTCTTAAAACTCAAGCTCATTGGCGTTACCCTTAAACACTGGACCAATATCATTGTCACAGGCTTTTTTCACTACTTAAAGGGGAGGTTCATTGATGTTGCAGCACCTCATTCTCAGCATTGCTGGCTGTGCAGCTGCCTCAGCAAGCACAAGCAGAACAAGGAGAAGGAGCCGGAGGACTGAACCAGGTGTGCTTAAGGCAGGTCCATGCCCCAGGGAGAGAGCCTGCAGATTCTCCGATGAAGCATTGGAGGCATTGGTTTTCGCTGTGACAAGACGGAGGGCGGTGCTCTACCCAACAAGTGGCAGGAGGCCCTCGCCACAAGTTTTCCACACCATGTGGAGGGAGGTAGCGCAGCATGTCTCTGGCAGCAATGTGATCCCCAGGACTCACACACAGTGGAGGAAGAAATTTAATGACCTCACTCGGGTGGTCAGGATGAGTGAATGCTTCAACAAATGCTACATACCACCATCTGAACCACAATCTTCACACACTGCCCAAAGCACCACACCCCCAGCACTCACCCACCAACAATCTCTCCCTACCAACACTCACACCCACATCTCACACCTTGCACACAATGACAGGTATTCAACTATGGCAGGCACATCACCGAAACACTCAATCACACACTTTCCTTTCTCTTGTAGGACAAGGTGGCTCACAACAGGAGGGAGCAGGAGTGCACAGGTCGGGGACAAGCTGATACCCAACCACTGCCTGCGCTGGAGAATCGAGTGCAGCAGATTATTGGGCGCCAGGTGGTGGACGCCGAGGCAACCTTGAAATTACTGAATGAAACTGTTGGAGTATGTGAAACTGACAAGAAACCACTGAAATTATACTAACCTTACAGCTGTGATCATTACTAATGATCCCTTTAAATAACGTCCCTGGAGCCGGCTTCCTGATGCTTCACGCCAGCTCTCCCTGTCGGTGTTTACTCCAGGCGCTAAGGTAGGTGGCGACAATCAATTTAGCAGATTGGGTGGTCAGTGAGCGTAGCACACTCACTGACGTCATGATCCACCTGGCATTGACGTTCCTAGCGCTAACTCTTACCAGCGGAGCTACGGGGGGGGTCGGGATTTGGTGTGCGGCACTGGATTTGCCTCACCCTAGCGATACTGCTTTAGTGCCCCATTAGTGCCATCTGCTGGCGCTAACGGCAGGCACTAAAGGGACGAATTTTTCTCCCATGATTTCTTAACAAATCTCATGATTTTTAAGAGTTAGTTGCATGGTTTATGAGATGGTGGGGTTGGCCTTACTGCAGTCTGTTCTCCTGATGCAGCTCAACTCAGTGAATTCTGAAAGCCGAACTCTCCCAATCCAAGCTACCAGACCATATAATCTGCTAACTGCATCCCAAACATTAATCTGTGCTTTACAGAATTCCCTTCAGTGTCTGCTACACAAACACTAGCACAATCCAGGCAACACCTGCACAGCTTCCAAAACAAACACACACAGATCCGCCTATCTGTGCGATGGTCGAGCCGGTTTGGGAAGTGCTAACCTCCCTGGCAAGGTTATCAAAGTGTATCATGAACCCCCTTGACAAGTGCTCTAAACGGGTTTCCTCCACTTCCAGGAACCTCTTTCGACGACGATTGTGAAGTCCACGATTGGATAAACAAACTGTGCTGGCGATGGTTCACTGCTGCTGGTGATTCATGACTGGCAGCTATTTTTTATTACTGGTTATGACGTTGTATTCTTTACACAATGGTACTGACACAAAGTTGTTTGCAGCTCATAAATTATATTGAAAAGCAGCCATTTCATCCGTTTACTAAGAAGTTTGAGACTTGTCTTCTCCAAAATACAAAACCAACTTATTCTGATGTCACAATTACCCTCAAGGTTTGGGAAGGTTCTAAAAACAGCTGATAATTTGGTAACAAAGGGTTATTTAGCCCATTGAGCCTATTCAATTCGTGCCATAAGGCTTTTTCATTTGTTCTCAGAATGTGGGCAATGTTGGAAAAGCCACATTTATTGCCCATCCCTAGTTGCCCCTGAGAAGGTGGTGGTGAGCCGCCTTCTTGAACCGCTGCAGTCCGTGTGGTGAAGGTGCTCCCACAATGCTGTTAGGGAGGGAGTTCCAAGATTTTGACCCAGCGACGATGAAGGAACGGCGATATATTTCCAAGTCAGGATAGTGTGTGACTTGGAGGGGAACTTGGAGGTGGTGCTGTTCCTATAATGTTTCTGCTCTTGTCCTTCTAGCTGATACAGGTCGCAGAGGAGGGAGGTGCTGTTGCAGTAACCTTAGTGAGTTGCTGCAGTGCATCCTGTAGATGGTACACACTGCAGCCACGGTACGCCGGTGGTGGAGATTGTGACCAGTGGCGAAGGTGGTGATCGAGAGAACTATTGTCTTGGATGGTGTTGAACTTCTTGAGTGTTGCATGAGTCTGTGCAATAGCCTCCCAGGGGAGCTGCCGAACACTTCTATTTCCCCTTTTTCCCCCTTTTGTTCTTCTTTTCTCTGTACCCCTCCTAGATCCCTCTCTTCTGTCATCATGCCTCTTTCGCTTCTCCCTTCCCGGGTACTCTGCCCCTCCAAATCCCTATGTCAACTGTTCAGCACTCCTTCCTACTCTCCTGCCGCCGTCCCAGGCTTGACTCCCTCTTGGATAAGCCCACAGCTTCCCTCTGGGCCTCTCTTGGCATCCTACGAAGGGCCCATCGAGGCACTCGTCACTGCCGCCTTATGAGCAGCAACCCCAACTGTCCCATCCTACTCTCTCACCAACCTTCCCGCCCCGCCCAGCACACTCGCTGGGGCTAATCTTGCCAATCTCCTTCCCGTCCCACTCACCCCTCCCAGTGCTGACCCCGTGGACTCTGCCAGCAGAGCGGCTATCATCGTCCCTCCATCCAGAATGTCCGTTCACTTCTGGACAAGGTCCTTGCCATCCATGAGCTTATCGTGGATGATTGCATCGATATCATGGCCTTAACAGAAACCTGGCTGACGGGTGATGACACCTTCCCCTTAAATGATGCCTCCCCACCTAGCTATATCTTCCACCACTTGTCCCGCCCAGACCGTCGCGGTGGCGGTGTGGCTCTTATCACCAAATCACACCTTGGTCTGTCCCTCTACTCCTCTGTCACTTCCTCCTCCTTTGAGCATTTCACCTTGCTCCACCACTCTCGCCTCTCATTTAAAATCCTCATTCTTTACCGTCCACCCTAATACAATGCCAAGTTTCTCACCGAGATATCTTCATTGCTTTCCTCACTCAGCCTCTGCAGCCAGCGACTTCTCATCCTCGGTGATTTCAACCTCCACCTCCACTCATCATGCTCTCTCTCCTCTGAGTTCACTAGCCTCCTATCCTCCCTTAATCTCTCCCTCCAATTAAACACCCCAACCCATATTCACGGCCACCCCTTGGCCTACCCATCTCACATGGCCTTGCTACTCCCATCGTGTCAATCACAGATAAGGCCATCTCTGATCACTTCCTTGTATCGCTCTCCACCCACATCCCCCTTCCCCTCCCAACTTCCTTCTGTGTCCGCCCCTGGAAAAAACTCTCCCAATTCACTTACAACTGCACATTCAAAATCCCAACCGTCTAGCCTTTGGCCCTCCATTCACCACAACATTTCTGCAGCTACCGATCTGCTTAATGGCACCCTCACCTCTACCTTTGATGCACTAGTCCCCATTAAAACCATTACTCTCTCTCACCCTGGCTGTTCCCCCTGGTACAACCCTCATCTCCGCTCCCTTAAGTCCAAGTGGCAGACAACTGGTTTAGCCAGAAAATTCCTCCAACTAAATACTGGGGAGACAGAAGCCATTGATTTCGGTCCCCGCCACAAACTCTGTTCCCTAGCCACCAACTCCATCCCTCTCCCTGGCAACTGTCTGAGGCTGAACCAGACTGTTTGCAACGTTGCCGGCCTATTTGACCCTGAGCTGAGCTTCTGACCACACATCCACTCCATCATCAAGACCGCCTACTTCCACCTCCGTAACATCGCACATCTCCACTCCCGCCTCAGCTCATCTGCTGCTGAAACATTTAGCCATGCCATTGTTACCTCCAGACCTGTCTATTCCAATGCTCTCCTGGCCAACCTATCATCTTCCACCCTCCATAAACTTGATCTCATCTAAAATTCTGCTGCCCGTGTCCTAACTCGCACCAAGTCCCGTTCACCCATCACCCCTGTGCTCGCTGACCTACATTGGCTCACAGTCCGGCAACGCCTCAACTTTAAAATTCTCATCCTAGTTTTCAACTCCCTCCATGGCCTCGCCCCTCCCTATCTCTGTAACCTCCTCCAGCCTCACAACCCCCCGAGATCTCTGCGCTCCTCTAATTCTACCCTCTTGAGCATCCCCGATTTTAATCGCTCCACCATTGGTGGCTGTGCCTTCAGTTGCCTAGGCCCTAAGCTCTGGAATTCCCTGCCTAAACCTCTCTGCCTCTCGACTTCTCTTTCCTCCTTTAAGACACCCCTTAAAACCTACCTCCTCACGTGTCCCAATATCTCCTTAAGTAGCTTGGTGTCAAATTTTGTTTGATAACGCTTTTGTGAAGCGCCTTGGGACGTTTTACTATGTTAAAGGTGCTATATAAATGGAAGTTGTTGTTGTAGAGACTAACCATGAAACATTGAAGAGAATAACCCAACAAAATTTCTTCATAACTCTCCATCTAGCCAGACCGTATGATGTCAATCCAACATTGGAACCCGCATTATTCGGCCCCATCCAGCTGTGTTCTACAGAGACTCCTGCCTTGTCCCAGACATGATGCGGAGATGCCGGTGTTGGACTGGGGTGGACAAAATTGAGAGGTCGCACAACACCAGGTTATAGTCCAACTGTTTTATTTTAAATCACAAGCTTTCAGAGTTACAACTCCTTCGTCGGGTGAAGTGAGGAGATACACGATTCTGTATCTCCTCACTTCACCCGACGAAGGAGTTGTAACTCCGAAAGCTTGTGATTTAAAATAAAACTGTTGGACTATAACCTGGTGTTGTGCGACCTCTCAATTTTGTCCCAGACACACAGGAATTGTTATTCGCTTTTGAGAACTTGACCATTTATGTCCACAGCACAACTTAGAACCTTCAAACCGCCTCTGTTTAAAGCAGTTGATCGCTATGTCAGTACCCGGTTATGCTGGAGTTCTACTCAACACATGTGTTACTCGAATCTGGTCTCAGACTTCAACATTTTCCACCAATTTCCTCTAATTGTGTGCTCCAAATCTAAATTCAATAATCTCTGTTAGCCTTGGATTCCAGCACGTTAATGGTTCAGATCAGGTCCTGTCTCTGAATCTTCTTGCCTATTTAACAGGATTCACTGTAGTTTAAAAGAAATGAGCTGTATGAAGCACCTTGAGACATTCCAATATGATTCAGTCATAACATAAAACCAAGTGTTAGTCTTTTCTTCAATGGAAACAAGTTCAGCTGTTTGAGTCTTTTTTTTCCACAACTTAAGTCCTAATTTTATAATCAATGCAAAATCGGAGCCGGGGTCCGCCTGTTGCCAGGGTCCGCCTGTAGTCTGGGCCTGCCTGTTGCCAGAGTCCGCCTGTTGCCAGGGCCTGCCTGTTGTCTGGGCCCGTTTGTAGTCTGGGCCCATCTGTAGTCTGGGCCTGCCTGTAGTCTGGGACAACCTGTAGTCTGGGCCTGCCTGTAGTCTGGGACAACCTGTAGTCTGGGCCCACTGTGGTCTGGGCCAGCCTGTGGTCTGGGCCCGCCTGTGGTCTGGGCCCGACTGTGGTCTGGGCCAGCCTGTGGTCTGGGCCCGCCTGTGGTCTGGGCCCGCCTGTGGTCTGGGCCCGTCTGTGGTCCGGGCCCGCCTGTGGTCCGGGCCCGCCTGTGGTCCGGGCCCGTCTGTGGTCCGGGCCCGTCTGTGGTCTGGGCCCGTCTGTAGTCTGGCCCACCAAAAGAATGAGGTAATAACACGGGAGATGAACTTGCAAATTTCAAGCAGCTATTATACTTCCTGAAGCTGGTGCTGCACATCTGTGGGCCAGAGCCTGTGGAAGGAGTTGGCGGTGGGAAAGGTGCGTATTCACAGCAGGTATTGTCCTTTTACGAGAATCATTATCCTTACTGGCTCTCTCACTAAATAACACAGAGGCACACAGTATACTCTCTGCTTGAATGCATTCCATAAAGGGACTATTGTAACATCTCTTCCTTTTCCCTTCCGATAGGTTTTTCTAAGATGGGGCAGAAGGACCTAGTGGCACCTCACCTGACACGAGCACCAATACAGTTCCAAGCTCCCAAAGGCAGTTCAACGGAGATTTTGAGGAGGTCGTTCGGGTGAAGCACCATCACAAGTGAGGAAGAGCAAGTGGACGCGCCAGCCCAGGAACGGCAAGCAGATGGCCAGGTTTTCATCCCAGATGCTAATCTGCTGCAAGGGCCCTACTGGGCCTGTCTTCAGGGGATGTTCATCGACGAGCAAAAGGCATCATGACATCTTTTGAGACTGAGCTAAACATCCGGCAAGGTGAACTGTGTACCTCTGACCTCTGAGTCTCAGCAGCAATGCATGATGGGTTTTCACAATTGCACTATGGAGCACAGAGAGAGAGAGAGAGAGAGAGAGAGAAGGACCAAACAGCCCTTATATAGTGCCTTTAACATAAAACAATGTCTCAAGGTGCTTCAAGACCAAACTGTTTCCCTTATGAATGCTGTGACTGGGACTATTGAAACCCCCGGCTCCAACGTACAGGAGTCTGTCACGGTTGGAGTTGAGATGTAGGAGATCATCTCAACAGAACATTGATTGAAGTCTCCACACTGCTCAGTCGTGCCTTACAGTCTGCACTCCTGTCAGTCTCTGGCATTCCTGGTGGCGAGCCCAGCGCATAAGGCATGGCAGGAGAAGGGAGGCATGTGGCAGCTCCCTCTCCTCTGGACGAGTTCTGACGAAAGGTCATCGACCTGAAACGTTAACTCTGTTTCTCTCTCCACGGATGCTGCCTGACCTGCTGAGTTTTTCCAGCGTTTTCTGTTGTTATTTCAGATTTCCAGCATCCGCAGTATTTTGCTATCGTACTGAGCAACTGCAGCCTGCCAACACACTTGCTCCTCCCATTCAGGAAGCATTTAGGCATGGCTGTAGGTTAGGAAGCAGGGTCACCCAGGGAAATGATGGTAGTCGACAGTAGAAGCACTTGCCAATGTAAATGGCACCCAATAAATCACTGCCACACCAATCATCCGAGCTAAACCTCTGCGTCCTCCTCCTCCACTCATGGTGCAGTGTGGGCCTCCTCTCTGTCCGACTGCGCATACACTCCTCGTTGTATTGTGCAATTATGTCGCATGCAGCAGACTGATGATTTTAGACCCCTTTACTGGGCTATATAGGAACACCCAGCCAGAAAGGTCCCAGAAATGGAATCATTGCTTCAACATACCAATGGTGGGCTCTACTGTAATTCTGATCGAGGCACGAGCCTTGTTGTATTTATATTGTGTTGCTGTTTAGGAGTTTTTCTGAGGCGGGAGGGACCAACCAGCGGCGGCAGAGCATAAAGCAGCGGGGAAACAGCGCCGAGCTGATTGGAGACACCAGCGGGGAAACAGCGCCGAGCTGATTGGAGACACCAGCGGGGAAACAGCGCCGAGCTGATTGGAGACACCAGGAGCGGCCGAACCGTCGACGATTTCCAAAAAAAACCGAAGAGTGACATCACAGGACAGCAGGTAGGTGATTGGTTGGTGAGTTTTAAGGTTTTATTTTCTCTCTAACCTCGGACAGTGGTTTAAACTAGGAGCGGGAAACTACAACGTACTGTATTAAATTTATAGCTTAACTAGTTAAACTATTTAATATAATTTTAAATAATCGTTGAATAAAGATTTTAACTAATTAAATAAATAAAATAAGGCTTGACTAAGATATGGCAGGACAGGTTGTGTGTCTGGACTGCAGTGTGTGGGAGTTTGTGAACAGCGAGACTGTCCCGAGCAAACACGTCTGCAGGAGATGTCTCCATCTCGAATCTCTCCGGCTCAGAGTCACTGAGCTGGAGTGTGAGTTGGAGACACTCCGACACATAAGGGAGGAGGAGGAATTTCTCGACAGTTTTATCCAGAATACAGTCACACCCCAGAGGAAAGCACAGGTTCAGGAATGGGAGGGTGTGACTGTTAGGGAGCCAGGTAGCGGGGATTTAGGAGAGGTTGAGAAGGAGGTCCCGCAGACACTGGTCCTGTTCAACAGGTACGATGTACTCACTACCTGTGAGGACAAGGAGAAAGACTGCGGGGAGGACAGCCACAATGCAGACCAAGGCACCGTGGCTCAGAAGGCTGTCCAAGGGGAGGAAGAGCAGAATAGAAATGTGGTAGTGATGGGGGACTCTATAATTAGGGGGATAGATAGCGTCCTCTGCAGCCATGAACGAGAATCCCAAAGGGTGTGTTGCCTACCCGATGCCAGGGTAAGGGATATCTCATGGCGGCTGGAGAAGAACTTGGAAAGGGAGGGGGTAAATCCAGTTGTCGTGGTCCATGTTGGAACAAACGACATAGGTAGGAACAGGGAGGAGGTCCTGCTGAAAGAGTTTCAGGAGTTAGGCTCTAAATTAAAAAGCAGGACCTCGGGGGTAATAATCTCTGGGCTATTGCCCGAGCCACGTGCAAACTGGCACTGAAGCAGACAGAGCAGGAGAATTAACATGTGGCTAAAGGGCTGGTGTGGGAAAGAAGGGTTCCTTTTCATGGGACACTGTCACCAGTTTTGGGACAGGAAGGAGCTGTACCGATGGGACGGGCTCCACCTGAACCAGGATGGGACCAGTGTCCTAGCGGAAAGGGTAAATAAGGAGGTGGCAAAGGTTTTAAACTAGTAAGAAGGGGGGAGGGATCTACAAGAAATGAAACAAGCCTAAATATAAACAAAACAGGAAAAGAGAGCATAGGAAAGAACAAAATAAGGGAGGACATTGACGGCAAGGAAGCAAATAGAGTTATAGAACAGGAGTCTAAAAAGATGGTTAAACATAAAGTGAGAGGAAATCCTATTAAAAATGAGTTAAACTGTCTGTACAGCAATGCACACAGTGTCCGAAATAAAACAGGGAGCTGGAGGCAATCATGCGTTGGGAGGAACCAGACATAGTGGGGAATACTGAGACATGGCTACAGAAAAATTAGGACTGGGAATTAAACATTGCAGGGTATAACATATTCAGAAAAGATAGAGAGGGAAAAATGGGAGATGGAGTAGCTGTACTTATTAGGGATAACATAATGGTAGTAGAAAAAAGGGACATAGATATCAGCAAGACAAAAATAGAATCCATATGGATAGAGATAAAAGATCAATCACACTAATAGGCGTAGTCTACAGACCACCTAATAGTGGAAGGGAGGTGGAGGAAGAACTATACAGACAAATTAGAGAAATGAGTAAAAAACATAGAATAATAATCATGGGGGATTTCAACTACCCCGATTATTAATTGGACAGAAGAGGTAGTTAAAGGGGAGGGGATAAGGGAATGGAGTTCCTACAATGTCTACAGGACTCCTTTCTAACCCAATATGTAAAAAGCTGAACAAGGGAAGATTCACTATAGGATCTAGTTAAGGGGCATGAGCCAGAGCAGATAAGAGAAGTAAAAGCAGTGGAACATATAGGCAATAGTGACCATAATATAATACGCTTTAAAATGGTAATAGAGAAGGACATAAGAATGACAAAAAACAGTTTAATAGATTGGAGAAAAGCTGATTTTGAGGGGCTGAGAATAGAACTTGGGAACAATATTGACAAACAACGATGTAGAACGACAACGGGAAATATTTAAAACTGTGTTCAACAGAGTGCAGGAAAAATATATTCCGCTAAAAGGAAAGAACAAACTAAACACTAATGAGACTCCATGGATGAATAAAAACATCAGGGAACAATTGAGGGTAAGGAAAGAGGCATACATTAAGTACATAGATAGCAGATGAATGCATGATAAGAGAGAGTACGAAGGGATTAGGAGAGAAGTCAAAAAAACAATTAGGAAGGCAAAGAGGAACAATGAAATTAAATTATTAAAGAACATAAAACAAAATAGTAAAATATTTTACAGGCACATCAATAAAAAAGGATGGCTGGGATGGGAATAGGGCCATTAAGGGATGGATTGCTAGCTGGCTTCAAGACAGAAAGCAGAGAGTGGGAGTAAAGGGTAGCTAATCACAGTGGCAGAAGGTGGGTAGTGGTGTTCCACAAGGATCAGTGCTGGGACTACTGCTGTTCACCATTTACATTAACGATTTAGACTTTGGAATCAAAAACACAATTTCTAAATTTGCGGAGGATACCAAATTGAAACAAATGGATCTCAGAGTACAAATACACAAATCACTAAAAGTAGCGACACAGGTTAACAAGACCATAAAAAAAGCAAACCAAGCACTAGGGTTTATTTCTAGAGGGATAGAATTAAAAAGTAGGGAAGTTATGCTAAACCTGTATCGAACCTTGGTTAGACCACACTTAGAGTACTGCGTGCAGTTCTGGTCGCCATATTATAAAAAGGATATAGAGGCACTGGAGAGGGTGCAGAGAAGATTTACAAGGATGATACCAGAAATGCGAGGGTGTACCTATCAGGAAAGGATGAACAGGCTGGGTCTCTTTTCTCTTGAAAAGAGAAGGCTGAGGGGTGACCTAATAGAGGCCTTTAAAATTATGAGAGGTTTTGATAGAGTGGATACAGAGAGAATGTTTCCACTTGTAGGGAAGAGCATAACTAGAGTCTATCAATATAAGATAGTCACCAAGAAATCCAATAGGGAATTCAGAAGAAACTTCTTTACCCAAAGAGTGGTGTGAATGTGGAACTCGCTACCACAGGGAGTGGTTGAAGCGAATAGTATAGATGCATTTAAGGGGAGGCTAGACAAGCATATGAGGGAGAAGGGAATAGAGGGTTGCGCTGATAGATTTAGATGAGGAAAGACGGGAGGAGGCTCAAGTGGAGCAAAAACGCCGGCATGGACTGGTTGGGCCGAATGGCCTGTTTCTGTGCCGTATATCCTATGTAATCCTATGTAATTCTACGTAACCAGGGTGGCAGAGGTAGTCTCTGGTCCACAAATGGCCATCTGTTAATCTGTCTAAGCCTTCAAGTAAGCCAGGCAACATGGACTGCTGCAATAATGAACCCATCGTGGGTTCCTCCAGGATATCAGTGCACAATGACGTTTCTGTGTACCTGAACATTAATTGCGTGAAAATTCTTTCCAATGTAGGTTCTGAGATTACAATAGCAAAATACTGCAGATGCTGAAAATCTGTAATAATGCCTGGCCTGCTGAGTGTTTCCAGTGTTTTCTGTTGTAGGTTCTGAGATTGATGTGAGGAGTTCAGAAGCAAACAGCTGCCATCTACTCTCGGGTGCCCAGCAACCGGGTAAAGGTCCTGCGCACTATCAAACTGACGCCTCCTTTGCACAGGGTAAGTGATGAAAGGTGTTGCACCTTGAACCAATTCATCTGTCAGTTGTTCAATGCCATCCATGGACAGCCAGGGGCTTGGAGGGTTAAATTATGAGGACAGATTTCATAAACCTGGTTTGTATTCCCTTGAGTTTAGAAGGTTAAAGGGTAATTTATCGAGGTATTTAAAATGCTGAAACTATTCGATAGGGTAGATACAGAGAAACTATTTCCTCTGGTGGGGGAATCCAGAACAAAGGGGGCACAATCTTAAAATTAGAGCCAGGCCGTTCAGGAGCAAAATCAGGAAGCACTATTTCCACACAAACAGTCGTGGAAATCTGGAACTCTCTCCCCTAAAAGACTGTGGATGCTGGGCGGACAATAGGAGCTTTCAAGACTGTAATCAATGGGCCAAAAATTCGGCCCTTGCCGGGTGAGTACGCACTGTGTACTCACCCGTAATGCGTCCCGAAGTGCCGGTTTCCTGCATGCACTGCGCATGTGCGGGAAACCGGAACTTCCGGTCTGGTGAAGGGGGCGGTTCCTAGGTGAACCGCATGCGCGGTAGAGGCTGCGCGCATGCAGCAAACTTAGGTTTTTTTTCAGGTTTCTACGGGAGGGTAAGTATTGAAGAACCTGCGCTTTTAAAAAGGAGGCGCAGGACCCGTTTTCAACAAGGTAAGTGGTTAATTAATTATAATTTAAAATTTTTTTCAACAGGTTTATCTTTTTTAGATACTTTAAAGAAAGGTAAGTTTATTTTTAGCACTCTTAAAAAGTATTTTAATTTTTTCAAAATTTTAATTTTTGTTTAAAGTACAGTAGTTAATTTATTTAACTTATAGTTATTTTATAAATGTGATGGTTTTTTAAAAATTTATTTTAAGTTTAGCTGTTCTTTTGGGGCCGATTTCAATTCATAGATTTGACAGGTCTCCTGTCAAACCTATGAATGAAAGATGGTCTGCTGCCATTGGCTCTCCATGGCCCACGTGATCCCAGGGGACGCATCGCACTAACTACGCCCCTGGGACACACAAGCACTGCACGCCGGCACTTGGAGCAGGCCCAGGAGCTGAAGTTCCCGTAGGCCCAGCGGTCAACGGCAGGCACAGTAGGTAAGCGCGCGCGCGATCCTTACCCCCGTGGCAAGCCGGAGAGGCAAATTTCAGGGTCAATATATTTTTGTTAGGTAAGGGTATCAAAGGATGTGGATCAAAGGTGGGTAAATGGAGTTGAGGTACAGATCAGCCATGATCTAATTGAAAGGCGGAGCAGCTTGAGAGGCTGAATGGCCTCCTCCTGTTGCTGTGTTCCTTAGTTGCCTGATTGGGCAAAAGTCCCCTTCTACAGCTCAGAAGGTTCTGATGGTACAACAGCTTAATGTTGTGGTCACATTCACAGCCACAGGAAGAGCTGCCCCTCCTATACAAGTTGTCTGCAGGTCAGCCCGGAGGGGAGGACATAGCTCAGTGATAGCACCCTTTGTGAAGCGGAGGCAGAGGACACAGATCTCCTCTGAGAGGCCCAGGTATCATAGTGTGACATTGGTCTTGGGCGGTAATGCAAAACGAGCAATCATCAGCCCATTTTACACCCCGCCCAATTTTCTTTTCACTGCCAATTCGCTATCACCCGTTTTATGCTACCACTGAAGACCAATTTCAGCCTCAACGTCTCTGCCTATAGATAAGGGTCTTGGGGTAATAGTGGGTGCAGAGTCAACACTGCAGCTGGAGTTTCACCTGCGTTTGCTGTCCCCTTATACAATCATCTTCCTCATCTCAATCATGGAGTGCAAGAGGAACCTTCAAAGGAATCCTCATCCTCAGCACTTTTTTTTATTCATTCCTGGGATGTGAGCGTCGCTGGCAAGGCCGGCATTTATTGTCCATCCCTAATTGTCCTTGAGAAGGTGGTGGTGAGCCGCCTTCTTGAACCGCTGCAGTCCATGTGGTGAAGGTGCTCCCACAGTGCTGTTAGGGAGGGAGTTCCAGGATTTTGACCCAGCGACGATGAAGGATCGGCTGATATACTTCCAAGTCAGGATGGTGTGTGACTTGGAGGGGAACTTGGAGGTGGTGGTGTTCCCAGGCACCTGTTGCCCTTGTCTTTCTAGATCACTGGTGGGCACAATACACCCGCAGGCCGTATCCGGCCCACCAATTCATTCTATCCGGCCCGCTGTACAGGACAGAAATAGAACACAAGCTGGAGCTCGAGCTGCACATTAGTCTGAGTCGAGTCTTGGCTGCACATCTCAAGGACTCTTTCCTCGCCTCGTACCCAGAATACGACAGCAGGGGGTTTTAGACACGGGAGTGGATCCCGGAGCACAAGGACTCCAGGTAATGGCACGTGATTGTAGTTCAGGCCTTGCGAGGCCTTGAGCTCCTGTACTCAGCACACTGAAAAAAGAAAACACCTCTCGCATCGGGGGCCCCGCAGACTCCAGCCGCTCTGTCAAACAGCCACGTAGACTCTCAGTACAACATATAATCGATCGATCAATCAATCATTTCATTCATTTAGTAACGGAAGGTTTTATTATGTTACACTCCATTTTGTGTATTTAAGGTAGTATCTGACCACTATCTGAATTTATGTTTCTAATTATTGGGAGGGTAGAAGTGGGAGTGATGATCAACACTATGAGTTGGCCTCTTTCACATTTACCAATTTAACACTTTACTCTCACCAATGACTGTTAGTGGGGTTATTAATTCTTGCACAATTATTCACTCGTTTTAACATTATCCCACTTAATTAGCATAGTGGAGGCATAACTAAACAGACCCGGGTATATTGGACATTGCACTCACTGTTTTTAATTTAAGTCCTTTTACCCTATGCCATTAACAATTTAAGTTTATCGTCACGACTGGAAGAGGGCTGTAGAGATTTATGTCGTTGGCCAGTCCCAGTAATAAATAGCACCCGGGGATGAAATGTGCATTATAATGGTGCATTACTTGTGGCCATTCTCAAGTGAAAGTCTGCAAACTCTATCGGCGTCTTGGCTTTTCTCTGGAGTGATCGCACGTTGACAATGAACAAGCCCAATTTGATGGCTGATCCGGGGCACAATTTGCGGATGAAATCATTTTCCGAGTCACCTAATTATTTCTCAGCGAGGTTGCAAAAGCATCAAAGTAGCACTTTCATGTGCAATTTTTAAAGGTTGGATAAATAATTTTATCCTTGATTGTGCCTTATACCGTGTTTATAATTGCCAGTGGAAGCAGAATCGATCTCTCATTTTCCACCATTAGAATGACTTTCGACCATTTGGAACAAACAGACCGAGCACTTTTCAATGTGACTCGTAAACCTGCATCATGTTCATTGGCATGTTAATAAGTGTTGTTATTTTTATTGGCCCTGAATTTGTGGTCATCCGAAGGAAATCTTGCCTTGTGTGAACGCCCCTTTGAGAACGTGCTCTCAAACGCTGCAGAGTTGTGAGCGGCGTAGTGCCCCACGGAGCCCAGGGGCGCACCGTTGTGCGTACGTGAACCTGGGATCACGTGGGGCGGTGCTCCTTTCACTTCCCGACTCTTAGCCAATCAGGAAACAGAGGGGACATCCTGGTGCTGTGATAGTTTTTCAGTCGTCTTCCATTGCGTAAATTAAAGATTACACAAGTGACACTGCGATCTAACAATGTTTGACTTGGTTAAACCAAATTTCTTTCACAGATTTGCCCACAACTCATTTTAAAGGGCTTTTAAAACATGCAGAAATGTTCATTGTACAAATAGAATAGAAATAAGTATTTACTCAGACTATATCTGCCATAAATGCACAGAGAGCTTTTGCCGGGAGCAACTCGTTTCCCCAAGTGGCCCAGTCCGACCCCATAGGTTTTCCAAAAGGGGGGAATTTTGACTCTCTCTCCCGGTCGTGACTCGCTTCATAAGACAATTGTCCGTTAATAAAACGTAGCGGTGATGTTAGTCCCATTCAATTTTCTCAAGCTATTTTCTACCCAATAATCAATATAAGATGTTGCCACTATTTCTAAAAGCAAAACACAGCTGGGATAATGGACACAATCCCTTTATTTCAGTATGAATAAACTAATCTGCTGGAAACAAATTTGCTTTGTGTTTATCAATACAAATCATCTAATGGACAGAAAGAGCTCCCTCGATATATCGTATATGGAGGAGAATGGGAGATTAAATACAAATCGGCCTTTTTGTGTGACAGCAGTAATGTTTGGAACAGGTTTGTAATTCAATTTTCTCATCCCCCCCTCCCCTTACGCTGTGCAACAGACTTCCTGCGCCTGTTTGCACCAGCCGTTAACATTTTCAGGGTAATTAATGCATAGTAGGTGGGCAATCAGCCCAACTTTTCGCCAGCACGTTGATTTCAATGAAACGTGCAGCGAAGCCAAAGTGGAGTCGGAACTTGACAGATCGCAAGTTCGGGATTTAGCACATGCACAAGGGCATGCAGAATCCTGAACTTGCAGTCAATTTCAAAGGCGGTATGACAGCGAACTCTCAGAGTACACTGTCATACAAACCACCAATTCAGGGCCATTAAGTATGGAAACGACATGAAGGGTTCTTTATACAATAAATGCCATAGCAAATTTTAATGATAGCTGTTGTTAACACAACTCATTTTATGTGTGCGGCCCACAATAGCTCAGCAAAACTTGTTAAGTGACCCTTCAGTCCAAATAATTGCCCACCTCTGTTCTAGGTGGGAGAGGTCGTGGGTTTGGGAGGTACTGCCGAAGAAGCCTTGGCGAGTTGCTGCAGTGCATCTTGTAGATGGTACACACTGCAGCCACGGTACGCCGGTGGTGGAGGGAGTGAATGTTTAAGGTGGTGGATGGGGTGCCAATCAACCGGGCTGCTTTGTCCTGGATGGTGTTGAGATTCTTGAGTGTTGTTGGAGCTGCACTCATCCAGGCAAGTGGAGAGTATTCCATCACACTCCTGACTTGTGCCTTGTAGATGGTGGAAAGACTTTGGGGAGTCAGGAGGTGAGACACTCGCCGCAGAATACCCAGCCTCTGACCTGCTCTTGTAGCCACAGTATTTACGTGGCTGGTCCAGTTAAGATTCTGGTCAATGGTGACCCCCAGGATGTTGATGGTGGGGGATTCGGTGATGGTAATGCCACTGAATATCAAGGGGCGGTGGTTAGACTCTCTTTTGCTGGAGATGGTCATTGCCTGACACTTGTGTGGCACGAATGTTACCTGCCACTAATCAGCCTAAGCCTGAATGTTGTCCAGGTCTTGCTGCATGCGGGCATGGATGCTTCATTTTCTGAGGAGTTGTGAATGGCACTGAACACTGTGCAGTCATCAGCGAACATCCCCATTTCTGACCTTATGATAGAGGGAAGGTCATTGATGAAGCAGCTGAAGATGGTTGGGCCTAGGACGCTGCCCTGAGAAACTCCTGCAGCGATGTCCTGGGGCTGAGAATATTGGCCTCCAACAACCACAACCATCCTACTTTGTGCTAGGTATGACTCCAGCCAGTGGAGAGTTTTCCCCAATTCCCATCGACGTCAATTCAACCAGGGCTCCTTGATGCCACACTCGGTCAAAGATGCATTAATATCAAGGGCAGTCACTCTCACCTCACCTCTAGAATTCAGGTCTTTTGTCCATGTTTGGACCAAGGCTGTAATGAGGTCTGGAGCTCAGTGGTCCTGGCGGAACCCAAATTGAGCATTGATGAGCAGGTTATTGGTGAGTAATTGCTGCTTAATAGCACTGTCGACGACACCTTCAATCACTTTTCTGATGAATGAGAGTAGGCTGGATTGGATTTATCCTGCTTTTTTTTGTGGACAGGACATACCTGGGCAGTTTTCCACATTGTCGGATAGATGCCAGTGTTGTAGCTGTACTGGAACAGCTTGGCTAGAGGCGTGGTTAGATCTGGAGCACAAGTCTTCAGCACGACAGCCGGGATGTTGTCAGGGCCCATAGCTTTTGCTGTACCCAGTGCGCTCAGCCGTTTCTTGATATCATGTGGAGTGAATCGAATTGGCTGAAGACTGGCTTCTGTGGTGGTGGGGATCTCAGGAGGAGGCCAAAATGAATCATCCACTCGGCACTTCTGGCTGAAGATGGTTGCAAATGCTTCAGCCTTGTCTTTTGCACTCACGTGCTGGGCTCCACCATCATTGAGGCTGGGGATGTTCATGGAGCCTCCTCCTCCCATTAGTTGTTTAATGGTCCACCACCATTCACCTGTCTATTTTAAATACATTGACACGTTCACTAAAATAGCAAAGGACAAACATGTTGACCATTCACTCACTGCCATCACGAGAAGTACTTTCTGACTATAACACGTCATACCTATAAACAATACCCCATTAACTCAAGTGTGTTCCTCAGCTCATACCTGTGTTAAATCCTGACACAAGTCCCTCAAGTGTGTGTAGTGGTCAGTGGGGACATAAGCATAGACTCTCTGCAGCCATTCCTTACTCAGCGGAGTCACTACCGATGGGTCAATACATCGTTCAATGAGATCATAGTATCTAGAAAGAAAACACATAGGCCAAAAGTCAGAAGTAACTCCAACGACCGTCACCTCTCCATTACGCTACCCTGGCATAGAAGCTGGTTCATAGCTGCCTGGTGTAACTAAAGTCTAACGCCACTGACAATAATTGTTGCCAGGCTAACCATATCATTGCTGGTGGAACACAAAATCTTACAGTCCACCTTTAACTACTGCCTGTGGGCCTGACCAAGGTGGCCATCTATAGGCCCAGGATGGACAGGGCCCATGGAGTGCGGGAGGGTCACTCCGACTGCCTGCCTCTCTGCCACGGTCTTGCCCGTGCCCGGGTGACCCTGGAGAAGGAGAACGCGGTGTCTAGGCTTGGGGCCTTCAGCGACCGGTGGGCACCGCAGGGACTGGAGTGTTTGGTGGACTCCAGGAATAATATTATCATTTTGTTTTATGAATTTCCCTTTGTTCTGTTCAAAGCTTTTAGAGAAAACCCGAGAATTTTGATTGGGCAGCTCATTGCTGTCAGGCAGCTGATTGGCTGATTGTCCCTTTGAGGTTTGACCTTGTCTGATGATGCCATTCACCTTATAAGGCTGAAGGCAAGACACAAGCGATGCAAGTATCTCAGCCCTGCTTCTTGTCCAATTAGGGTAATTGTTAGCTTTGCTGAGATGTTCAGGAGATTAACCAATGTACTATTCTTGCACTGAATAGGGTTTCACAGCACACTGGTCTCACCAGCAAGTCTGATGCTGATTATACGGCGGTTTTGTTGACATGTCCTCCGACAGCTATCGGCACAGCCTCCATTTGTTGGTAATATAATGTTGTTCTTTTACCACAGCAAAGCTGCACCTGAGTCCTTGCGTGTTAATTAAACTTAACGTAATGCGCCCAAAGATTTTTTTTATCCTAACACGGCCCCACTCCAGAGACTTGAGCACAGAATCCAAGCTGACACTCCAGTGCAGTGCCGAGGGAGTGCTGCACTGTCGGAGGTGCCGTCTTTCGGATGAGACGTTTAACGAGGCCCCGTCTGCTCTCTCAGGTGGACGTAAAAGATCTCATGGCACTATTTTGAAGTAGAGCTGGGGAGTTCTCCCCGGTATCCTGGCCAATATTTATCCCTCGACCAACATCTAAAAAAACAGATTATCTGGTCATTATCACATTTCTGTTTGTGGGAGCTTGCTGTGCACAGATTGGCTGCTGCATTTCCTACATTACAACAGTGACCACACTTTAGAAGTACTTCATTGGCTGTAAAGCGCTTTGGGACGTCCTGAGGTTGTGAAAGGCGCTATAGAAATGCATGTTCATGGTGTTTTTTTTTAATTGCAAATCCTTTCTTCCTTTCTGACAGCTCCCAAGTGCTGGACAAACTGTCACCGCAACTTTCAGTGATGCTGTGGCTTATCTGGATGTCACTGTGCTGGCAGTGAGCTCAGGTCGCATTATTGATGGCCCTAATTTGAACCAGCAGCCCCACAGCACACTCAGACAGCTGTCCTCCAGCCCATTCATTTCACAGGCAGCTGCAGTTCATTACACATTTATCGCCAAGCCTGCCGTGTTAAAATTTCATGCTGCTTCTTCCACAGAATGATTAGTATTTTTCATACCCGTCGAACAGCAAATGCAGCGGGGAGATAAAGTACTGGTTCAATTACCATTTCTTATTTTTAATTCCCCAACCAGGTTTTATATATTCATGTATTCCCTATTTTTCCTCTGCAATAATTGGTTGCTTTCTCTCCACCTCCAGTAAATCCTGCCCTTTTGCTCTGCTTTTAGGATTTATCGAATACTCTTCGTATCTCATTTTAATCACCTCACCTTTTCTGTGAAAGCAATTAAAGTTGTATAATCAGGGAGGGGTTTCAACCCCTTGGCCTACTTCCCAATTTTCTCTGGCTCACGCAGGTCTGCCTGTTCCCTGCTCCCTCAGCTCAGCAGAGAGTCCAAGCTGGGTGAGGTGAAGGTTATTAATTAAATCGCACCGACCTCGGTAGAGCCTGCTGACACACACACAGCCGTTCGGCCAAAGGAGTCGGGGCAATCAGACAGTTGAGAGCCAGGGTCCTGCCAGCTCTCTCGGCCATGGGGCATTGGACAGACACCCAGCTCCCGCTCCTGCCAGCCCTGCTCTCCCCTCTCAGTATCACAGATTGCGGAGGCCCGTGCTAACTGAAGGGAGATGGCAGCGCTGCTGGGGGCAGGAGGCGCAGGCCTGACTGGGGCCTTCAACTGAGAAAGGTGGGAAGCCAATTGTCTGTTGCCCCCCCTCCTCCTCCCCTGATAAGCTGCCGAATAGTTACCAAGGATAGGTGCCTTTCACCCATGGTACCGCCAGGCAGACTGAGAGACTGAGAGACTGAGAATCGCCACCAATGTTTGCCCAGCCTACCTTAGATCCTAACCAGCGCTTACAAAGGATCACAAAGGGACTGCTGAGCCCGAATGTGCCAGCACCCTTACCCTCCCCCCATAGGGGGTGCAGGGTTTGAACCCCTCTCCGGACAGTCCTGGCGAGTGGAGACTGGAGCTCCGGCTCGGAATTCCGGGTTGTCATCCAGTGGGATACTTGCGTCCAGTGTGTGTGGGTGGCCCCTCATTAAGTGGGCTGTGTGAGCCCATAACCGCACCCCACCCCCCAACCATATAGGACTAACACCCCATTGGGCTGGTCTAAAGATGGTTATGGCCATGGAAGGAGCGTTCACATCAGGGCCTGTCAGGCAGAGCATCCTTCCACTGCTTCACACTGTTCTCCAAGGGACGACAAGAACCCTCTCCCCTAAAACACCACAGCCCCCACAGCAGGCCAGCAGACAGGAGCTCTCGGGTCCCCTCCCATTGTGCTCAGGCTTCTCCGTATCCCTTCTGACTGTGCTGAAGACACACGGCCACCAGTGCTGCCGCCTCTCACTGCTCAATGAGACAAATGGGCAAGAGAGAGAGAGAGAGGGAGAGAGAGAGGGAGAGAGAGAGAGAGAGAGGGAGGGAGAGAGAGAGGGAGAGAGACAGAGAGAGTGGGAAAGATAGAGGGAAAGAGAGAGAGAGAGAGAGAGAGGGAGAGAGAGAGGGAGAGAGACAGAGAGAGAGAGAGAGAGAGGGAGAGAGAGAGGGAGAGAGAGAGAGAGAGAGGGGGAGAGAGAGAGAGGGAGAGAGACAGAGAGAGAGAGAGCGAGGGAGAGAGACAGAGAGAGAGAGAGGGAGAGAGAGGGAGAGAGAGAGGGACAGAGACAGAGACAGAGGGAAAGATAGAGGGAAAGAGACAGAGAGAGAGAGAGACAGAGAGAGAGGGAGAGAGACAGAGAGAGTGAGAGAGAGAGGGAGAGGGACAGAGAGAGAGGGAAAGATAGAGGGAAAGAGACAGAGAGGGAGAGAGACGAAGAAAGCAAGAGAGGGAGGGAGATAGAGAGACAGAGAGAGAGGGAGAGAGAGAGACAGGGAGTGAGACAGAGAGAGGGGGAAAGATAGAGGGAAAGAGACAGAGAGGGAGAGAGATGAAGAAAGCAAGAGAGAGAGAGGGAGATAGACAGAGAAAGAAAGAGAGCGGGGGTGAGAGAGAGACAGAGAGAGAGAGAGAGAGCAATACAACCAGAAGAGTAAGAAAGGGAAAGAGATAAAAAGACAATTGAAGAGAAGCAAAAGAGAAGTGGGCCAATGTTTGTCGGGGGCTGTAACTGAGCACAACACCAGTGCTGGCATGGTAAGTGTGCTCATCGGGCCGGTCTGGAATTTGCTGCCCATAAGGACTGGGTGTCTGTCCAATGCCCCATTGCCGAGAGTGCTGGGCACACACCCAGTAACCCCAGGAAATGTGCAGGCCTTCGAGGCCCATTAAAGTGCTGCCTTCACTGCCTGATCGTGACCCACATTCACTGGCTGTGCAATGTGTTCTGTGATGAAGAGAGAGATGATAGCGGTCACTTGGCTCTGGAATTGCTCAGTTGCAGCTTCTACTCTTACAGTAGAGGACTTGCTTGTTGCAGTCCGGGGCAGAGTTCCTCAATGCCTGAAGCTGGGTCTGGAGGAGACTGGGCCCTTCCACTGAGGATGGGAGCGCGGAACTATTGCTGCAGGAAGTAGCTCACAGGAGGGAAGGTCTTCTCTTCCTCACCACAAAGGTGCCAACGTGCCAGGTGGAAGGGCATGGCAGCAGGGGCAGAGTGTGGTAATGCCAGTGGCACAGTTCACAGGGCTTGTCTACGGTGTCGAAAGAAGTTCAAGGATCTCACCATGAGGGGCAAGATCAGCAGGTTCAGGGACACCTCTCATTTCTGGTCTGCACCTGGCAATGGAGGCATCTTGCAGCACCTCATCACATTAGGGACTTGTGACGTTCCGCACCTTCCCATTCAGAACATCATCTAGTCCGTGCACCATCTACCCTGGCCCTCGCCTAATACCCTTTCCTTCATCACGTGCAGGCAAATAATATCCTACTGACCTTCTCCTGTCAGCCTTTCTGGGTGTGCCCAAGGACGACCTGCTGAATTTGTTCCCATCAGCCCTCCTGCACTCTTTGAATTGCTGACCTCAGGACCATGATGACCTGCTTTCAAATCTAGCACGCTTTTACAGACCACATGACCAGGTGGCCTTGGTTGTGTGTGGTGATGTGCCATCTTCCACATGGACGATGCCATGGACCAGCAGTCTGCCATTAAACACAAGGTAGAGCCAATGGTATCTACAGTGGAGACCTAATACACGCAGAGCACTGCCCTGGAGAGTCTGGGCTCCACATTCCACCAGACAGTCACTGCTTTTAAGTCGCATGGAGAACACTTACCGACATCCATGATGGATGGGGGGGGATTTTGAAATCTCACTGATGGCTCTACTCTATCCTCATACAGGCGAGAGCCCGTGGTAAGGAGGAGTGTGTCTCCAATGCCATGCCTGGAATGCCAACGGTTCTAATTCTGCCCTCTTGAGCACCCCTGATTATAATCACTCAACCTTTGGTGGCCGTGCCTTCAGCTGCCTAGGCCCTAAGCTCTAGAATTCCCTCCCTGAACCTCTCCGCCTCTCTACCTCTCTTTCCTCCTTTAAGATGCTCCTTAAAACCTACCTCTTTGACCAAGCTTTTGGTCACCTGCCCTAATTTATCCTTATGTGGATCGGTGTCAATTTTTTTGTCTTAAAATACTCCTGTGAAGCGCCTTGGGACGTTTTACTACGTTAAAGGCGCTATATAAATAAAAGTTGTTGTTGTGGTTGTTGTGGTTGGCAGTTGAGTCCGCTGCAGTTCTGAGCCATCGCAAAGGCCCTACCCGAGTAATGGTGGGTGTCTGTGAAAGCAGCAAGCCCACAGAGAGTGCAACACAGCCACCCTGTCACTAACACAGGTGTATTAGGGTTAGTCACAGGTACAGGTCGCCACCTTCTGTGTCTCCTGCCCAGGTCAGTTGGCCCTTGTACTGGTGATACTCCCTCATCCAGCTGTAGGACACGTTTACAAGAGCACAAATTATTAAATACGTGCAGCACCAGCACCAGCACCTAATAATGTTCCAGTCTGCCATTCTTTCATTCTGCAGAAATTAAAGCATCAGTTGGCCCAAAGCCAAACAACGTGGTTGAGTCCTGAGGTGTCTCGCAGGGGAATTCCCTGCGGCATCAGATCTGAGCGCAGTGACAGCACACTGCAGACTATCCCTGCCGGCCGCTCTGAGAGTCGGGAGCAAGAATGTCTCATCAAACCCACTCCATCTAGACTTCATGGGGAGAAGTTCGGTTGGTTAGCGCCTCCCGATAGCGCCTGGTGGGGGCGCTAACGGAGCGCTAATGAAGACGCACCGGGGCGATGCGAATCCAGCGCCGCACGCCAAATCCAGTCGCCCCTTAGCGCTGCCGCTAACAGTTAGCGCCTGGGGCTTTAGCGCCAGGCAGATCGTGACGTCAGTGAGCGTGCAACGCTCACTCAGCGCCCGCTCAGTCAAATTGATTATTGCCCCCTGCCTTAGCACCTCGCCCCGACAATGACAGGAAGAGGAGGCATGAAGCAGGTGGATGGCGGCTCCAGGGGTGAAATTTAAAGGGATCAGTCGCAGCTGTCAGGTCAGTGCTGTTTCACTGCTTCCTTGTCAGTTTGCGATTGTACAAGAGTTTAATTCAGTCATTTAAAGGTTCTTTAGTATCAGGAGTGTTGTGGCTACTAAAAATGTTACATTTATTCTGACAAAATAGGGGCTGTACTGGCAGTCGACCTCGCCCTCCAGGATCTACTGCGGAGGGAGCACAGACAGCGAGAAAGATGGCAAGATGTGGCCAGAGGGAGGAGGAGGGCCATCAGGGCTCTCAACAGGAGGACTTACCCTCCGAGGGTATTCTGAGAGCACTTCTCCTACCTTCCATTAAGCGAGGAGCAGTGTATTAGAAGGCTCTGCTTCAAAAAGAGGTGGTCACAGAACTCTGCCACCTCCTGCAACCAGACCTCCAGCCTCAGACCAGGGCGACCACGGCTCTCCCAGTGGCAGTCAAGGTCACCGTCGCCCTCAATTTCTTCGCCAGCGGTTCCTTCCAGTCTGCAACAGGAGACATAGCGAACATCTCGCAGTTCGCCATCCATCGCTGCATCCGGGAGGTCACAGAGGCTCTCTACAGTAGGAGAAGGGACTACATTTCCTTCCCCATCACCAGAGAGAAGCAGGACGAGCGTGCATGTGGCTTTGCCAGGATAGCGGGAGTCCCCATGGTGCAGGGCGCCATTGACTGCACCCACGTGGCTTTGCGGGCACCACATAACAATCCTGAGATCTTCCATAACCGCAAAGGCTACCACTCATTTAATGTCCAGTTGGTGTGCGACCACAGACAGCGAATCCTCAATGTGAATGCCCGCTATCCTGACAGCAGCCACGATGCCTTCATCCTGCATCAAACCGGTGTGCCAGCACGCTTCCAGCCACCATGTCAAGCTCACGGCTGGTTGCTCGGAGACAAGGGCTATCCGCTCTCCACCTGGCTCATGACTCCCCTCCACAACCCCAACACTCCTGCCCAGCACTTATATAATGAGAGCCATGCTGCCACCAGGAACATCATCGAGCAGACCATCAGCCTGCTAAAGCAACAGTTCCGCTGCCTTGACCACTCAGGAGAAGCCCGCCAGTACATGCCGGAGCAGGTGTCCCATTTCGTGGTGGTCTGCTGCATGCTCCACAACTTGACCATCATGAGGGCACAGCGCTTGCCACCAGGGATTGCGGGACCACCTCAGGAGGAGGAAGAGGGAGAGGAGGAGAAACAGAAGAGAGGGAGGAGGCAGCCACTCAATCGGCCTTCCGGAAGGGCAGTCCATGATCGCCTCATCAGACTGCGGTTCCAATAAATTAAACCCCAGATCCCCGTTGCTCACCACATCCCCATCATTCCATCCCTGTCGCAGGCCATATCACAGCGCAAAGCTGAAATGAGAGACACCACAAAACCATCCAAAGCCAATGAATAAATTTATCAATAATCAGTAAACACATATTTACAACAATAATATTAGCTATTCACCCTTGTGCAATCCCTTAGTGCCTCTCGTTACCGTGCCTTTGCCTACTCTAGTGCTCCTACGACGTGTTGGCCCAGTTGCTCTCTGGGAGTCTACCATCCTTTGCAGACTGCAAATGATGGGCTCCATGGTGTGCACAGAGCCTAGTGCAATGTTGGAGGTGGACTCCTCCACATTCCTTACCATTGCCGAGAGGCTCTCGGGCACCCTTGCGCCATATGGAGGGAGGTTGCCCTGCAGGTCTCGGGCAGTACTGTGGTCCCCAGGACCCACACACAGCGCAGGAAGACATTTAACGACCTCACTCGGGTGGTCAGGGTGCATGCCCATCACCCTTCTTCTAAACGCCTCCCCAATAAGGTCCTCATCTGAGTCCTGTGCAGCAGAACTCACGCACGAACTCGCCCTCCGGGGAGCTGGCCCCTGAGCTACCCTTTCCCCTGGCCTTGCTGCAGCCCACTCGTCCCCAGTGCCTCACCCTGTGCAGATCCCGCTACTATACTAGCCTCTAAAGAACGCGTAGTGCCAGTATCTGAGCTGGTGCCTGCGGGTGAGACATGCAGTGACGCGGTGTGTTCTTCCTCCTCCTCTTCTCCCGCCTCGCTCTCTATGGTGCCCTCAGGGACAGGATGCTCAGGTGCTTGCTGATTATCTGAAAGCATAAAGGCACAAGATTCGGGTTAAGGTGAGGGAAGGGAGCAGGAAGGGAGAAATGCATGCAAACAGCATGATTAGCTGGAAAGTGCGAAAGGCTTGTCGGGTGAGGGGGAAGTGGGATGTGAGAAGGAGGAGTAGGGATGAACATACCGTTGTTGTCTCCAAGGGGGACAATGTCGCCGGTGGCCACGGCGCCCACCACATGGTGCCCAATAATCTGGAGCACTCGAGTCTCTAACTCAGACAGTGGTTGGGTGTCGGCTTGTCCCCTGCCTGTGCGCACCTGCTCTCTCCTGTTGTGAGCAACCTTGGCCTGCAAGAGAAAGGAAAGTGTGTGGGTGAGTGTGGAGCAATGTGTTTGGGTGATGTGCCTGCCATAGTTGAATAGCTGTCATTGTGTGCAAGGTGAGAGATGTGGGTGAGAGTGTTGGTAGGTTGAGATCGTTGGTGGGTGAGTGCTGGGGGTGTGGTGCTTTGGGCAGTGTGTGCAGACTGTGGTTCAGATGATGGTATGTAGGCATTTGTTGAAGCATTGACTCACCCTGACCACCCGAGTGAGGTCGTTAAATGTCTTCCTGCGCTGTGTGTGGGTCCTGGGGACCACAGTACTGCCCGAGACCTGCAGGGCAACCTCCCTCCATATGGCGCGGAACTCGTTGGGTAGAGCACCGCTCTCCGTCTCTCCACAGCGAAGACCAGTGTCTCCAATGCTTGGTGGCAGAAACTGAGAGATCTCTCCCTGGGCCGTTGATCTGCCATAATGCCACCTCCTTCAGTGGTCTGGTTCCTTCTCCTTGGCCTTCTGCTGCTTGCTGAGAATGAGGTTCTGCAGCATGATTGAACCTCCCCTTTACGAACTGGAAAGAGCCTGTGGCAATGATGACCAGCGATTAGACTGCACCTGAAATTGCTTAGCGCTTTGAGCGTAATGCCACTGAGCTGGGTCATTAGCGCTTGATCCTTTCTGAATTTAGCGTGCAGCGAGATTCATTCGCGCCTGGCACTAAATCTCAAACTTTTCAGAAGTTAGCGCCCATTCCTGGGCGATAATGAATTTCGCCCCCCATGTATCACTACAACAACTCACATTGATATAGACTCCATCCTGCACTTTCCCCCCTTCACCAGTTGCCTCCTCTGTACTTCTGTCACTGGCCAACACTTAGCCCTTAACCAACACACATTATCTGACACCCCTACAATGCTCAGCTTGGGTTTTATCCACTCCTCCGCTCTGTCATATCCCATCATCAATGTGTGTAAACTGCTACTGTGAGGTCACAGGGACCAATGCTCCTGGCTCAGCCTCTGCTATAGGATTCGTGTTGAAATGACCAACAACTGGAAAAAACAAATTCTCAAAAGTGCATTACATGTACTGAGGTAAATCTTCAAGCTCATGTTTTGCTTCATATTGAAGATATTGGACATTACAACCACAGTGACAGATTAATAGAGTTAACGTTTCAGGTCGAAGACATTTCGCCAGTTCTGACGAAAGGTCTTCGACCTGAAATGTTGACTCTGTTTCTCTCTCCACGGCCTGCTGAGTTTTTTCAGCGTTTTCTGTTGTTATTTTGGATTTCCAGCATCCGCAGTATTTTGCTATCGTGACAGATTAATAGGCAGGGTCAGCTTGGCAGTTATTTGTTTCAGGCCTCACTAACAATGCACGGAGTGGAAAATGCTTAATTTATTCAACAAGTAAAAGTGATCTGAAACTCACAAATGAGTTGTGATGGAGTTCCGCAGGAACAGGAGAGAGCCAGGCATTTGACTGGCCCCAATGTGTGTCCTCCCAAAAACGTCAACCATTTCACATTTAGTTTAAATGAGGATTGCTGTAAATGTGCAGAGTATTTAATCCTCCCAGTTGTATCACATAAGCTGCCTATCGTGAACACGAACCTCCTCTGAAGCAGAGATTAAGTATCAAAATTCATGAAGATTGTCTTCTACTTCCTTCAATGAGTCAAGAAACGACATAATCCGACACAAAGAGAGACATAGAAAAATATTTCCTAATTTGTGAGCTGGTACACGGGAAGGAAAGCTGCTCGTCATTGAGCTCTGTGCGTAAAGCTGTAAGTGTGACATTACTTCCACAGAGTATTGGCTCGGGCAAATTTATAGTCATGGCAAGGCAGAGGTTGTAGATTGGATTCAAGGTTAACACACTGTCCGGCAACGGCTCGGTTTTAAAATTCTCATCCTTGTTTTCAAATCCCTCCATGGCCTCGCCCCTCCCTATCTCTGTAACCTCCTCCAGTCCTACAATCCTTCGCGCTTGCCCTCCTCCAATTCTGGCCCCATGCGGATCCCTGATTTCCTTTGCCCCTCTATCGGCAGCCATGCCTTCAGCTGCCTAGGTCCTAAGCTCTGGAATTTTCTCCCTAAACCTATCCGCCTCTCTACAGCTCTCTCCTCCTTTAAAACCTACCTACCTGTCCTAACGCCTCCTTACGTGGCTTGGCATCAAACTTTGTTCAATAACGCTCCTGTGAAGCGCCTTGGGACATTTTAATACGTTAAAGGCGCTATATCAATGCAAGCTTAGATTTACAATCAGAGCTTAGATATTGCATGCAGTCTATCGGTCTATCTCAGGCGATTCCTGTGGTGTTGCACATGAGGAATGAAGACCACGTGAAGTCTACAGCTGAAGCGGGATTAAAGGGTGCAGCACAATTGGACCAGAGGATGCAAGCATCATCTAGCTGACCTTTAAAGTCAAAGGTCCCGAAATTCCTGGGTTCCCAATGCAACTATGTAAATGTGGAGGAGCAGGACTTATACCCACCAAAATCAGAGGAGGTTGACCCCGTCAGAAACCCCAGGGTCAGACACTTACAATAGTGCTGGGGTGGGAGGGTGTGCTGGGGTGGGGAGGGGAAGAGGGTAGGGGAGGGGCAAGGTGGAGAGTCCCACCAACCTGTGCCTGATACACCGAGAGAGCCCTGAAAATTGGGGGCAGAGCAAGATTGTAACCTCTGTTCATAAAGGGCTCCGTGCATTTATAGGGGTAAGCGGGGTCTTGCAAGGGGGAATGAAATGACTGTTGCAACAGAAGGGAAAAGGCGAGCATCTAACTTCTCTAAGGCTCTGTGGAAATGTTGCTGGCATAAGTTAGACAATGGAGAGACACTGCAGTTGGTGCACCAGGGAAGAGGCCATCACATACTGCAGCAAGGTCCATGTGGAGGGAGGTGGCTGGGGCTGTGAGTGGGACCTTCAGAACCCCAAAGACCCCCTTCGCAGTGCGGGAAGAAGTTTAATGACCTCACTAGGCCAGCAAAGGTAAAAGTATTTGCAGATATATAACAGGGCAGATAAGTGAATCGCAGAGAAGCACATGGATATTCCCTGGCACAATAGTCTTTATTATCTTTTGGGGCATCACATGGCACCATGTTACTGCTCCTAGAAGCAAAGTCACTTGGCAGCACTCATGTATGCGATCACCTGCTGTAATGTATTCTAGCACATCCCCTCTGACCTACCATTAGTATCACCCATTGCATGAACCTTGACAGATTGTGAGTGTGGGATCTAGAGAATTCAGCAGCCAATTAGCACTGAGCATTCCCCCCGCAGCACAGAACTCCAGGGAACGCCGGGATACAAGGGAAGCAAGTGAACAAATCTGACATTTAACATTAGTTCAAGAGGAAGCAATCATTGGCTTCAACTCTGGCCTGGCAGTTGGGCATGGAGATGTGGAAGTCTCTGGGGTGAAATTGGCCTTTGGCTGTAGTGTAAAATGGGCAACAACGCATCGGGAGTCTGTTTTACACCCCGCCCGATTGAAGTCAATGGAAAAGACAATCAGGTGGGTGTAGGGCTGCTGATTCACTATCGCCCCTTTTACACTACAGCCAAAGACCAATTTCACCACTTCTGTCTCCTTGGTGGGTTTGTGGGAATATAACTCTTCTGGTTCAATGTTTCTTCAATCTTTCGAGGTATCCCTCACTCTGTCCACCAGCTAACACTTTCCTCATAAGAGAGCCATAGAATAGTGGATGAAGATAGAATCCTGCTCAAGCAGACTGACGTTAACAGTGCTGTTTTTCTTCCTCCAGAGGCTGCAAGACAGGAACCAGTGGAGAAGATTCCTGAAGAGCGAGACCTTGCAGTCCCCTCTACCTCTGGCAACACTGGAGACCACTCACCCACCCCGTCACTCACCCTCTCCCTTACTCTCAGCAGCCCAGTGACATCCACTGGATGAGGGACAGACAGTGAGGAGGCACTGACACAGGGTGAGACACAGAACACAATGAAACCAGAGGATATAGATGTGGAAGTGCAGCCTGATGTAGCTGAGCGGAGGCATGAGACATATCAGAGTACCCAGATGCTGATCTCAGGGGTCCTGCCATGAAGAGAAGGAAGCTAGTAGAGCATCAGACACATCTGGAGGTTTTCCGTGGCCTCCCCCAAGATGCGTGGCAGATGTCTGGGTTAGTGGTGGGGTCCACTGTCCTGCTGTGCGCCAATGTCCGAGAGAGGTTCAACTCATTGCAGGGCAGCCTGGAGAAAGTGGCAGATGTAGGAGCATCTTCAAACCTTCTCCCATCATGAGGGACCCAGGCAAGTCATCCAGCTCAATGTGGAGGCAGTGAGCGAAGGACTGCAGGGGGCAGATTTTCCTCTTCACTGCCTGGGTTGTCACCTGGCAGAGCCGATTGTCTGCCTGGTGTATAACCCGCCTGATTTTCATTCTATTGAGCAGCTTTTATAAAGGGGGGACGATCCACTCCGCCAGATTACGGCCCAGGGAGTGATGGCAAAAGTCGACCTCCCAGGTCTTGGGAGATTGCTTGGAGAGGTCATTGTCAAGCAGATTGCAGAGTAAACCGGGAAGTGTCTCAGGGGATCTATAGGATAATTGGTGACTCTCTCTCAGGGATTTAAGGATCTTTCTAATTCCGCGAGGTCCGTTCGTCCACTGAGAAGGATCTTGTAAATTGCACCTGGGTCTATACATCCTGCGGGATAGGCAATGCTGGGATGGTCTGACTCGTCTCTGGTGCTGCCTGATTAACTTGACTTCCCTTACAGCCGCCTGCTGCTCCTCTTCCTACTCTATCTCCAGCATGTATATCACATAAAGTGGGAATCCCAGTGGGAATCCCAATGTGCAGCTATGCATTGCCTTTATATAACACATGTAAATAAGGTGTCAGCCTTGGTGCAGTGGTAGCACTCTTGCCTCTGAGTCAGAAGGTTGTGTCGATTAGATTCCATTTTCATGGAGCAGTATCTGTGGGCTCCTCGCACCCACTTCCACTGAAGGTGTGGAGCGCTCTGGCTGACACACAGCGGCACGTTTCAGGATGGTTCAGGGACCGAGGGAGAGGGCGCACAGGTTCTCGGACACGGCACTGGAGGTCCTGGGGGAGGAGGTCCAGAGGAGGAGGGATGTCCTGTACCCGCAGGAGGGAAATGACACCATCTCGCCCTCCTCACCCCCCTGTCCCTCTCTCCTGCAGCAGCTGGTACTGCTCTGCCTGGTCTCATGTCCTCCTCCCATTCCTCGTCCAGACCAAGGGGGACCCCTAACAAGATGCCGATGACCAAGCACTCCCTTTCTCCTGGTGACTCCTGTAAGGTGTCCAATAAGGTTCAGTAGCCCAGCACTCACTGTCTTTAGGTGAAGTTCTCAGAGAATTTCCAGAATAAATGTTGCTCGAGTGTTGGTGAAATCTTGACAAAGTGGCCCCAGAAAGTCTCCCGATGTGTTTCAGAGGTCCTCTTCATAGCTCCAGCAGCAATGACCATGAAATGGTGAGTATCCCTTTAAGTGGTGAGTATCCCTTTAAGTAGCGCTTGAAATCGACATCAAGGCCGTGTTTACCCCCAAAGAGCTGATCGTTGTTAGGAGAGGGCGTTAGTTGAAGCGTTAGCCACCAAAATCCCGTGCAGCCTCTTTAATCAGCGCTCGCAGGCATTTTAAGTGAAAATCAGCTGTTTAACAAGCCGCCTGGTGGCTGTTCCCTGACTTCAACTCCTTTACCAAGATGGCGCCTTGTACTAAACCAGCATTTCAGTTTAAGATCCCATCTTGGCCATGCCTTTATCTCTTTAATGCTTAAAGTATTCGGCGAAAATCACCCCCTTAGTACCTGAACAATATTCCAGCAGATAGCTTGTCAACAACAGCTAAAAACAAAACTACTTTTAGGTGTTCAACAGTCTGAATAACGGACCTCCAATCAGTAGAAGATGGAGCCAGGCTGACATGCTGTTACTTGGGAAAGGTCTGATACTGGACCAAGCACTGGCCTGCAAAGCAGTGCGATTGGAAGGATACACTCTACTGGAGATGAGCTTTAACCTCCCCTGGAGTTTGCCTTCCTGGCAGATAATTAAAGGAGGAAATGCAGCACATCAGCAGATGGGAGAGGTATTGGTTAGTAATTGGTTTTCCTGTCAGGTCTTGTTCGAACAACAGAAAACCATGATTTAAACATCTAAACACTCCAGTTCTATGAATATTAAACTAATTCCCTGCTTTCTATCCAAAGCATGGAGGTTATGTTGAAGATCAAAATTCTGTAGCGATGGAAAACAAATAAATTAGACAGAAGATGACAGATGAAAGTCCAACATTTTCTTAGCAGAAATTATGCCGCAAGAAGATGGATTACCTACCTGGTCGTGTCTTCTTCATTCTTCAAGTGATTTGTAGGCTCCACACATGGAGAGTCTAGAGGTTCTGGGGAAACCGCTCATTGAGCACGTACATGATGCTCCAATGGAACATGCGCGCTGGGAATTTCCTCGGAGCTGCTCCCGCTCCGACGTCGTAACTTCGTCGGCAGTGCAGGGTTTCCGACGCACTTGCGGCGAAGTTATGGCAGCAGCGCGGGAACAGCATCGAGAGAGTTTCCGCCCATGGTCTCCTTCTCCTGTGTTTTCTAAAGCCCTTGAACCTGTGCCATTGGGCTAGTTTATTTTGGTCTGAAGCTAAACTAAAACCAACTAACTACTTAACACTAACACCATCCCTTCCCCAAAACAAAACCCCTGGAGGACTTTCAGAGCCGATTGGGTGGCCTCTTGTGTGTGGAGGATGAGTATCATTCAAAGAATATCGTCCTACCAGTTAATGCCTTTCTTCTTCCATCCACATCCTACACATAATGTAGGAGCAGAGCAAAGTATTACAAAATGAATGGGAGGCACTCACGACACATTTGGCTCTTCACTGCTTAGTCACCACTTTATCTTGGAACCTTGCATAATAGAAAACAAATAACTGTTGAGATTGCTCAAGTTGTTCTGTGTGAGAGATTTGATGATGTGGGGCTCAGCAAACATCGATATAGTAGGAACAAAGTTCCAATTCTACTTCGGTCTGCTTAGAGCAGAGAAGGATAAGCAGAATGCACTGTCTTGAAGCGGGGATGTGGGACTGAGCACGACTGCTCTTTCAAAGAGCCAGCACAGGCACGACGGGCCGAATGGCCTCCTGTGCTCTAAGGTTCTATCATTTTATGAATTCTAACTTGTGGGCAAAACAATGGACAACGAGCCCTTGATGTAAATTAAACTGTGAAGTAACCTTAGATATAAACAAAGCCAAGTCACGGGCCGCTGTTCTACAACAAGAGCTTGCAGTTCATTAACTTGAAAGCTAAAAACTATTGTGAACAACAGTAAAGCTTTTCACGTAAGAAACTTAAACAGTGCAATAGGTCTGACTGGAGCTCACCTCAACAGGGTTCAACCAATGAACCAAAGACTGAGATAGCTGCAACAAGAACACAAGTAGAACTAGGATTTAATCTGGGTTAGGTTCATGGTGCTCAGCGACTGATGCAGAGACCACTGCATTTTGTAAGGGAAAATTGGATAAATAGTTGAATCAGAGCAAGATACAGGGCTATGGGCAGTGATTGGGGCTGCGGGATTAGTTTTGGATTGCTACAGGGCTAGGGGAAGAGAACAGGGCAGAGGGATTAGTTTGGGATTGATACAGAGCTATGGGGAGAGAGTAGAGTAGTGGGATTAGTTTGGGATTGATACAAGGCTATGGGGAGAGAGCGGGGCAGTGGGATTAGTTTCGGATTAATACAGGGCTATGGGGAGAGTGTAGAGTAGTGGGATTAGTTTGGGATTGATACAGGGCTATGGGGAGAGTGTAGAGTAGTGGGATTAGTTTGGGATTGATACAAGGCTAAGGAGAGAGTGGGGCAGTGGGATTAGTTTTGGTTGATACAGGGCTATGGGGAGAGAGCGGGGCAGTGGGATTAGTTTGGGATTGATACAGGGCTATGGGGAGAGAGTGGGGCAGTGGGATTAGTTTGGGATTGATACAGGACTATGGGGAGAGAGTGGGGCAGTGGGATTAGTTTTGGATTGATACAGGGCTATGGGGAGAGTGGGGCAGTGGGATTAGTTTTGGATTGATACAGGGCTATGGGGAGAGAGCGGGGCAGTGGGATTAGTTTGGGATTGATACAAGGCTATGGGGAGAGAGCGGGGCAGTGGGATTAGTTTGGGATTGATACAAGGCTATGGGGAGAGAGCGGGGCAGTGGGATTAGTTTGGGATTGATACAGGGCTATGGGGAGAGTGGGGCAGTGGGATTAGTTTTGGATTGATACAGGGCTATGGGGAGAGAGCGGGGCAGTGGGATTAGTTTGGGATTGATACAGGGCTATGGGGAGAGAGCGGGGCAGTGGGATTAGTTTGGGATTAATACAGGGCTATGGGGAGAGAGCGAGACAGTGGGATTAGTTTGGGATTGATACAGGGCTATGGGGAGAGAGCGGGGCAGTGGGATTAGTTTGGGATTGATACAGGGCTATGGGGAGAGTGTAGAGTAGTGGGATTAGTTTGGGATTAATACAGGGCTATGGGGAGAGAGCGAGACAGTGGGATTAGTTTGGGATTGATACAGGGCTATGGAGAGAGAGCGAGACAGTGGGATTAGTTTGGGATTGATACAGGGCTATGGAGAGAGAGTGGGGCAGTGGGATTAGTTTTGGCAACGAGGCAAAGATACAGAACTTGGTTTACTTTGGCAGCCTGTCCCTGTAAGAGTGTAGCTGACACAAGAAGCAGTAACACCAGGTTTTCTTGGGCCAGCCTGATTCCGACTTGCAACGAGCGAAAGTAAAGGAAATCTGGTCACAAGCCTGAGTGACATCATTTGGCAGCATTAGCATATCTTTTAAATAACCACTCCCCTTTCCCTATAGTAGAGGTTTAGGGGCAGTGCATGAAGGTGCAGATCCTACGCCAGGGGTCTGTGCTCAGTTATCTTCTGTTGTGCCAGTAATTCAGTCACAATTAGGGAGCAGGGAACAAGAACATCTGTCCCACCATCTTGCCAACGCACCAGAGCACGTATGTGTGCCATTTATATTCTCAATAGTTTGTGTCGAGGCAGTCTTTCAAAACATTAGTATCTCAACTCATCTTGCCGTTAACAGCCAAGATTCCACTGATTACTTGACCTATCAAATGGAGGCTCTATGAGTCAGTGTGATGGACCTATTCTCTCAGCAGGATATCATAGCATTGAGGAACTTCTAGTGATGCGTGATGGTCTTGGCTCAATATGGAGACATTCAAAGCAATTAACCTTCTACTGAATTGCTACACAGCCCAGAAAGAAGAATACAAACACAATCACAGCATTAAGTTAATGGTGTCTAGAGAAGAATTCTCACGTCTCCTTTGTATGGATCTCGCTTTGTCTTAAAGCCTTGACCACAAAGTGTAGGAGGATACCGAACTTTGGGGAACCATCTACCTCGATTAGCAGTTGTTGAAATCATATTGCCCTCCATGGAAGAGTTTGGTTATTAACAACAATACTCTCTCAAATTAGTTTTAAAAAGCTGATATGCTATGAAGGATATACCAAGATAGTTTTGTAGTGAGAATGTAATGAACCAATAGAAACCCAAAGAGTTTAACAGCACAGAAGGAGGCCATTGGGCTAATGACTCTGCCAATGCTTTGGTAATCAATCCCAAACTAATCCCACTGTCTCAGTCTCTCCCCATAGCCCTGTATCAATCCCAAACTAATCCCACTGCCCCACCCTCTCCCCATAGCCCTGTATCAATCCCAAACTAATCCCACTGCCCCACTCTCTCCCCATTGCCCTGTATCAATCCCAAACTAATCCCTCTGCCCCACTCTCTCCCCATAGCCCTGTATCAATTGGGTGGGGTGGGTGAGCTGGGTGGGGTGTGTGAGCTGGGTGGGGTGAGTGAGTGAGCTGGGTGGGGTGGGTGAGCTGGGTGAGCTGGATGGGCGAGCTGGGTCAGGTGGGTGAGCTGGGTGGGGTGGGTGGGGTGAGTGAGCTGGGTGTGGTGGGTGGGGTGAGTGAGCTGGGCGGGGTGGGTGGGGTGGGTGAGCTGGGCGGGGTGGGTGGGGTGGGTGAGCTGGGTGGGGTGGGTGGGGTGGGCGAGCTGGGTGGGGTGGGTGGGGTGGGTGGGGTGGGTGAGCTGGATGGGCTGGGTGGGGTGGGTGGGGTGGGCGAGCTGGGTGGGGTGGGGTGGGTCCGCTGCTCCCTGCATTTGCCACAAAGTAAATGTCAGCTTTATTAACCTAAACAAATAATTTCAGTTCATAAATATTAGATGCCGGGAATCTCCTGGATGTTTTCAGTGTAGCTGTTCACAATATATATTAATGATCTAGACAAGGGAACTAGATGTAATATCTCCAAGTTTGCAGACGACACAAAGCTGAGTGGGCGTGTGTGCTGTGAGGAGGATGCCGAGAAACTCCAGGATGATTTGGACAGGTTGGGTGATTGGGCAGAAGCATGGCAGATGCAATATAATGTGGATAAATGCGAGGTTATCCACTTTGGTGTCAAAAACAGGAAGGTAGATTATTATCTGAATGGCAATAGATTGGAAGAAGGGGAAGTGCAACGAGACCTGGGTGTCCTTGTGCACCAGTCGCTGAAGGTAAGCCTGCAGGTGCAGCAGGCGGTTAAGAAGGCAAATGGTATAGAAACATAGAATCTAGGAGCAGGAGTAGGCCATTCGGCCCGTCGAGCCTGCTCCACCATTCAATACGATCATGGCTGATCATCCAAATCCAGTACCCTGTCCCTGCTTTAATCCCCACAGTACACATATCCCACCCTACCCCCGTAACCCCACATATTTAATTCCCCCTAACATATCCCATCCTATCCCCATAACCCCACATATTTAATCCCCCCCTAACACTAAGGGTCAATTTTTATCATAGCCAAATCAACCTAACCCGCACATTTTTGGATGTAGGCCTTCGTAGCGAGAGGGTTTGAGTACAGGAACAAGGATGTCTTGCTGCAGTTGTACAGGGCCTTGGTGAGACCACATCTTGAGTACTGTGTGCAGTTTTGGTTACCTTATCTGAGGAAGGAGGTTCTTGCCATGGAAGGAGTTCAGCGAAGATTCACCAGGCTTATACCTGGGATGGCAGGAATGACGTATGAGGAGAGATTGGGTCGATTGGGCTTATACTCGCTGGAGTTTAGAAGAATGAGAGGGGATCTCATTGAAACTTATAAAATTCTGACAGGACTGGACAGACTAGATGCAGGAAGGATGTTCCCGATGGTCGGGGAGTCCAGAACCAGGGGTCACAGTCTAAGGATAAAGGGTAAGCCATTTAGGACAGAAATGAGGAGGAATTTCTTCACCCAGAGAGTGGTGAACCTGTGGAATTCTCTACCACAGAAAGCAGTAGAGGCCAATTCATTAAATATATTCAAAAAGGAGTTGGATATATTTCTTAAGGCTAAAGGGATCAAGGGATATGGGGAGAAAGCAGGGACAGGGTTCTGAATTTGGATGATCAGCCATGATCGCATTGAATGGCAGAGCAGGCTAGAGGGGCCAAATGGCCTACTCCTGCTCCTATCTTCTATGTTTCTATGTTTCTAACTATGGTGTAAGAGTGGCGTGTGTGGGTTCTTCCAAGGAAATTTGTGCTGAAGTGATTTATGCCGATTTGACGCAGAAACATTGGTACGCACGAATGTCATCTCCCGTTTCCGCCACTTCCAAGATGCAGCCGCTGAATCCCTCGGTCGCTCATTTGCATAGCCTCGCCCCCACAAAGAGACAACCTCACGCGAATTTCCTGAATTTACATCAATAATGCACTAGCGTAGATTTATACCCAAAATGGTAGGCGCACGCAGCACAGCCTGAGGTCAATATTGGTAGAGGAGGAAGGCTCAGAGTGAGGCGCCAGGGCAGAAAGCAGTGGCCCACTCGCTGTTACTCCTATTGGTGGTGCTGCATTTGCACTTGCATTACGCTGGGGATTATATTCCGGCGTAGGCAAATGAGCTCCATGGGAAATTCCAATGTGAATTCACCTCGGTAAGATTGGCATAGAAACCAGCATAAATGTCTGCTTAATTTCTCCAGGAAATTCGAGCCATAGGGTATTTTTACAAGATAAAAACAATCAGTCAAAAGATTAAATACTGTCGAATTTTGTCAGACAGGAATATCATTGTCAGCCTCGGTATTTCTATAAAGCTACTTTGTCTCGAGTTGAAGTTATCATTGGGTTTCTTTATAACGCAGTATCGGGCGGGTTAGAGAACACGGACGCCAGGAATTTCCTCGGGGCTTCTCCCGCTCCGTCGCTGTAACTTTGCCGCAAGATCGGTGGAAACCCGTATACCCGTGAGAACGCCATTTCCACCAAACCATTGCCAAAGTTATACTGGTGGAGTGGGAGAGTCTCCAAGGAAATTCCCAGCATCTGCGTGAGTAAACAATCTAGAAAATTGGATTGAGCTCACCCGCAACACATAAATAACTGTCTTGATAAATGGCAAAAATATATTTATAATCTTCCATTTCCAGTGGTTATAACTGGAAATAAAATTTATTAATTCCAGCCTGACAGATATCCCTGCTCACGTGCTAAGTCGTTTACAGCAGGATTCAGAGATTAGGCTACAATCCAAGATTTGAGTATAATGCCATCATTTCACTTTTATTAAACCCTTGAACTTTGATGAGAGGAGCAGGTATTTTAAATAAAGGCAGAGCTCAGATAGAGACCAGGGGGGTGGAACTGCACCAAACGATTAGCAAACAATGAGTCAATGCGTTTGTGTGAAATTCCTTTCTCCGCTGTCCCAATAAAGCTGCTAACCCGTTTATCGCACAGCACGACTCCATCCAACAATAGCAGTATTGAAAAAGAGAATTACCCAGTGTGATTGTCACTCGAAGGCTCACCAATGGACCAGCTTATCCAGCTTGTTTTAATTTGACGTTTGTAAAAGGTCAATGGTCACTCACTCGTGTGGTGTCACCGAATGGAATTGGCAGTGGCTAATCATTGAACACAAAGAGTCTCCTTTAAAGAAAATGTGGGGCTCATTACAGCTCTGGATAGCTCAGCCATGCGGATAAAGATTAGTCTACTTCCTCCCTAATCTTTCTTCATATGAATCAAATCATGTTTAGCTGCAATTAAAGCGGATTATTGCCACATAGAAAAGAAACTATTAATTTTGACAAATTATCCAAATTTTGAATGTATTATTCAAGCAGGATTTTACGGCCAGATTTGGTAAGTTTCCGACTGAGTTTTAAACTGGAAATGAAACAGAATTAACACCTGAAACCAACAACTGCAAATATACACGTACACCTGGGGGGACTCTGGGCTCCTTACGCTGGATGTGGTTCACACCTGGAAGAACACGTGTCCTCTTTGAATGGAAGTAGATCGGCCGTGGATTGCAATACACGATATTCCAGTCAATAGAAATACGAGCCCAGAACGCTCCCTGGGCCCAGAATGGGTAGGCCCGAGTCACGCCCAATATTGGGCCTCGGGCCGCATCTAAATGAGACGGGCGAGCAGCGGATACCCGCTGGGCGTTGCCAGGCAGCTCGCCGGCGAATCGGCATCAGATTTTCATCCGCTGTGTCACCGGCTGTGGACCTCAGGTAGGCCCTGAGAGGGGGGGAGGGGCAGTGGTCGGCAGGCAGCGATTGGTAGAGGAGGCCGGGAGGGGGGCAGTGATTGGTATCGGGAAGGGGCCGAGCGGGACCAGCAGTGCTCTTTGGCCTGCAGTGGAGCCGGGAGGCGCACTCCTGCACCGCCTGGCTTCACATTCAGGTAAATTCATTTATTTTTAATTCTGTTTTTTGGTGAAACCCTCCTAGGGCCGATGGTTAGGCCGCATGGAGACCACGTTTTTCTGAACGGACTCGGCGTTGGCTGTGTTCAGGGCAGACTGATTTTTCAAAGGGGGCCGCAAACAGGTGTCAGGCCCCCTATTTGCATATGCAAAGTGTCCAACGCCTGTTTCAGGCACGGGCTCTGGACACCTCTCTTCCTGCCTTTACCAATATGGTGGGCAGCGTACTTCCAGTGCGCAATGAGCACATGCGCCGCCCACCGTATTGGATGATTTGGCGCCCATTTTATGCCTGTAACATGGACGTATCACAATCCAGTTTCTGGGCTGCTGTCGCAACTGCAGATTGTATATGTAATACATGGGAAAATTAACAAATTTTCAATCTATTGCTCCAAGTTTCCATTGTTTTTTATATATCCTGAGCACATTTGCAAAGGCTCTGGGTTGTTCCATCCCATTAACCTTGAACAAAACAGGTTTTTAGTGAGACAGCGATGCTTGCTTGTTAAGGCTGAAAGAATTGTCTGTCACTTCCAGCCACTGGCATTCAAACTCAGATCTGGACATAAATCAAGGTACATGCTCCTAAATAAAGAGAGTTCACTTAAAACTGCATGGATTAAGGTCACACCCGCCATGGTAACCACAAATAGCTCCTTGCTTTCCACGGGAACTTAGCAACCAGTTAATGATCTCACGTTCCTTGTCTACTCCCGCTGACATGAAAGTCAAAATGAAAGAAGATTAGATCACTCTGTATCCATCGCAACAGCTTTCACCAAAAAAAGTCATTTTCTATCAGCCAAATCACCTCAGATAAATAACACTGAGGCCATCCTATAATAAGCAAATTGCATCAGCGCAGTTCTCATACTGTTTATCTTCCATACCCTATATTTACATGACAAGGTCCTACATTAGCTTATGGCAGTCTACTTGAGGGTGCAGTCATTGGATGATTTCTAGGAGGAGCTGAAAAGTTACCTTTTAATGTTTATCAATTGGATTTTTTAAATCCATTCTGACATTGTGTCTGCAGACCCATTAGAATCTAATGATCAGACTGCCCAGTCCACTGGGCATCCATTCCCAATGGGGATTTAAAAAACAATCAGATGCCAGGATGGATTCCCAATCAGACAGATACCAGACATTCTAACACAGAACTCTGTAATGGATGCAGTGTGTGAATGTGTGGTGTCTAGTAGAACAAGGCCAGTTGACAATCAATTATAATAGAAAGTGATAGTTAGCTCTTTGATCTACTGCAACATAAAAGCCTATAGATTCAGCACTGCAGGGATAAAGTATGGGACTAGTCTTTGGTTTGGGAAACCAACAAATTGGGGTATTTCTGAAGTTGATGCCCCAATCTCAATTCCCACATGTTGACACAACAAGCTTTCTCACTTTGGCTGCATCCTCTCTATGGAGTATTTGCACATACCCAACCTGGATATTGGTCCACATTTGTTCCTCAGTTTTCCCCCTTCCCCAGAGGACACTATCTGATGTTGGGGGGGAGGGGCATATGGATGGGGCCACCAGGGTGAGCAGTGAGTGTCCAGCAGGGTATGTGACTGAAGGAGAGGTTCCATAGCTGAGCCTGATCTTATCACCACCCACTGATCACAATTCCCAGGAGTTGGGGAGGTGGGAGAAAGACACTGGATGATAATCAGGACGGGATTCCCTGGCTAATTTTTCCCTTCCCTCCTCCACAGGCAGACAGGCCGACGGTAGCACAACTGCCAGGTTCTGCACTACACTGGAAATCGATATTACATGTACAGCAAACAGATGCTTAACACAAAGAGTCAGCCATGGCTCAGTTGGTAGCACTCTTGCCTCTGAGGTCAGAAGGTTGTGGGTTCAAGTCCCACTCCAGAGAATTGAACACAAAAATCTAGGCTGACAGTACAGTGCTAAGGGAGTGCTGCACTGTCGGAGGTGTTGTACTTCAAATGAGATGTTAAACCGAGGCCCCGTCTGCTCTCTCAGATGGACGTAAAAGATCCCACAGCACTATTTTGAAGAAGAGCAGGGGAGTTATCCCCGGTGTCCTGGCCAATATTTATCCCTCAATCATCATCACTATAAACAGATTATCTGGTCATTATCACGTTGCTGTTTGTGGGAGCTTGCTGTGCGCAAATTGGCTGCCGCGTTTCCTGCATTACAACAGTGACGACCCTTCAAAAAAATGTACTTCATCGGCTGTAAAGCGCTTTGGGACATCCGGTCGTCATGAAAGGCGCTATAGAAATGCAAGACTTTCTTTCTCCCACAACTGCCAGGTTCTGCACTGCACTGGAAATCGATATTGCATGTACAACGAATGGATGTTTAACACAAAGAGAAAGATATGGCACGATGGGCAGATCCACTTCACCCAAGACAAATGTCCCTCTAAACCCGGGTATGGTAATGACATGAATAAAACACAAAACAATATGCTTGTGTAGATGGACAAGAGATGGAGCTGCACCAGAGACACATTTCTGTTATCCAAAGTGAGTTATGAATCTGGGTATGGCGACCTTAAGTGATCTGTTTCCTGCTTTTTGTACGGTCGGTGACTCTCAGTGCCCTTACCTGTTATTGTGACTCGGGATCAGAACAATAATGAAAAGGAAAGAAGGAACTTGCATTTATAAATCATTTTTCACGTCTCAAAGCCCTTTAGAGCCAATGAATTACTTTTTTTTTTAAGTGCAGTCACTGTTGTAAGGTAGGAAGCACGGCAGCCAATTTGCAAACAGCAAGATCCCACAAACAGCAATGAGATGAATGACAAGATAATCTGTTTTTGGGGGTGTTAAGTGTGAGATAAATGTTGATCAGGACACCAGGAGAGCTCTCCTGCTCTTCTTCAAATAATGCTGTAGGATTTCTTACATCCACCTGAGAGGGCAAATGAGGACTAGGTATAACATCTCATCTAAAATATGGCACCTCTAACAATGCAGCACTCCCTCAGTACTGCACTGGACTACCAGCCTAGATTATGTGCTCAGGTAATAGAGCGGGGCTCGAGACCCACGACCTTCTGACTCAGAGGCGAGAGTACTACCACTTAGCTAAGATTGACACTGAACATAGAGAAGAATTTGTAACCATGGAAAGGATCAGAACAGAGACAAAACTATCTGCAGCAGGAAAACAGATGTCGGGTTTATGACCCCGAATCCCATCCCAGCAACATCTTGGCTCCAGCCACTCCGTCCCCAAAATAAAGAATTGTGACTGGTGGACATTAAAATCGTGTACAGAGAATGGAAACTCAAACTCTCAACAATTGCTCTTACATAGGATTACATAGAATATACAGCACAGAAACAGGCCATTCGGCCCATCCAGTCCATGCTGGTGTTTATGCTCCACTCGAGCCTCCTCCCATTCTTCCTCATCTAAATCTATCAGTATAACCCTCTATTCCATTCTCCCTCATATGCATATCTAGCTTACCCTTAAATGCATCTATACTATTCACTTCAACCACTCCCTGTGGTAGCGAGTTCCACATTCTCACCACTCTCTGGGTAAAGAAGTTTCTTCTGAATTCCCTATTTGATTTCTTGGTGACTATCTTATATTGATGGCCTCTAGTTATGCTCTTCCCCACAAGTGGAAACAATCTCTCTGTATCTACTCTATCAAAACCTTTCATAATTTTAAAGACCTCTATTAGGTCACCCCTCAGCCTTCTCTTTTCAAAACAAAAGAGACCCAGCCTGTTCATCCTTTCCTGATAGGTACACCCTCGCATTCCTGGTATCATCCTTGTAAATCTTCTCTGCACCCTCTCCAGTGCCTCTATATCCTTTTTATAATATGGTGACCAGAATTGCACACAGTACTCCAAGTGTGGTCTAACCAAGGTTCGACACAGGTTTAGCATAACTTCCCTACTTTTCAATTCTATCCCTCTAGAAATAAACCCGAGTGCTTGGTTTGCTCTTTTTATGGCCTTATTAACCTGCATCACTACTTTTTGTGATTTGTGTGTTTGTACTCCCAGATCCCTTTGTTCCTCTACCCCAATAAGATTCTTATTTTCCAAGTAATATGTGACCACCTTATTTTTCTTACCAAAATGTAATACCTCACACTTAACTATGTTGAAATTCATTTGCCAATTATATGCCCATTCTGCAAGTTTATTAATATCTTCTTGTAATTTGTTGCAGTCCTCCTCAGTATTGACTACCGCCCCACCCCCCGCCCCCCCACACACAATTTGGAGTCATCTGCAAATTTAGAAATTGTGTTTTTGATTCCGAAAAGTAAATTGTTGATATAAATTGTGAACAGCAGTGGTCCCAGCACTGATCCTTGTGGGACCCCACTTTCCACCTTCTGCCACTCTGAATAGCTTTGAAAGTCTCCTTTTGCAGCACAGAGGTAAACTATGCCAAAAAAAACTCCTATTTAGGAGTCACGCTCGATCGCACCCTGTCATATAGACAGCACCTCCAGAACCTTGGGAAGAAACTAAAGAGTAGGGTCAACTTGATCCAGAAACTCGCCGGATCCACATGGGGAGCAGACGCTCAAACCCTCCGTACGGCAGCACTCACCCTGGTGTACTCTACAGCGGAGTACTGCTCTCCGGCATGGCTATCGAGTCCACATGTCAAATCCGTTGATGTCCAGCACACCTACGCCGTGAATATGGAGTCTCCAGAGAATACAACCACTGCACCAGCAAAGACATGCCGATCTAGGCCGACTTGAACAACCTACCACCAACCCGTCTCAAATCTAGAAGGCCATTTTGAACCGTCGCCGAAGCCCTTCAGTGATCTCCCCTCAGCCTTGATGACCGATGGCGAAATGCTTGGAAGACCTATGGCATATGGAATGGATTCCTTATAGAGGACCCCACAGTACAACCTGAAGGATCGAACCTTCCTCGCAAACAGTGGTCAACCATCAACCGCCTCAGAACCGGTCGTGGTAGATGCTGCCACCTTCTCCATAGATGGAAGATTAAAGCATCCCCATCATGTGACTGTGGAGCTCCTGATCAGACCCTGCAGCACATCATTGAGCACTGCCCTCAGAGGAAATTCACAGGCAGCCTACAAGATACCCACACTGTTACACCGGAAGCTTTGGAATGGATATCTGACTTAGATACTGACATTTGATTTGCTTTGCTACTACCATACGAAAGAAGAAGACTATTAGGTGATAGGTAGAATACCACATTAATGTGATTAATCTTTTGTTATCTTTTATCTCTATCCACATGGATTCTATTACTGTCTTACTGATGGCTCTCTCACTTTTTTCTACTGCCAATATGTTATTTCTAATAAGTACAGCTGCCCCACCTCCCCTTTTTCCTTCTCTATCTTTTCTAAATATGTTATATCCTGCAATGTTTAATTCCCATTTCTGTAGCCATGTCTCAGTAATCCCTACTATATCTGGATCCCCACAACTTATTATTGCCTCCAATTTCCCTGTTGTGTGCAATGCTGTACAGACAGTTTAACTCATTTTTAATAGTATTTCCTCTCACTTTATTTTTAACCATCTTTTTACACTCCTGTTCTATAACTCTATTTATTCCCTGGCCATTTATGTCCTCCCTTAGTTTAGTCTGTCCTATGCTCTTCTTTCCTGTTTCGTTTATATTTAGGCTTGTTTCATTTCTTGTACATCAGTCCCCCTTGTCTTATTAGTTTAAAGCCTTTGTCACCTCCCTATTTACCCTTTCCACTAGGACACTGGTCCCATTCTGGTTCAGGTGGAGCCCGTCCCTTCAGTACAGCTCCTTCCTGTCCCAGTAATGGTGCCAGTGTCCCATGAAAAGGAACCCCTCTTTCCCACACCAGCCCTTTAGCCATGTGTTAACTCTCCTGATCGGTCTCTCTCTATGCCAATTTGCACGTGACCTGGGCAATAATCCAGATTATTACCCTCGAGGTCCTGCTTTTTAATTTAGCTCCTGACTCCTGATACTCCCTTAGCAGGACTACACTGTTCCTGCTTGTGTCGTTTGTTCCAACATGGACCACGACTACTGGATTTTCCCCCTCCCTTTCCAAATTCCTCTCCAGCTGCCTTGAGATATCCCTTACCCTGGCACCGGATAGGCAACACACCTACACTGCCATCACTTTCCGCCAATAGAGAAACTTAATAGCAGCCTCTCAATAGCACCCTCTCTAATCCCCAACATTGACATCACTGTCAATTTATTCAACAACTTCCTGTCTTCTGCTTTCAATTCCCTTATCCCCTCACAATCATGCTTCCACTCTTTTTCCTGCTACAACACCCACATTCACATCTTCAGATCCGAGGACCATAGACACATGTCACTCACTGCCAGATCTAACTTGGCTATGTCACGTAACATCACCTCTCATTCTCTGTGGTCAAGTTACTGCAAAAGGAGCTTCTTGGAAACCAAGGACAACAGTCTCCTCCTCCCTAACACTGCTTCCAGCTCTGAGCTCAACCCTCAGTTTGGTTTCCACCCTGGCCCCAGCCCTGAGACCATCCTGTTCAAAGTCAGTGATACCCAATGCAACTGGATCTACAGCATTTCAGAGCTCTCTTCGATCTCTCCCTGACTCTTCCCTGAGGTAGTGCCCTCTCCTGGTTCCATTCCTAGCTGCCTTTATCACTTTCAAGTTCAACCTCTCCAACTCGCTCCTTGCCAACCTGCCGAGCTCCACCCCACACAAACTCCGACTTATCCAGGACTCCACTACCCAAACTCTATACAGTACTAAATCTCCCTCGCCTATTCTTCATTCCATGCTAACCTCACTGGCTCTTTGTTGATCTGAAATACCTCCTCCTTATTTACAACTCCCTCCATTGCCTTCTCACACCTTTCTGCAGCAACCTCCTCCAACCCTGGTCACACCTGGCAGCTTTCAAATGGACTACTATGTACCTCCCTCTGCTCCACCATTGGTGACAGAGCCTCTGGCCATCATGGCCCTGCACTCTAGGATTCTCCCCCACCCTGCTGCCTTGCTACCTGTGTCTTTGGCCATGGCAGGGTTCATCTCCCCAAACTCTAACTCCTCCTCCATGCACCCTCTCCCAAAGAGTGCCTCAGGGTTCTTACGTATGTTAAAATGCTATACAAGTACAAGTTGGAATGACTGTTGAAATATGTACAGAAACATGCACTAAATTGGCTACACATCTAAAAAGAGTACACTGTACAGAAAAATTAAACATTGTGAAATATCCTATAAATATAATGCATCTTCAGTGAAAGAGAGGCTTACATTTCTATAGCGCCTTTCACAACCTCAGGACGTCCCAAAGCGCTTTACAGCCAATGAAGTGCTTTTAAAGTGTAGTCCCTGTTGTAATGTAGGAAACGCGGCAGCCAAGTTGCGTGCAGCAAGCTCCCACAAACAGCAATTTGCCAATGACCAGATAATCTGTTATTAGTGATGTTGGTTGAAGGATAAAAATTGCCCAGGACACCAGGGAGAATGTCCCTGCTCTCGAATAGTGCCATAGGATTTTTACGTCCAGCTGGGAGGGCAGACGGGACCTCGGTTTAATGTCTCATCCAAAAGACAGCACCTCTGACAATGCGGCACTCTCTGAGTACTGCACTGAAGTGTCAACCTGGATTATGTGCTCAAGTCTTTGAAGTGGGATTTGAACCCAGAACCTTGTGACTCAAAGGCGAGAGAGCTACCACTGAGCCAAGGCTGACACTGTGCGACTAATGCTCCTTAAATAGTTTAAAATTCTGAAAATTAATTCCCATGCTTCTAATTGATACTAGAGGATCTTTTCACTCTTAAGCCTTCAAAAGCTGATAAAAAACATATTTAATTCAATTTGACAAGCAATTCAAATGAAATGCAAGTTTATAAAGTACAAGGCTCTTCTCAGAGCTGAGGCTAATCCTGTGATATACACACACATACAAACACACTCTAACACACACACACACTCACACACACACACACCAACGCCCACACTAACACACTCTAACACACACACACACAAACACACTCTAACACACACACATAGGGCTGGATTTTGAATGACCCATGGAGTCGGGTTTGGAGGCGTGCGGGGGGTTACCAACCCCATCCCGACTCTATCCCACCTCCACGCAATTTTGACAAAATCAGTCGCGGGGTTCCCGACTCTCTCCCGCCTCCAAGAGGGAGAGGCCATTAAAGCCCTTAACAAGCCCTAAATTGGGTCTGTAATGCTATTTTGAAACGTTGCAGCTAGTTTAACCCTTTTCTGACGTGAAGCACGCCTGGTGTGAAACATTCCAGTGAAACCTGGCGGGAGCACAAATGGATAGCTGACTATCGGCTGCAAGTCCACTATTACAATGGAGATGTGATGAAGGTAGTAGTAGCATTAGGTCTGAAAGTCGCCTCTGATACTGTTACATTCAATGTCATGGCATCTGGTGTAAGAGGACTTGGATGCAAAAATCTCTCTCTCTCTCTCTTATATATTTGCATCCACGTCCACTCACATCAGAAGCAATGCAGAAAGGTCCTCTCTCACCAGTAGCCAGACAATCTCTGAGAGCAGGCAGTCAGCAATGATGACATCATCAGAGGCGGGTTTCAGACTAAAACCACTAATTAGTTCATGGGTTCCCACATGCTGCAACTCAATTGCCCAATTAAGTGAAAATTGCATCAGGCATCCACATTAATCTGGAGTCGGGGGGGAAACACGAAATGCGGATTACAGGACCCCAACCCGACCCCAAGACAAAATCCAGCCCATACACTCACACACACACTAACACACTCACACTCACACACACTAACACAATCACACACACACACTCACACTAACACAATCACACAGTCACACTCACACTCACACTAACACAATCACACTCACACACACACTCACACTAACACAATCACACACACACTCACACTCACACTAACACAATCACACTCACACACACTAACACACACACTAACACACACACTAACACACTCACACTCGCACACACTAACACAATCACACACACACACTCACACTAATGCAATCACACAATCACACTCACACTAACACAATCACACTCACACTCACACACACTAACACAATCACACACACACTAACACAATCACATACACACTCACACTAACACAATCACACACATACTCACACTCACACTAACACAATCACACTCACACACACTAACACACACACTAACACACTCACACTCGCACACACTAACACAATCACACACACACACTCACACTAATGCAATCACACAATCACACTCACACTAACACAATCACACTCACACTCACACACACTAACACAATCACACACACACTAACACAATCACATACACACTCACACTAACACAATCACACACACACTCACACTCACACTAACACAATCACACTCACACACTTACACTCACACTCACACACACTAACACAATCACACACACACACTAACACAATCACACTCACACAATCACACTCACACACACACTCACACACACTAACAATCACACACACACACTAACATAATCACACACTAACACACACACACACACTCACACACACTAACAATCACACTCACACACACTAACACAATCACACACTAACACACACACACACTCACACACACTAACACAATCACACTAACACACACACACACTCACACACACTAACAATCACACTCACACACACTAACACAATCACACAAACACACACTCACACACACTCACACACACTAACAATCACACTCACACACTAACACAATTACACACACACTAACACAATCACACACACTAACACAATCACACACTAACACACACACACACACACACACAAACACACACACACACACTAACACACACACACACACTAACACACACACACACACACTCACACACACTAACAATCACACTCACACACTAACACAATTACACACACACTAACACAATCACACACACTAACACAATCACACTCACTCACACTCACAATCACACACACACACTAACATTCACACACACACATTAACACACTAACACACACACACACTAACACACTCTCACATACACTAACACCCACTCACACACTAACACCCACTCACTCACACACAAACACACTCTCGCATACACTAACACACGCTCGCACACTAACACCCACTCACTCACACACACACACACACAAACATACTCACTCACACTCACACACTAACACCCACTCACACACACACACACTAACATACTCACTCACACTCACACACTAACACCCACTCACACACACACACACTAACATACTCACTCACACTCACACACTAACATCCACTCTCAAACACACACCCACACACACATTAACACACACACACCAACACCCACACACACACTAACATACTCACTCACACACACTCACACACTCTAACACAATCACACTCACACTCACACACACACACTAACATACTCACTCACACTCACACACTCTCGCACACAATAATTCAATGTGTACCTCACTAACTGATCTTCTCCGGGGGTAGCTGGTCTTGATAGGCCGTGTGTAGAGTACCTCGCTGAGGGGAAAAGGACACTCAGAGCTGCCTCTGTGGCTTCATCGTGGAGAGTATAATCTTCATCTGAATTTAGTGGGGAAAATAAGGGCAGCCGGTTAGGAGAGCACGGAACTGATGAATATGACGTGTATAACAACATGCTGTTAGTACTGGGTACAGATTCGATATCAGCCCTGCATGCAGTGTATTAAGACAGTCCCAGTACATATCGAGAATCAATCGCACATCTCTGTCTCCCTGGTTCTCGGTTTGTTCTGCTTTCTTACAAAGTTTCCGTTTCTATTCCACCGACAAAGTCTAATGTTATGTCACAGTAATAAATTAAAATCTATTGGTTTCAAGGTTTCTCTTCCAGACTGTGTTCAGTGTAGATTGTTCACACCTTGATGTACATCAATAATGAGCTGGGACATTTTCCGACAGTATAAATATTGGGCAGTGCTGGCAGAGGGATCTTGGCGCTCGGACAGACTGAGCACAGCTTGTATTGTCGGCTCTCTGAGGTGTGAGTCAGCTTTACTGACAGAAGGACACGCTGGACCAGAACTGTCCGCCCCACTTCTGACTTCGGAGTCAGACTGAACTGCACCTGCACTCAGCAAATGCCTTGCGTTTTACTCCAGGGTCAGAATTGGGTTTATTTAGAAAGATGACCACGGGCAGAAACTGGTGGCCAGTGAGCCCCAGCCCCAGGTTTGCCAGGTGGGGACTGACTGCCCACCAGTGCTGGCAATTCAGCAAACCTGCTCCATCAACTCACAACACGTTTTAAATTTCCAACAATTTTGTTTTTTTAAATAATTAAAACAAATCCCGCATTTATTTTGGAGAAATCCCCCCCCCCCCCCCCCCCCACACACACACACACACACACATCGTTGGCAAAAAAGCTGCACAGGAGAGTCAGGAAAACGACCAAAACTCACTCACCAGCGTTCCTGTTCCGCCCATCGCACGCCGCAGGATCACAAAGTTGGGTTTCGCCGGCTTCATCCCCCCTCCAACCTTCAGCTTCTCGCACTTGCCAGCGGCTGCCCCCGGGCTGAGGCGCCCCTCCCGCCTGCTGTGTGCGGGCTCTCCCAGCACCAGCCCCGCCACACCTTCACACTCAGGCCGCCCAGCAGAGCTCGCACACCTGCCCCGGGCAGCGCCAGCCTGGCCAGCCCCGGCACCCCGCTTCTCCCTCGGCTGCTGCCTCTGGATGGGAGGCAGACGGTCCGGGGCGCCGGGCTCGGGCTCAGGGTCAGAGGCGGCGGCGGCGCCCATCCTGGGCGGGGAGGCTGTGCTTTCCGGACACAATTCGGTTCCCTGAGTCGCCACATCGGTGCCAAACTCCTGGTGGTCTGCCGGATTCCAGGCGCCGTGAAGCAGTCTGTGGGGACTTAACCTGCAAAAAGAAACATCACTTTAACAGAAAAAAATCACAGGTAGAACAGGTCTTCCTCTACACTTGTCCCGTGCCATCCCGTGGAATCATGCCGTGCATTCCTTGAAATAACTAAACCCGTGTCAGTGCCATCATTGAGGCTTTCAGTCTGGCTTTGATGCAGATGTGATAAGAGATTTTCAAAACACAGTCACAAGATCCGAGGGCTCCTTTTAAAAGAAAGCTCTTCGGCCCTCCTGGCAGTTTCCATAGCGATTTAGTATTGTTTTTTTCTGTTATCAGATTGGCTGAAGAGCTGCTAACCCTGTGTGGTGTGAAAGGTTTGCACTGTCGACTGCATGGCCAAAGCACCTGTGAGCTACACTGTCGCTACACCGGTGCTAAATCCATTTCAGCAGAGTAATCCCTCCTCCCCTGTTCCAGCATTTCCATAAATGACCATCATTATAATGCTGGAAGACTTGAAAGATAAAGTTCAAGAAGATTAATTAGGTCAGGACTTCTGCAGTGCATTAAATAAGGAACGCTCAGCAAAACCTACCTCCTCACCCTAATCTATTCCCTGAAAGGAAACTTACAGACTGATGATAAGTTTGAGCTCCCCATCATTACTGTGCATTAATTCCCATCTTATAAATGGTCCCTTCCTTTAGTTACGCAGCCTTGCTATCATAGTGCAATGTGACCTTATTTTGGAAATAATATGCGGAACAGTCTAATTTCCCTGACTATAAAATGCATGAAGCTGTCTGAGAATCTGACTGGAATATTTACCCGTCTAATGCTCTTCCTTCCAGAAACAGATGCAGCAAGCTGAAGTACCTGACTTCCTGCAATTTCAATCAGCCTCTGATCACTGCTGTCTGCCACTGACTGGCCTGTAGGCTGCTACACAAACCATAGCTCGACAGGAAGCAATGTATCCCTTTCACAACCGTGACCAAAATGTTAACAGTTACAGAAATATTTCACTGCATGATATTTCTCCACATTTCAACCAATATTTCTAAAACAGAAATTAAATCAAATCTACAAGAATGCCATTCTGATCGGTGCAATAGCTATTTGTGCACTCATTTTTAAATCCTAAATTTCCCAAACTTTTTTCTGAAGCTGCTTTAACTGATGAGGAGGGCACAATCTAAACCGTTCCCTATTTCAGCCTTCAGGGGTTCACTTGGGGAGGTGAATACCCCGACTATACTTTGAATGTCATGCACTCGGCTACAACCATTCTTTCAAATAAAAGGGCGAATTGTCCACACACATTTTGGACAAAAACAATTTCTCTCCACACACACAAGCCCGAAGGCAAAATTGCTTCCTTATATACATGGGAGACACTCACCGAAATTCTACTATCCATTACTGCAACGGTGATTGGAACTGTAGCAATAAATGGAGGTGCCAGTTTTCATCATTCTCAGTTGTAAATCCAATTGTTGGTAGTCTAGCACTAACAGAGGAAGAGTTAAGTGATCTTATAGTGAGGATACATCCATCTGATAATCCTCAGATGCTTCAAGAGTGGGGGAAAGAAGCAATCTCGGAGCGGACGTGCATTAATTTGATTCTGCCAGTCAGCTTTGGAACAAGAAGCCGAGGAAGACCAAGGAAGTGCTGGATAGACAATGCCAAGACAGACATGTGACGGAGAGCGATACACATACTGAAGCGGCCAGGCCAGCTCAGCACCAACAACAATGGACTGAATACATTGGGTTCTATCGTCAGTGCTGAGCTGACAGGCGGACATTTACTATTAGTAGTAGCCAGGTTTGTAAGGAGAACGTTTCCATCACAGTCTATGATGGGTCACAGTCTGTGGTGGGTCACAGTCTATGGTGGGTCACAGTCTATGGTGGGTCAGTCTGTGGTGGGTCACAGTCTGTGATGGGTCACAGTCTATGGTGGGTCACAGTCTATGGTGGGTCACAGTCTGTGGTGGGTCACAGTCTGTGGTGGGTCACAGTCTATGGTGGGTCACAGTCTGTGGTGGGTCACAGTCTGTGGTGGGTCACAGTCTGTGGTGGGTCACAGTCTGTGGTGGGTCTCAGTCTATGGTGGGTCACAGTCTGTGGTGGGTCACAGTCTGTGGTGGGTCACAGTCTATGATAGGTCACAGTCTATGATGGGTCACAGTCTATGGTGGGTCACTGTCTGTGGTGGGTCACAGTCTATGGTGGGTCACAGTCTGTGGTGGGTCACAGTCTGTGGTGGGTCACAGTCTATGGTGGGTCACTGTCTGTGGTGGGTCACAGTCTGTGGTGGGTCACAGTCTGTGGTGGGTCACAGTCTATGGTGGGTCACAGTCTATGATGGGTCACAGTCTATGGTGGGTCACAGTCTATGGTGGGTCACAGTCTATGGTGGGTCACAGTCTGTGGTGGGTCACAGTCTGTGGTGGGTCACAGTCTGTGGTGGGTCACAGTCTGTGGTGGGTCTCAGTCTATGGTGGGTCACAGTCTGTGGTGGGTCACAGTCTGTGGTGGGTCACAGTCTATGGTGGGTCACAGTCTGTGGTGGGTCACAGTCTGTGGTGGGTCACAGTCTATGGTGGGTCACAGTCTATGGTGGGTCACAGTCTGTGATGGGTCACAGTCTATGGTGGGTCACAGTCTGTGGTGGGTCTCAGTCTATGGTGGGTCACAGTCTATGATGGGTCACAGTCTATGGTGAGTCACAGTCTATGGTGGGTCACAGTCTATGGTGGGTCAGTCTGTGGTGGGTCACAGTCTATGGTGGGTCACAGTCTATGGTGGGTCACAGTCTGTGGTGGGTCACAGTCTGTGGTGGGTCACAGTCTGTGATGGGTCACAGTCTGTGGTGGGACACAGTCTATGGTGGGTCACAGTCTGTGGTGGGTCACAGTCTGTGGTGGGTCACAGTCTGTGGTGGGTCACAGTCTGTGGTGGGTCACAGTCTGTGGTGGGTCACAGTCTGTGGTGGGTCACAGTCTGTGATGGGTCACAGTCTATGGTGGGTCACAGTCTGTGGTGGGTCAGTCTGTGGTGGGTCACAGTCTGTGGTGGGTCACAGTCTATGGTGGGTCACAGTCTATGGTGGGTCACAGTCTATGGTGGGTCACAGTCTGTGGTGGGTCACAGTCTATGATGGGTCACAGTCTATGGTGGGTCACAGTCTGTGGTGGGTCACAGTCTATGATGGGTCACAGTCTATGGTGGCTCACAGTCTGTGGTGGGACACAGTCTATGGTGGGTCACAGTCTATGATGGGTCACAGTCTATGATGGGTCACAGTCTATGGTGGGTCACAGTCTGTGTTGGGTCACAGTCTGTGGTGGTCACAGTCTATGGTGGGTCACAGTCTATGGTGGGTCACAGTCTGTGGTGGTCACAGTCTATGGTGGGTCACAGTCTATGGTGGGTCACAGTCTGTGGTGGTCACAGTCTATGGTGGGTCACAGTCTATGGTGGGTCACAGTCTGTGGTGGGTCACAGTCTATGGTGGGTCACAGTCTATGGTGGGTCACAGTCTGTGATGGGTTACAGTCTATGGTGGGTCACAGTCTATGGTGGGTCACAGTCTGTGGTGGTCACAGTCTATGATGGGTCACAGTCTGTGGTGGGTCACAGTCTGTGGTGGGTCACAGTCTGTGGTGGGTCACAGTCTATGGTGGGTCACAGTCTATGGTGGGTCACAGTCTGTGGTGGGTCACAGTCTATGGTGGGTCACAGTCTATGGTGGGTCACAGTCTATGATGGGTCACAGTCTATGGTGGGTCACAGTCTATGGTGGGTCACAGTCTATGGTGGGTCACAGTCTGTGGTGGGTCACAGTCTATGATGGGTCACAGTCTATGGTGGGTCACAGTCTATGATGGGTCACAGTCTATGGTGAGTCACAGTCTATGGTGGGTCGGTCTATGGTGGGTCACAGTCTATGGTGGGTCACAGTCTATGGTGGGTCACAGTCTGTGGTGGGTCACAGTCTGTGGTGGGACACAGTCTATGGTGGGTCACAGTCTATGATGGGTCTCAGTCTGTGGTGGGTCACAGTCTATGGTGGGTCACAGTCTGTGGTGGGTCACAGTCTATGATGGGTCACAGTCTATGGTGGGTCACAGTCTGTGGTGGTCACAGTCTATGATGGGTCACAGTCTATGGTGGCTCACAGTCTGTGGTGGGACACAGTCTATGGTGGGTCACAGTCTATGATGGGTCACAGTCTATGATGGGTCACAGTCTGTGTTGGGTCACAGTCTATGATGGGTCACAGTCTATGATGGGTCACAGTCTGTGGTGGGTCACAGTCTGTGGTGGGTCACAGTCTGTGGTGGGTCACAGTCTATGGTGGGTCACAGTCTGTGTTGGGTCACAGTCTATGATGGGTCACAGTCTATGGTGGGTCACAGTCTATGGTGGGTCACAGTCTATGGTGGGTCACAGTCTATGGTGGGTCTCAGTATATGGTGGGTCACAGTCTATGGTGGGTCACAGTCTGTGATGGGTCACAGTCTATGGTGGGTCACAGTCTATGGTGGGTCACAGTCTATGGTGGGTCACAGTCTGTGGTGGGTCACAGTCTATGGTGGGTCTCAGTATATGGTGGGTCTCAGTCTGTGGTGGGTCACAGTCTATGGTGGGTCACAGTCTGTGGTGGTCACAGTCTATGATGGGTCACAGTCTGTGGTGGGTCTCAGTCTGTGGTGGGTCACAGTCTATGGTGGGTCACAGTCTATGGTGGGTCACAGTATATGGTGGGTCTCAGTCTGTGGTGGGTCACAGTCTGTGGTGGGTCACAGTCTGTGGTGGGTCACAGTCTATGATAGGTCACAGTCTGTGGTGGGTCTCAGTCTGTGGTGGGTCACAGTCTATGGTGGGTCACAGTCTGTGGTGGGTCACAGTCTGTGGTGGGTCACAGTCTGTGATGGGTCTCAGTCTGTGGTGGGTCTCAGTCTGTGGTGGGTCACAGTCTATGGTGGGTCTCAGTCTGTGGTGGGTCACAGTCTATGGTGGGTCACAGTATATGGTGGGTCTCAGTCTGTGGTGGGTCACAGTCTATGGTGGGTCACAGTCTGTGGTGGGTCACAGTCTATGGTGGGTCACAGTCTATGGTGGGTCACAGTCTATGGTGGGTCACAGTCTGTGGTGGGTCTCAGTCTGTGGTGGGTCACAGTCTATGGTGGGTCACAGTCTGTGGTGGGTCACAGTCTGTGGTGGGTCTCAGTCTGTGGTGGGTCACAGTCTATGGTGGGTCACAGTCTATGGTGGGTCACAGTCTGTGGTGGGTCACAGTCTGTGGTGGGTCACAGTCTATGGTGGGTCACAGTCTATGGTGGGTCACAGTCTGTGGTGGGTCACAGTCTATGGTGGGTCACAGTCTATGGTGGGTCACAGTCTATGGTGGGTCACAGTCTATGATGGGTCAGTCTGTGGTGGGTCACAGTCTATGGTGGGTCACAGTCTATGATGGGTCCCAGTCTATGGTGGGTCACAGTCTGTGGTGGGTCACATTCTATGGTGGGTCAGTCTGTGGTGGGTCACAGTCTGTGGTGGGTCACAGTCTATGGTGGGTCAGTCTGTGGTGGGTCACAGTCTGTGGTGGGTCAGTCTGTGGTGGGTCACAGTCTATGGTGGGTCACAGTCTATGGTGGGTCACAGTCTATGGTGGGTCACAGTCTGTGGTGGGTCAGTCTGTGGTGGGTCACAGTCTGTGGTGGGTCACAGTCTATGGTGGGTCACAGTCTATGGTGGGTCACAGTCTATGGTGGGTCACAGTCTGTGATGGGTCACAGTCTATGGTGGGTCACAGTCTATGGTGGGTCACAGTCTGTGGTGGGTCACAGTCTATGGTGGGTCATAGTCTGTGGTGGGTCACAGTCTATGGTGGGTCATAGTCTGTGGTGGGTCACAGTCTGTGGTGGGTCACAGTCTGTGGTGGGTCACAGTCTATGGTGGGTCACAGTCTGTGGTGGGTCACAGTCTGTGGTGGGTCACAGTCTGTGGTGGGTCACAGTCTGTGGTGGGTCACAGTCTGTGGTGGGTCTCAGTCTATGGTGGGTCTCAGTCTATGGTGGGTCTCAGTCTATGGTGGGTCTCAGTCTGTGATGGGTCACAGTCTATGATGGGTCTCAGTCTATGGTGGGTCTCAGTCTATGATGGGTCTCAGTCTGTGGTGGGTCTCAGTCTATGATGGGTCTCAGTCTGTGATGGGTCACAGTCTGTGGTGGGTCACAGTCTGTGGTGGGTCTCAGTCTATGGTGGGTCTCAGTCTATGGTGGGTCTCAGTCTATGGTGGGTCTCAGTCTATGGTGGGTCTCAGTCTGTGATGGGTCACAGTCTATGATGGGTCTCAGTCTATGGTGGGTCTCAGTCTGTGATGGGTCACAGTCTGTGGTGGGTCACAGTCTGTGGTGGGTCTCAGTCTATGGTGGGTCTCAGTCTATGGTGGGTCTCAGTCTGTGATGGGTCACAGTCTGTGGTGGGTCACAGTCTGTGATGGGTCTCAGTCTGTGGTGGGTCTCAGTCTATGATGGGTCTCAGTCTGTGGTGGGTCTCAGTCTATGATGGGTCTCAGTCTGTGGTGGGTCACAGTCTGTGGTGGGTCACAGTCCCTAGTGGCTCACAGTCCCTAGTGGCTCACAGTCCCTAGTGGCTCACAGTCTGTGGTGGGTCTCAGTCTGTGGTGGGTCACAGTCTGTGGTGGGTCTCAGTCTATGCTAAAGTTTATGATCACCCCTCAACCTTCTCGATTCAAAGGATTACAACCCAAGTTTATGCAACCTGTGTTCATAATTTAACCCTTTCATCCCTGATATCATTCTGGTGACTCTGTATTGTGCTCCCTCCAATGCCAATTATCTTTGCTGAGGTGCGGTGCCCATAACTGCATGCAGTACTCCAGATGGGGATTGACCATGGCTCTGCACAACTGAAGCATCACTTCCTCCCCTTTGGTATTCCAGCCCCTTGCAATAAAGGCCAACATTCCATTCGCCTTTTTGATTACTTTTTGCAATTCTGCACTAGCTTTTAGTGCTTTGTATACCTGGACTTCTAAATCTCTTTGCTCCTCCACAATTCCCAGTCTCTCGTGACTGAGAAAAGATTCCGATTTGTCTTTCTTGGAACCAAAGTGGATGCCCTCACTCTTCCCACATTGAACTCCATCTGCCACAGTTTTTCTCACTCACTTAGTCTGTTTATGTCCCTCTGTAACTTCCTGCTCCCATCTACACTACTTGCTGTGCCGCCTAACTTCGTGTCATCTGCAAACTTTGATATACAACTCTCTATTCCTTCAGAGGCCGGAGTCGGGAGGAGTAGAGAGCGGCGGTTCAGTGAGTACTTAAACTCACTTTCACGGGCTTTTTTTGCAGAGGCTTACCAATCTCACAGACCGGCGGTGGCGTTCCAGAGCCACGTCACGATTCAAAAAGTGACACGGACAAGAGGAAGCAGCTGATTGGGTGAGTACGGCCAGGTGAGTATTTCTACTACTCTATAGTTTGACAGTTAAGGTTAATAGTTTATAAAGTTTAGAAGGTCTTAATTTTTGTGCTTATAGTTTCTACGGTCTCTGTTGTGTAGCGAGGAGTGCTAGTAAACAAGGGCCCTTGAGTATAACATTTAATTGTAGTGTAATTGGTGGTATTGAATTGATTTAATTTAATTTAAATTAATTAAAGGGTAAGTCATGGCAGCACAGCTCAGCCCGTGGCATGCTCCTCCTGCGCTATGTGGGAAATCAGGGACACTTCCTGTGTCCCTGACAACCATGTGTGCAGGAAGTGTATCCAGCTGCAGCTACTGGCAGACCGCATTGCGGCGCTGGAGCTGCGAATGGATGCATACTGGAGCATTCGCGATGCTCAGGACGTCGTGGATATCACGTTTAATGAGTTGGTCACACCACAGGTAAAGGCTGCACAGGCAGGAAGGGAATGGGTGACCGCCAGGCAGAGTAGTAGGCACAGGCAGGTAGTGCAGGGGTCCCCTGTGGCCATCCCCGTCTCAAACAGATATACCACTCTGGATATTGTTGAGGGGGATGGCTTATCGGGGGAAGGCAGAAGCAACCAACTTCCTGGCACCATGGGTGGTTCTGCTGCACAGGACGGGAGGAAAAAGAGTGGGAGAGCTATAGTGATAGGGGGTTCTATTGTAAGGGGAATAGATAGGCGTTTCTGCGGCTGCAAACGAGACTCCAGGATGGTATGTTGCCTCCCTGGTGCAAGGGTCAAGGATGTCTCGGAGCAGCTGCAGGGCATTCTGGAGGGGGAGGGTGAACAGCCAGTTGTCGTGGTGCATATAGGTACCAACAATATAGGTAAAAAACGGGATGAGGTCCTAAAAGGTGAATATAGGGAGTTAGGAGGTAAATTAAAAAATAGGACCTCAAAGGTAGTAATCTCAGGATTGCTACCAGTACCACATACTAGTCAGAGTAGAAATGGAAGGATATTTCAGATGAATACGTGGCTAGAAGAATGGTGCAAGGGGGAGGGATTCAAATTCCTGGGACATTGGAATCGGTTCTGGGGGAAGTGGGACCAGTACAAACTGGACGGTTTGCACCTGGGCAGGACCGGGACCGATGTCCTAGGGGGAGTGTTTGCTAGTGCTGTTGGGGAGGGTTTAAACTAAAATGGCAGGGGGTTGTGAACCTGTGCAGGGAGACAGAGGAAAGGGAAGCAAGGATAGAAGAAAAAGAAAGGAAGGAGAAAAGCAAAAGTGGAAGTCAGAGAATTCAAGGGTGTAAATCAAACAGGGCCACAGTAAACAATAATTCAAAATTGTCTAAGAATGTTAAAAAAACAAGCCTGAAGGCTTTGTGTCTTAATGCGAGGAGCATTTGTAATAAGGTGGATGAATTAGCTGCGCAAATAGATGTAAATGGATATGATAGAATTGTGATTACGGAGACATGGCTCCAGGCTGACCAAGGCTGGGAATTCAACATCCAGGGGTATTCAATATTCAGGAAGGACAGGCAAAAAGGAAAAGGAGGTGGGGTAGCATTGCTGGTTAAAGAGGAGATTAACACAATAGTAAGGAAGGATATTAGCTCTGATGATGTGGAATCTGTATGGGTAGAGCTGAGAAATACCAAGGGGCACAAAACGTTAGTGGGAGTTGTATACAGACCCCCAAACAGTAATGCTGAGGTTGGGGATGGCATTAAACAGGAAATTAGAGATGCGTGCAATAAGGGCATAGCAGTTATCATGGGTGACTTTAATCTACATATAGATTGGGCTAACCAAATTAGTAACAATACTGTGGAGGAGGAATTCTTAGAGTGTATACGGGATGGTTTCCTGGACCAATATGTCGAGGAACCAACTAGAGATCAGGCCATCTTAGACTGGGTATTATGTAATGAGAAAGGATTAATTAGCAATCTTGTTGTGCGAGGCCCCTTGGGGAGGAGCGATCATAATATGATAGAATTCTTCATTAAGATGGAGAGTGAGGTAGTTGACTCAGAGACTAGGGTCCTGAATTTAAATAAAGGAAACTATGATGGTATGAGGCGCGAGTTGGCTAGGGTGGATTGGGGAGCGTTACTTAAAGGGTTGACGGTGGATAGGCAATGGCAAACATTTAAAGATCACATGGATGAACTACAGAATTTGTTCATCCCTGTTTGGCATAAAAATAAAACAAAAAAGGTGACTCAACCGTGGCTAACAAGGGAAATTAGGGATAACATAAGATCCAAGGAGAGGACATATAAATTGGCCAGAAAAAGCAGCAAACCTGAGGATTGGGAACAGTTTAGGATTCAGCAAAGGAGGACAAAAGGATAATTAAGAGGGGGAAAATAGAGTATGAGAGTAAGCTTTCAGGGAACATAAAAACTGACTGTAAAAGCTTCTATAGATATGCGAAGTGAAAAAGATTGGTGAAGTCAAGCGTAGGTCCCTTGCAGTCAGAATCAGGGGAATTTATAATGGGGAACAAAGAAATGGCAGACCAATTAAATACATACTTTGGTTCTGTCTTCACAAAGGAGGACAGGTTGGGTGAATGGGCAAATGTATGGCAGATGAAGTACAATGTGGATAAATGTGAGGTTATCCACTTTGGTGGTAAAAATAGAGAGGCGGACTATTACCTAAATGGTGGCAGATTAGGGAAAGGGGAGGTGCAACGAGACCTGGGCGTCATGGTACATCAGTCACTGAAGGTGGGAATGCAAGTGCAGCAGGCAGTCAAGAAAGCAAACGGAATGATGGCCTTCATAGTAAGGGGATTTGAGTGCAGGAGTAGGGAGGTGATGCTGCAGTTGTACAGGGCCTTGGTGAGGCCACACCTGGAGTATTGTGCGCAGTTTTGGTCTCCTAACTTAAGGAAGGACATTCTTGCTATTGAGGGAGTGCAGCGAAGGTTCGCTAGATTGATTCCTGGGATGGCCGGACGGACATATCAAGAAAGATTGGGTCAACTGAACTTGTGTCCTCTGGAGTTCAGAAGAATGAGGGGGGATCTTATAGAGACATTTAAAATCCTGACTGGTTTAGACAAATTAGATGCGGGCAGAATGTTCCCAATGTTAGGGAAAACTAGAACCAGGGGTCACAGTCTAAGGATTAAGGGGAAGCCATTTAAGACTGAGCTGAGGAGGAACTTCTTCACCCAGAGAGTGGTGAATCTATGGAATTCTCTTCCACAGAAGGTTGTTGAGGCCAGTTCACTAAATATATTCAAAAGGGAGTTAGATATAACACTCACAACTAGGGGGATCAAGGGATATGGCGAGAAAGCAGGAATGGGGTACTGAGGTAGCATGTTCAGCCATGAACGCATTGAATGGCGGTGCAGGCTCGAAGGACCGAATGGTCTACTCCTGTACCTATTTTCTATGTTTCTATGTTTCTATGACACAAATAACCTCCCAGAGATGTCGGGGAACATAGGGTCTAATGAGAGGGAGGAACTGAATGAAATCAGTATTTGTAGGGAAATGGTGTTAGGGAAATTAACAGGATTGAAGGCCGATAAATCCCCAGGGCCTGATAATCTGCATCCTAGGGTACTTAAGGAAGTGGCCCTAGAAATAGTAGATGCATTGCTGGTCATCTTCTAAAATTCTATAGACTCTGGAACAGTTCCCATGGATTGGAGGGTGGCTAATGTAATCCCACTATTTAAAAAAGGTGGTAGAGAGAAGACGGGGAATTATAGACCGGTAAGCCTGACATCGGTAGTGGGGAAAATGCTAGAGTCCCTTATAAAAGATGTGATAGCAGAGCACTTGGAAAACAGTGACAGGATCGGACAAAGTCAACATGGATTTACAAAAGGTAAATCATGCTTGACTAATCTACTGGAATTTTTTGAGGATGTAACTGGTAGAATAGATAAGGGAGAACCAGTGGATGTGGTGTATTTGGACTTTCAGAAGGCTTTCGATAAGGTCCCGCATAAGAGATTAGCATGCAAAGTTAAAGCACATGGGATTGGGGGTAAGGTACTGACTTGGATAGAAAACTGGTTGGCAGACAGGAAGCAAATAGTTGGAATAAACGAGTCTTTTTCCGAGTGGCAGGCAGTGACTAGTGGGGTACCTCAGGGATCGGTGCTAGGACCCCAGTTATTCACAATATATATTAATGATCTAGACGAAGGAACTAGATGTAATATCTCCAAGTTTGCAGATGACACAAAGCTGGGTGGGCGTGTGTGCTGTGAGGAGGATGCAGAGAAACTCCAGTATGATTTGGACAGGTTGGGTGATTGGGCAGATGCATGGCAGATGCAGTATAATGTGGATAAATGCGAGGTTATCCACTTTGGTAGCAAAAACAGGAAGGCAGTTTATTATCTGAACGGCAATAGATTGGGAAAAGGGGAAGTGCGTCGAGACCTGGGTGTCCTTGTGCACCAGTCGCTGAAGGTAAGCATGCAGGTGCAGCAGACGGTTAAGAAGGCAAATGGTATGTTGGCCTTCATAGCGAGAGGATTCGAGTACAGGAGCAAGGAGGTCTTGCTGCAGTTGTACAGGGCTTTGGTGAGACCACACCTTGAGTATTGTGTGCAATTTTGGTCGCCTTATCTGAGGAAGGATGTTCTTGCCATGGAGGGAGTGCAGCGAAGATTCCCCAGACTGATACCTGGGATGGCAGGAATGACGTATGAAGAGAGATTGGGTCGATTGGGCTTGTATTTGCCAGAGTTTAGAAGAATGAGAGGGGATCTCATTGAAACTTACAAAATTCTAACAAGACTAGACAGACTAGATGCAGGAAGGATGTTCCCGATGGCGGGGGAGTCCAGAACCAGGGGTCACAGTCTAAGGATAAGGGGTAAGCCATTTAGGACTGAGATGAGGAGAAATTTCTTCATCCAGAGAGTGGTGAACCTGTGGAACATAGAACATAGAACATAGAACAGTACAGCACAGTACAGGCCCTTCGGCCCTCGATGTTGTGCCGAGCATTGTCCGAGACCAAGATCAAGCTATCACACTCCCTATCACTCTGGTGTGCTCCATGTGCTTATCCAATAACCGCTTGAAAGTTCCTAAAGTGTCCGACTCCACTATCACAGCAGGCAGTCCATTCCACACCCCAACCACTCTCTGAGTAAAGAATCTACCTCGGACATCCCTTCTATATCTCCCCCCATGCACCTTATAGTTATGCCCCCTTGTAACAGCTGCCTCTACCCGAGGAAATAGTCTCTGAACATCCACTCTATCTATCCCCCTCATCATCTTATAAACCTCTATTAAGTCGCCTCTCATCCTCCTCCGCTCTAAAGAGAAAAGCCCCAACTCCCTCAATCTTTCCTCATAAGACCTCCCCCCCAAACCAGGCAGCATCCTGGTAAATCTCCTTTGCACTCTTTCCAATGCTTCCACGTCCTTCCTATAGTGAGGTGACCAGAACTGCACACAATATTCCAAATGTGGTCTCACCAAGGTCCTGTACAGTTGCAGCATAACCTCACGGTTCTTAAACTCAAACCCTCTGTTAATAAACGCCAACACACCATAGGCCTTCTTTACTGCTCTATCCACTTGAGTGGCAACCTTCAGAGATCTGTGGATATGAACCCCCAGATCCCTCTGCTCCTCCACGTTCCTCAGAACCCTGCCGTTGACCCTGTAATCCTTATTCAAATTTGCCCTACCAAAATGAATCACCTCGCACTTATCAGGGTTAAATTCCATCTGCCATTTTTCGGCCCAGCTCTGCATCCTATCAATGTCTCTTTGCAGCCTACTTGGAATTCTCTACCACAGCAGACAGTTGAGTCCAATTCATTAAATATATTCAAGAAGGAGTTAGATATATTTCTTAAGGCTGAGGGGGATCAAGGGATATGGGGAGAAAGCAGGGACAGGGTACTGAATTTGGATGATCAGCCATGATCGCATTGAATGGCGGAGCAGGCTCGAGGGGCCGAATGGCCTACTCCTGCTCCTATCTTCTATGTTTCTATGTTTCATCTGAATCATTGATAAATATCGTGGAAAGCTGATCCCCAGTACAGATCCTGAGGGGACACCACCAGTTACATCCTGCCAATCAGATAACAAACCCTTTATCCCTACTCTCTGGGTCATATGCCCAAACCAATCACCCACCCATGTCACAAGGTTACCTCCAATTCCGTGCACTTTTTTTTTTGTTAATATTCTCCTGTGTGGAAATTTATCAAATGCCTTCTGAAAGTCCATATAGACACCAACCATACACATTCCCCGATCCACCATGCCAGTGACCTACTCAAAAAATGTAACTAGATTAGTCCAACATGACCTACCCTTCACAAATCCATGCTGAATTTCTTTCATCAGTTTATACTTGTCCAAGCGCTCAGTCACTCTCAGATGATAGATTCCAGTAACTTCCCCACAACTGATGTCAAGTAAATTAGCTGCTTAATTACTTAAACCCAAGTTAATTGGCTTTGAGGAGCTGTTCAAATTGGGAATACAACTTTAAACATTGTTGTAACAAATCCAAGTTTCCCTTAATAATTTAGAATCATAGAATCATACAGCCCAGAAGGAGGCCATTCGGCCCATCGTGCCTGTGCCGGCTCTTTGAAAGAGCGATCCAATTAGGCCCACTCCCCTACTCTTTCCCCACAGCCCTGCAAATTTTTCCCTTCAAGTAGTTATCCAATTCCCTTTTGAAAGTTACTATTGAATTCTGCTTCCACCGCCCTTTCAGGCAGTGCATTCTAGATCATAACAACTCGCTGCATAAACATTTTTTTCTTCATGTCCCCCCTGGTTCTTTTGTTAATGACCTTAAATCTGTGTCCTCTGGTTACCAACTCTTCTGCCACTGGAAACAGTTTCTCCTTATTTACTCCATCAAAACCGTTCATGATTTTGAACACCTTCATCAAATCTCCTCTTAACCTTCTCTGTTCCAAGGAGAACAACCCCAGCTTCTCCAGTCTCCAGTCTCTCCACATAACTGAAGTCCCTCATCCCTGATACCATCCTAGTAAATCCCCTCTGCACCCTCTCGAAGGTCTTGCCATCCTTCCTAAAGTGCGGTGCCCAGAATTGAACACAATACTCTAGCTGAGGCCTAACCAGCGTTTTATAAAGGTTCAGCATAACTTCCTTGCTTTTGCACTCTATGCTTCTATTAAGAAAGCCAAGGATCTCATATGCTTTTTTAACAGCCTTCTCAACTTGTCCCCCCTGCCACCTTCAAAGATTTGTGTACCTACACCCCCAGGTCTCTCTGTTCCTGCACCCCCTTTAAAATTGTACCATTTAGTTTATATTGCCTCTCCTCATCCTTTCTACCAAAATGTATCACTTCACACTTACAGCTTTAAAGCTGTGTGTCTGACCTGACTTTTTTTTGTTGAAACCAAGTGATTTGTATTATTTTATTATTTTTTGTAACTATTCTTGTGCAAATTTAAAATCAGACCAGGAATACAGCTGGAAAGGTATAAAGAACACAGTGATTTTCCACAATTATATTTAAAGCTGTACTCCTAACCTGAGTTAAAGAATCATAGAAGCTTACAGAACAGAAGCAGGCCATTCGGCCAGCCGTGCCTGTGCTGGCTCTTTGAAAGATTGTCCACTTTAGTCGCATACCCCAGCTTTTTCCCCCATAACCCTGCAAATGAGTCCTTTTCAAGTACATGTCCTTTGCCTTTTGGAAATTCCTGTGGAATCTGCTTCCACCACCCTTTCAGGGAGTGCGTTCCAGATCTTAACAACCCTGTGTGTGCAGAAAATTATCCTCATTTCCCCTCTAGTTCTTTTGGCAATTATTTTAATCTATGACCTCTGGTTACCGACCCACTTGCCAGATGAAACACTTTCTTCTTATCTATGCCATCAAAACCCCTCATAATTTTGAACACCTCTATTAAATCTTCCCTTATCCTTCTCTTCTCGAAGGAGAAAAATCCCAGCTTCCCCAGTCTCTCCACATAACTGAAGTCCCTCATCCCTGGTACATTCTAGTAAATCTCCTCTGCACCCTCTCCAAGGCCTTGACATCCTCCCTAAAATGTGGGGGGTGATTTTGCCAATGGGGGTGCGTTGGAGGCGGGACTGCTGCTTGGCGGGTCGATGTCCCGCCTCCATCGATTTGTGGCCAACCCACACTATTTTCCCTTGATTGACCTTGTTAAGCCCGCCCAGTGGGCTTAGCAGGCCAATTAAGGGAAAGTCGGTTGCAGAGAACATAACGTATGACATTTCATCTGTCAAAAATTTTTGACAGATGAATTGTCATCGTTTGACAGCTCTGTGAAGCTGTCAAACAGTGACATTCTCTGTAGTTTGATGAGGTCTTGAATTCAAGACCTCATCAAACTTCTTTCTTTTACAGAAATGAGATGGTTGTTGCATCTGAGAATGCAACGGCCATCTGTCATCTCCAACACGGAGGTGCGAGACTCTCCGCATACACACCGACTGAAGCCTGCAGGAAGAAACAAAGGTAAGTACACTTTTACTAACACTTTGCACTTACCTCAGATACTCACCTCTCCACTCTTGCACCCATCACTTACCTTCACAGCGCACTTTTGCACCCCTCTGACCCCCGCAGACCCAGTACTCACCTCGCTGAGCTGGCGGGTTTCGGAGCCTTCGGGAAGCCCGCACTTGTGAGGGCAAAAAGGGGATAATCCTATTTTCTGCCTGTTAACAGGCAGTTAATAGGTTTTAATCCCTTCCCGCCTCCAAGGAGACGGGACCCAGCGCGGGACGGCTATCCGCCTCCTGGCAAGATGGCATGGAGGCAGGTTGGAGGTGGGTTAGGCACCAGCCCCCAAATTCTTCCATTTTTCCGGCAGTCCCGCCTCCCCAGGACTGGCAAAATCGCCCCTGTGGTGCCCAGAATTGTACACAGTACCCAAGCTGAGGCCTAACCAGTGTTTTGTAAAGGTTTAGCATGACTTCCTTGTTTTTGTATTCAATGCCCCTATTTCCAAAGCCAAGTATCCTGTACGCTTTCTTAACTGCCTTATCAACTCACCCTGCCACCTTCAGAGATTGTGAATTTGCACCCCCTCAAAATAGTGCCATTTGGATTACACTGCCTCTCCATGTTGTTCCTCCCAAGGTGCATCACTTCACACTCATCCGTAATAAATTGCATCTGTCATGTGTCAGCCCTTTTCACCAGTCTCTCTCCTCCTGAAGTCTGCTACTATCATGCTCACTATTTACTACGTTGTCAAGTTTTGTATTATCCGCAAACTTTGAATTGTACTCCCTGTACCCAAGTCCAGGTCATTTATATATAACAAGAAAAGCAATGGTCCTAATACCGACCCTGGGGACCCACTGGATACTTCTCTCCAGTCAGAGAAACATCCACTCACCGCTACTCTCTGCCTCCTATCCCTTCGCTAATTACTTACCCAAGTTGCCACCATCCCTTTAATACCATGTGTTTCTGTTTCCTGAATAAGTCTGCTATGTGGTACTTTGTCAAATGCCTTTTGAAAGTCCATATATACAACATCTACTGCACTCCCTTCATCAACCCTCTGTTACTTCATCAGGGAACACAATCAGGTTTGTCAGACATGATTCGCCTTTAACAAATCCGTGCCAGCTGTCCCTCATTAACTCATGGTTCTCCAAGTGAGAATTAATTTTGTCCTTGACAATGATCTCCAGCAGTTTTCCCTCCACTGACATTGTATAGGACCAGGTTTATCCCCCTCCCCTTTATTGAACAGGGGTGTAACATTTGCAATCCTCCAATCCTCTGATACCACTCCCATATCCAAGCCTTCAACATGTCATCGATGACGACGAACACCTTGCTAAGGCCATCCCCACGCCTCCACTACTCGCCTTCAAGCAGCCGCCTAACCTCAAAAGTACCATCGTTCGCAGCAGATTACCCATCTTTCAGGAGAACAGCAACCAAGACACCACACAACCCTGCCACGGCAACCTCTGCAAGACATGCCAAATCATGGACACAGATACCATCATTACACGTGAGGACACTACCCACCAGGTACACGGTACATACTCATGTGACTCGGCCAACGTTGTCTACCTGATACGTTGCAGTAAAGGATGCTCCAGAGCATGGTACATCGGCGAGACCATGCAGACACTGAGACAACGTATGAACGGACACCGCGCAACAATCGCCAGGCAGGAGGGTTGCCTCCCAGTCGGGGAACACTTCAGCAGCCAGGGGCATTCAGCCTCGGATCTGCGGGTAAGCGTTCTCCAAGGCGGCCTTCGAGATACACGACAGCGCAAAATCATAGAGCAGAAACTGATAGCCAAGTTCCGCACTCATGAGGATGGCCTCAATCGCGATATTGGGTTCATGTCACGATACAGAACGTGACTTGACATCATGGCCGGTCTTCCCAGGTGTTTTTTTTTTTTTAAAAAGGCTAACACAAGAACACAAATTGACAGGATATGCAGCCAGCAGGTGGTTTGACACGTTGGACCCCCTGGGACACATCTCATTGTCTTGGCTGTGCTCTTTGTTGTAGCGAATAATGTGAATAGATTTTGTCTGGGTTTAAATTGTGAATTCTGGGAGATTCTCTCATTGCTAACTTACCTGACGAAGGAGCGACAGCTCCGAAAGCTTGTAAAATTAAATAAATCTGTTGGACTATAACCTGGTGTTGTGCGACTTCTCATTTATATCCAAGGAGGATTGAAAGATTGTGGTCAGAGCTTCTGCTATCTCCACCCTAGCTTCCCTCAACAACCGGGGATACACCCCATCTGGACCGGCTGACTTGTTAACTTTGAGTGATGACAACCTATTTAGCACCTCCTTTCTGTCTATTTTTATCCTATCCAATATCGCTACTCCCTCCTCCTCCTCTAGTGTGACATTAACTTCATCCTCTTCTTTTGTGAAGCTGGTTTTAAAGCTGATTAAAATCATTTGCCTTGCACAGGTAATATTTATCTTAATTTTTTTTTTCATTGAAACCAGTGATAAGCTTTGAGATAAATTTCGACTTTTACGCAGTCATTTGTGCAAAATGAAATTCTACTGTTCCAAATCTGAAAATCCTACACAGCATAGAGGGTAGGACCTTTCTCCAACCAAACATGACTGTCAAAGGTGCGCACACAAAAAAGGACTGGTTGTGTAAAGCTTAACGATCCCTGACTGTTAAATGACTGAGAACATCTTAACAGTCAAATTTCAAGTTGTCCGCCAAGGCTCAGTGGGCAGCACTCTCACTTCTGAATCAGAAGGCTGTGGGTTCACAGGCCCACTCCAGAGACTTCAGCACATAATCTAGGCTGACAATCCCAGTGCTGTACCGAGGAAGTCCTGCACTGTCGTTGGTGCAGTCATTTGGATGTGACTTTAAACTGAGGCCTCGTCTACCTTCTCAGATGGATATAAAAGGCCCCATGGTACTATTCAAAGATGAGCACGGAAGATCTCCTAGTTCCCTGGCCAATATTTATCCCTCAATCAACATCACTAAAACAGATTATCTGGTCATTATCTCATTCCTTTTCGTGGGACCTTGCTGTGCGCAAATTGGCTGCTGCGTTTCCTACATTATATTTCAAAAGTACTTCATTGGCTGGAAAGTTCTTTGTGATGTTGTTAAATGCATTTTAGAACTGTAAGTCCTTTCCTTCCCTTCTATACACATTTCTAAATGGAAACATACAACACAATAATATGTTAATTGCTTTATCCGGTTCACTTAGCCTGCAATAAGAACATTTTATTGTAATAATGAATTCAAAGCTCAAAATAATATATATTAAGAACAGTGAGGATGCTACAGTGCAGAGTCCTTCAAGTTATTTTCTGTTGAGCAGGGCAGGTGACTCATTCATATCTTTATTGTCACTAAAGTAGATTTGGGAATAAACAACAACAACTTGCATTTATATAGCTCCTTTAACATAGTAAAATCTCCCAAAGCGCTTCACAGGAGCGTTATCAAACAAAATTTGACACCGAGCCACATAAGGAGATATTAGGACAGGTGACCATAGAGGTAGGTTTTAAGGAGCGTCTTAAAAGAAGAAAGAGAGTTAGAGAGGCGGAGAGGTTTAGGGAGGGAATTCCAGAGCTTAGGGTCTGGGCAGCTGCAGGCGCGGCCGCGGCCGCCAATGGTGGAGTGAGTAAAATCGGGATGTTCAAGAGGGCAGAATTAGAGGAGCGCAGATATCTGGGGGTTTGTGGGGTTGGAGAAGATTACAGAGACAGGAAGGGGCGAGGCCATGGAGGGATTTGAAAACAAGGATGAGAATTTTAAAATCGAGGTGTTGATTAACTGGAAGCCAATGTAGGTCAGCGAGCACAGGGGTGATGGGCGAATGGGACTTGGTGCGAATTAGCACACGGGCAGCAGAGTTTTGGATGAGCTCAAGTTTACAGAGGGTAGAAAATGGGAGGTCGGCCAGTAGTGCATTGGAATAGTCAAGTCTAGAGGTAACAAAGGCATGGATGAGGCTTTCAGCTGCAGATGAGCTGAGGCAGGGGCGGAGTCGGGTGAAGTTACGGACGTGGAAATAGGCGGTCTTAGTGATGGCACAGATATGTGGTCGGAAGCTCAATTCAGGGTCAAATATGACACCAAGGTTACAAACAGTCTGGTTCAGCCTCTAAAATAAAAAACAGCAGAACTATCTAACCATATGTTGATAGGGTTAGATGAAGTACAGTGGGAGTAGGCTCATATGGAACATAAACACTAGCATAGACCTGTTGGGCCAAATGGCCTGTTTCTGTGCTTTAAATACTATGGGGGAAAAACTCGTCCCCTAAGCGCCTCCCATTAGTGCCAGAAGATGGCGCTAATGGGGCACTAGAGCAGTATCGCTGGGCGAGGTGAATCCAGCACCGCATGCCAAATCCACCCCCTCCCCCCGTAGCACCGCCAGTAAGAATTATCACCAGGAATGTCAATGCCAGGTGGATCGTGACGTCAGTGAGTATGCAATGCTCACTGACTGCCCGACCTGCTAAATTGATTGTCGCCACCTACCTTAGCGCCTGGAGTAAACACCAACAGGGAGAGCTGGCATGAAGCACCAGGAAGCCGGCTCCAGGGATGTTATTTAAAGGGATCATCAGTAATGACTCACAGCTGTCAGATTAGTGCAGTTTCAGTGGTTTCTTAATAACAACAGAAAACGCTGGAAAAACTCAGCAGGCCAGGCAACATCCGTGGAGAGAGAAACAGAGTTAACCTTTCAGGTCGAAACCCTTCGTCGGGTTCCGACGAAGGGTTTCGACCTGAAACGTTAACTCTGTTTCTCTCTCCACGGATGCTGCCTGGCCTGCTGAGTTTTTCCAGCGTTTTCTGTTGTTATTTCGGATTTCCAGCATCCGCAGTATTTTGCTATCGTATTCAGTGGTTTCTTGTCAGTTTCACATACTCCAACAGTTTAATTCAGTAATTTCAAGGTTCTTTTGTATCAGGAGTGTTACGACAACTTAAAAGTAGCTACATTTATTCTTCAAGGAATCAAACTGCGACACTTAATAACATTAATGGGGGCTGTACTGACATGGCACCTCGTGCTCCAGGATCTACGGTGGAGGGAGCGTAGGCAGCGAGAAATATAGGAACATATGCGCAGAGGGAGGAGGAGGGCCATCAGGCCTCTCAAAAGGAGGCTTTACCCTCCGAGGGTATTCCGAGAGCACTTCTCCTACTTTCAATTAAACAAGGAACAGTGTATTAGAAGGCTTTGCTTCACCAAGGAGGTGGTCACAGAACTCTGCCACCTCCTGCAACCAGACCTCCAGCCTCAGACCAGGGTGACCACGGCTCTCCCAGTAGCAGTCAAAGTCACTGTGGTCCTCAATTTCTTCGCCGGCGGATCCTTCCAGTCTGCAACAGGAGACATAGCTAACATCTCACAGGTCGCCATCCATCGCTGCATCCGGGTGGTCACTGAGGCTCTCTACAGCAGCAGAAGGGACTACATTGGCTTCCCGATCATAAGAGAGAAAAAGGACGAGCATGCATGTGGCTTTGCCAGGATAGCAGAGCGCCATTGACTGCACCCACGTGGCTTTGCGGGCACCACATAAAAATCTGGAGATCTTCCATAACCACAAATGCTACCACTCACTTAATATGCAGTTGGTGTGCAACCACGCACAGCGAATCCTCACCGTCAATGCCCGCTATCCTGCCAGCAGCCACGATGCCGTCATTCTGCGCCAGACCGGTGTGCCAGCACTCTTCCAGCCACCACGTCAAGCTCGCGGTTGGCTGCTCGGAGACAAGGGCTATCCGCTCTCCGGCTGGCTCATGACTCCCCTCCACAATCCCAACACTCCTGCCCAGCATTAATATAATGTGTGTCATGCTGCCACCAGGAACATCATCAAGCAGACCATCGGCCTGCTGAAGCAATGGTTCCGCTGCCTTGACCGCTCGGGAGGAGCCCTCCAGTACTCGGCTGAGCGGGTGTCCCATTTCGTGGTGGTCTGCTGCATGCGCCACAACTTGACCATCATGAGGGCACAGCCCTTGCCACCAGGGATTGCGGGACCACCTCAGGAGGAGGAAGAAGGAGAGGAGGAGGAGGATGAGGAGGAAGAGGAAGACGAGGAGGACGAGGAGGAGGAGGAGGAACAGGAGCAAGGGAGAAGGCAGCCACTCAATTGGCCTTCCGGAAGGACAGTCCGTGAGCACCTCATCAGACTGGGGTTCGAATAAATTAAACCCCAGATCCCTGTTGCTCACCACATCCCCATCATTCCATCCCTGTCACAGGCCATATCACAGCGCAAAGCTGAAATGAGACACACCACAAAAGAATCCAAACTGAATTAATAAATTTATCAAAAATCAATGAACACATATTTACACCAAAAATATTTACTATTCACCCTTGTGCAATCCCTTAGTGCCTGTCGTTACTGAGCCTTTGCCTACTCTAGTGCTCCTACAAAGTGTTGGCCCAGTGGCTGCAGCACGGCGGGTGAAAGGCTGCTGAGTGTCCGTGCGGGAGACTTCAGATGGCTTTGCAGGACGCCCTCGACCAGCTCTGGGCCTGGAAGGCCCGGCTGTAGACTGCACCACCTCAGCATGGGCGGCAGTAGTCTGGGCTGGCTGGATGACAGGCAGCGACAAGGGCAATGGCGGAGTGGCAGTGGTGGGAGCAGGAATGCTGTCATCGTGAGAGAGGACAGCAGGTTCCTGCTCCACTGACCCACTGCCACTCCCCCGGGGCAGCACCTCAGCATCCCTAGCAATCTGTTGCAGCACAGATTGCTGGCCTGCTGCAACACCGTGAAAGCCCCGGTCGATGAAGGTAAACTCAGCCACGATGGCAGCAGTCAGAGCTTGTGTGGCATCAAGCTGAGACTGCATTACAGCACTAAGACGTTGCATCACTTCCGCCTGTGCTGCAATGGAAGCTGCCAGATCACACGCGGCATCAGGTCTGGGTCACCACGGTCTCTCTGGGAGTCTACCATCATTTGCAGACTGGAAATGATGGGCTCCATGGTGTGCGCAGAGCTTTGTGCAATGTTGGAGGCGGACTCCTCCACGCTCCTTATCATTGCTGAGAGGTACTCGGGCACCCTTGCCATTGCACCTATCATCTCGGTGTGCATGCCCATCACCCTTCTTCTAAAGGCCTCCCCATCGAGGTCCTCATCTGAGTCCTGTGCAGCAGAACTCGTGCGTGAACTCGCCCTCCGGGCAGCTGGCTCCCAAGTTAGCCATTCCCCCGGCCTTGCTGCAGCCCACTCATCCCCGGTGCCTCATCCTGTGCAGATCCCGCTACTATACCTAGCCTCTAAAGAACGCGTAGTGCCAGTATCTGAGCTGGTGTCTGCGGGTGAAAGATGCAGTGACGCGATGTGTTCTTCCTCCTCCTCTTCTCCCGCCTCGCTCTCTACCGTGCCCTCAGGGACAGGCTGCTCAGGTGCTTGCTCATTATCTGAAAGCATAAAGGCACAAGAGTTGGATTAAGGTGAGGGGAAGGGGGCAGGAAGGGAGAAATGCATGCATACAGTATGATTAGCTGGAAAATGCGAAACGCTTGTGGGGTAAGGAGGAAGTGGGATGAACATACCATTGTTGTCCCCAAAGGGGTCAACGTCGCCGGTGGCCACGGCGCCCATCACCTGGCGCCCAATGATTTGCAGCACTCTTTCCTCCAGCTCAGAAAGTGGTTGGATGTCAGCTTGTCCCCCGCCTGTGCGCTCCTGCTCCCTCCTGTTGTGAGCGACCTTGGCCTGCAAGAGAAAGGAAAGTGTGTGAGTGAGTGTGGAACAATGTATCTGGGTGATGTGCCTGCCATAGTTGAATAGCTGTCATTGTGTGCAATGTATGAGATGTGGGTGTGAGTGTTGGTAGGTAGAGGTTGTTGGTGGGTGAGTGGTGGGGGTGTGGTGCTTTGGGCAGTGTGTGCAGACTGTGGTACAGACGATGGTATGTAGCAATTGTTGAAACATTCACTCACCCTGACCACCTGAGTGAAGTCGTTAAATTTCTTCCTGCACTGTGTGTGGGTCCTGGGGACCACAGTGCTGCTCAAGAAATGCTGCAATTCCTCCCTCCACATGGTGCGGAAGACTTGTGGCAAGGGCCTCCTGCCACTTGCCGGGTAGAGCCCTCCATCTCTCCACAGTGAAAACCAACGCCTCCAATGCTTCATCGCAGAATCTGCGGGCTCTGTCCCTGGAGCATGGATCTGCCATGAGTACACCTGGTTCAGTCCTCCGGGACCTTCTCCTTGTCCTGCTTCTGCTTGTTGAGGCAGCTGCACAGCCAGCAATGCTGAGAATGAGATTCTGCAGCATCAATGAACCTCCCCTTTAAGTACTGAAAAAAGCCTGTGGCAATCATGACTTGCGATTAGACTGCACCTGATATTGGTCCACCCTTTGAGTGTCACGTCAATGAGCTTGGGCATTAAGACTTGAATTAGGACGCCAATCATTTTTTTGAGCAGTGAGCACGAATTTTGCGTGCAGTCTAAAGCATTAGCGCCTTATGCTAATTCTCCAAATTTTCTACTGACACCACCCATTCATTGGCTATAATGAATTTCCAACCCAAGGTCTTAAATAGAATTACACAGAATTTTACAGCACAGAAACAGGGGGCGGGGGGGAATTGAGTCACGCCACCTTTGGGGCGCTAACTTCACCGGGGCGCTACTTTTAGCGCCCCATAAAAATTAGCACCCCCGCGCCGGAAATTGAGTGGTTGTGCCCCAAGAGGGAAGCGGGGCGCTACTGGAAGCGCCCCGCATCACTCTTGGGGCGCTGCAAGTCAGTATCGTGGCGCTGCGGCACGTCGCACCGCGGTATTGCAGGCCTTCCTTCCCTTCTTAAAGGGGAGGGGCCTTACGCAGCACGAACTGGGGCCCAGCTGGGCCCTCGGGGATCGGGAGTGCCGGCAAAAGAGCCCGGCACTCAAGAGAAGTGCCGGGCTCTTGGAGCGCAGCCAGCACTTCATGGGGTGGGGCTTCACGGGGGCCGGGGACAGCAACAAAAATGGCCGCCCGCCACCTCCCCTTTAACTAGCGCTGCCCCGGCCGCAGGTAGGCCCCCCTGACCCCGTCAGACATAGCGTCCGGCGGTAAGTCAAGGGGCGCTACCGAAGATCGCGGCCGGAGTGCGAGCGGGGCGCTGCGCACGGCGATGACGTCATCGCCGGCGGCGCAGCGCCACAGGGCACTACCGGTTAGCGCCGCCACTAACCTCCCGCTGAATTTTGCGGGAGGCGTGGGCGGCGCCGCACCCGGGCACTAGTTGCTTTGTGCCCCATTAGCGCCCTCTTAAGGCGCTAACGGGAGGCGCAAACCAACTGAATTTTTCCCCCCAGGGAACCTGCAATGGCTTCTCTTCCCGCTCCCGCATCGTTATCTCTGGTGTCCCCCAGGGATCAATCCTTGGTCCCTTCCTATTTCTCATTTACATGCTACCCCTCGGCAAGATCATCCGAAAACACAGCATCAGTTTCCACATGTACGCTGACGACACCCAGCTCTACATCACCACCATTTCTCTCGACCCCTCCACGGTCTCTAAATTGTCAGACCATCTACTGGATGAGCAGAAATTTTCTCCAATTAAATATTGGGAAGACCGAAGCCATTGTCTTCGGTCCCCGCCACAAACTCCATTCCCTCGCCATTGACTCCATCCCTCTCCCTAGCATCTGAGGCTGAACCACACTGTTCGTAACCTTGGTGTCATATTTGACCCTGAAATGAGCTTCCGACCACATATCTGCGGCATAACTAAGACCGCCTATTTCCACCTCTGTAACATCGCCCGTCTCTGCCCTTGCCTCAGCTCATCCACTGCTGAAACCCTCATCCATGCCTTTGTTGCCTCCAGACTTGACTTTTCCAACGCACTCCTGGACGGCCTCCCATGTTCTACCCTATGTAAACTTGAGGTCATCCAAAACTCGGCTGCCCGTGTGCTAACTCGCCCCAAGTCCCATTCACCCATCTCCCCTGTGCTCGTTGACCTACATTGGCTCCCAGTTGAACAACGCCTCGAATTTAAAATTCTCATCCTTGTTTTCAAATCCTTCCATGGCCTCGCCCCTCCCTATCTCTGTAATCTCCCACAGCCCCACAACACCCCCCCCCCGCCGAGATATCTGCGCTCCTCTAATTCTGGCCTCTGGAGCATCCCCGATTTCAATCGCTCCACCATTGGCAGCCGTACCTTCAGCTGCCTGGGCCCAAAGCTTTAGAATTCCCTCCCCAAAACTCTCCACCTCTCTACCTCTCTACCTCTCTACCTCTCCACCTCTCCACCTCTCTACCTCTCTACCTCTCCACCTCCTCCACCTCTCTACCTCTCCACCTCTCCACCTCTCCACCTCTCCACCTCTCCACCTCTCCACCTCTCCACCTCTCCACCTCTCTACCTCTCCACCTCTCCGCCTCTCCGCCTCTCCGCCTCTCCGCCTCTCCGCCTCTCCGCCTCTCCGCCTCTCCGCCTCTCCACCTCTCCACCTCTCCACCTCTCTACCTCTCCACCTCTCCACCTCTCCACCTCTCCACCTCTCCACCTCTCCACCTCTCCACCTCTCCGCCTCTCCGCCTCTCCACCTCTCCACCTCTCTACCTCTCCACCTCTCCACCTCTCCACCTCTCCACCTCTCCCCCTCTCTACCTCTCCACCTCTCCACCTCTCCACCTCTCCACCTCTCCCCCTCTCCACCTCTCTACCTCTCTACCTCTCCACCTCTCCGCCTCTCCACCTCTCCACCTCTCCACCTCTCCACCTCTCCGCCTCTCCGCCTCTCCGCCTCTCCGCCTCTCCACCTCTCCACCTCTCCACCTCTCCGCCTCTCCGCCTCTCCGCCTCTCCGCCTCTCCACCTCTCTACCTCTCCACCTCTCTACCTCTCCACCTCTCTACCTCTCCACCTCTCCACCTCTCTACCTCTCCACCTCTCCACCTCTCTACCTCTCCACCTCTCCACCTCTCCACCTCTCTACCTCTCCACCTCTCCACCTCTCCACCTCTCCACCTCTCCACCTCTCCACCTCTCCACCTCTCCACCTCTCCACCTCTCCACCTCTCTACCTCTCCACCTCCCCACCTCTCCACCTCTCCACCTCTCCACCTCTCCACCTCTCCACCTCTCCACCTCTCCACCTCTCTACCTCTCTTTCCTCCCTGAAGATGCTCCTTAAAACCTACCTCTTGGACCACCTGCCCTAATTTCTCTTTATGTGGCTCGGTGTCAATTTTTGCCGTATAATACTCCTGTGAAACGCCGTGGGATGTTTCACTGCGTTCGAGGTGCTATATAATACTCCTGTGAAACGCCGTGGGATGTTTCACTGCGTTCGAGGTGCTATATAAATACAAGTTGTTGTTGTTGTTGTTGCCGGTGTTTATGCTCCACACGAGCCTCCTCCAACCCTACTTCATCTAAATCTATCAGTATATCCTTCTATTCCTTTCTCCCCCCGTATCTAGTTTCCCTTAAATGCATCAGCACTAAGTAATACTATGTAAAGAAGGCCAAGGTGCTTTCTGTCACTTATTTGCAAGCAATCTAACTGCTGTAATGGGAAAAAAAGATTGGATACACACACCAAACAAATAGCAGTCTTAGTTTTCTGGATTGTTCAGGTCTGTTTTGCAGACTAGAGAATCAGGCCAACTAAATCCCATTTCTATAGAACGCATTTCAGAAAAAAATCGGCTAAGATTGACTGGCGCGGTTCACGCAGGCTGAACCACTTTTGCTGTTCCACAATTTCAGAGGCGATTGAAGACACAGTATAAAAATACCGTCCAGCAGGTTTATGTTGGCATGCCTTCATTGGGTTAAGTACATTGGTTAGATGTGAACAACGTTATCTGGAGATTTCTGCACAGTATCAGTGAAATTTGGAAAACTTAGCGAAATTCTGTTATGTCTAATTAGTCTACCCAAATTTACATAATTTATACCAGGCCATCTGTTGCAATAATACGTTGCTGTATATTATCTATGCAACAACAGAAGAGACAACATCTGCGAGTTTTACATTCCAGTCTTCATCAGGAAGACACATGTTAACAGGACTGATTTCAATACAGGTTTGTTTTCCTAGTCACACTTTGGATGAAACAGCAATATTTCCACTACAATCTAAATTAGTCTTTAATGCTGCAAACACATTCTTTTTCTTTGAGTAATTGGAGTTTGCATCTGTTTGGGGTTTTTAAACCACTTGGAAAATATGTTATTTCATTATCTTACGAATAAATATTCCTAAAATGAATTATCCAATAATAACAGTATTAAAATATTTTGTCTGAAGCACCAAATGCAATAACAAACCCATCCAGGGATTACAATCACACAAATCTAACTGTCACAAAATAATTGGATACAGGAGCCCAGATGTTCTGTTGGGGTGAGAACTGAGTGGAAAAATGGCAGGGGTGGAATGTCAACCCCCACCCCACCCCCCAAACGGGAGGTGGGCCGACTACACCGGCACTCTTGGGGTTGGCCAAACTAGCATCCCGGAGTTAGCAACACCACTGATTGGAGCTCCCATTGTGGGGGCAGAAACCTGCTCGTTACTTGTGGGAGAGAGCTGGGGTGGAGAGGACTCATGGTACCCCTTGCTCTTTGATAGAAAGAAAGAAAGAAAGAAAGAAAGAAAGAAAGAAAGAAAGAAAGAAAGAAAGAAAGAAAGAAAGAAAGAAAGAAAGAAAGAAAGAAAGAAAGAAAGAAAGAAAGAAAGAAAGAGAGAAAGAAAGAAAAGAAGAAAGAAAGAAAAAGAGAAAGAAAAAGAGAGAAAGAAAGAGAGAAAGAAAGAGAGAAAGAGAGAAAGAAAAAGAGAGAAAGAAAAAGAGAGAAGAAAGAAAGAGAGAAGAAAGAAAAGAGAGAAAGAAAGAAAGAGAGAAAGAAAAAGAGAGAAAGAAAAAGAGAGAAAGAAAGAAAGAAAGAGAGAAAGAGAGAAAGAAAAAGAGAGAAAGAAAAAGAGAGAAAGAAAGAGAGAAAGAAAGAGAGAAAGAGAGAAAGAAAAAGAGAGAAAGAAAGAGAGAAAGAAAGAGAGAAAGAGAGAAAGAAAAAGAGAGAAAGAAAAAGAGAGAAAGAAAGAAAGAGAGAAAGAAAGAAAAAGAGAGAAAGAAAGAAAGAGAGAAAGAAAAAGAGAGAAAGAAAGAGAGAAAGAAAGAGAGAAAGAGATAAAGAAAAAGAGAGAAAGAAAAAGAGAGAAAGAAAGAAAGAAAGAAAGAAAGAGAGAAAGAAAGAAAAAGAGAGAAAGAAAGAGAGAAAGAAAGAGAGAAAGAAAGAGAGAAAGAGAGAAAGAAAGAGAGAAAGAAAGAAAGAGAGAAAGAAAGAAAGAGAGAAAAAGAAAAAGAGAGAAAGAAAGAAAGAGAGAAAGAAAGAAAGATAGAGAGAAAGAAAGAGAGAAAGAAAGAGAGAAAGAAAGAGAGAGAGAAAGAAAGAAAGAGAGAAAAAGAAAAAGAGAGAAAGAAAGAAAGAGAGAAAGAAAGAAAGATAGAGAGAAAGAGAGAGAAAGAAAGAAAGAAAAAGAGAGAAAGAAAGAAAGAGAGAAAGAAAGAGAAAGAAAGAGAGAAAGAGAGAAAGAAAGAAAGAAAAAGAGAGAAAGAAAGAAAGAGAGGAAGAAAGAAAGAGAGAAAGAAAGAAAGAAAGAAAGAAAGAGAGAAAGAAAGAGAGAAAGAAAGAAAGAGAGAAAGAGAGAAAGAAATAAAGAAAGAAAGACTTGCATTTCTCCAGCGCCTTTCAGGAGCGCAGGATGTCCCAAAGCGCTTCACAGCCAATGAAGTTCTTTTGAAGTGTAGTCACTGTTGTAATGTAGGAAACACAGCAGCCAATTTGCGCACAGCAAGACTCCACAAACAGCAATGTGATAATGTCCATATAATCTGTTTCAGTGAAGTTGGTTGAGGGATAAATATTGTCCAGGGCACCGGGGAGAACTCCCCTGCTCTTCTTTGTTTGTATTTTGAAGCGCCCAAGTGTTCCTCCAGGATTCAGAGGCCTGCAGCAGCTTAAAGGGGCAACACATCAAAATCAGATGTCTCAAGCACATCTTTAATGGGAAGATTCGTCTCAGAGTTCTGGAGGAAGAATTTGGGCCCCCAGGTTTTCAGATGAAGCTGTGGTAATGCTCTTTTCAGAAGTTAGACGGAGGAGGGAATTCTTATTTGGGACCTCACAATGGTAGTCAACAAGGAGAGCAACTCAACGGCCATGGCAGGAGATGGGCAGGGCAGTCAGTGCCTGTGCCATGACCCCATGCACAGCACATGCACAGTGCCATAAAAAGTTTAACAACCTTACATGCTCCGTTAAGGTAAGAGGAGCTGGCTGCACCTGCCAAGAATGCAATGCACTGAGCATGTGGGATATCTACAATTATCTCCTCCTCACTGATACTTCAATAGCTCATCATCAAAGAGCAAGGGGCATTGTGGGGCCTTTACACCCCATTCTTCCCCTGCAAGTACCCCATCACTCATATCCTCACCTGACTCCATCAAACACACTCACACTATTGCAACCCTCACTTCTCCACACTACACATCTTACACACTGCATACCAACTATTCAACCATGACACGCACATTCTCTAAACACCTCACAAGACTCTCGCTAAAACACTCCCTTTCTTGCCCACAATCTGTGCCCGGAGGCTGCCAGTGGAGGAGGCTGAGCCCACCTGCACACCCTCCCCCATGGAAGAGAGCGTGCTGGCCATCACGGGCAAGGGGGAGAGTCACGGCCGTGGCGAGCAGCAACGATGGAGGAGACGTCGCATTGGGTTTCTTCACATCTTATCCTCTTTTCCCCTTCTTTATTCGATCTCACCCGACACACTCTGCATAAACACTGCTTTTGTTTTGCAAGTGGCTGCAGCGGGTGACATCGCTTGGTGACTGTCTACTTAGTGACGCAAAGGTGCCTCAGACACTGCTCCTCGGTGAAGTTCATGTCTGAGAAGAGCTCCCTGAAGACCCGCTGTGGGTCTGGCCTCCTGCGCACTGCCCTCCTCCTCCTCGCTCTCCTCCCAGCTGCTCCAGCTTTCTCCTGTCCTCCTTGCTGCTCCCCCTCCTCTACCAGCCCTAAAGGCAACTCTACCTGAACACCCACGACTGCAGTCAAACTGTTTTGGTCTCCTTACCTAAGGAAGGATATACTTGCCATAAAGGGAGTGCAACAAAGGTTCACCAGACTGGTTCCTGGGATGGCGGGACTGTCGTATGAGAAGAGATTGAGTAAAATCTCTTCTTGAATTTAGAAAAATGAGAGGGGATCTCACTGAAGCTTACAAAATTATTACAGGGCTTGATAGGGTGGATGCTGGGAGAATGTTTTCCCTGGCTGGGGAGTCTAGAACTACGGGCCACAGCCTCAGGATAAAGGGTAGGCCATTCAGGACTGAGATGAGAAGAAATTTCTTCACACAGAAGGTGGTGAATCTTTGGAATTCTCTACCCCAGAGGGCTGTGGAGGCTCAGTCATTGGGTATATTCAAAACAGAAGTCGATAGATTTCTGACTAGTAAGGGCATCAAGGGATATGGCGATAGGGCCAGTGAATGGAGTTGAGGCAGAAGATCAGCCATGATCTTATTGGATGGCGGAGCAGGCTCGAAGGGCCGAATGGCCGACTCCTGCTCCTATTTCTTATGTTCTTATATTTCGAACTGCAGCCAAAAACAGTGCAGCACTGTGAAAATCTCCTTCTCAGGAGTCACAATTAAGTTTTCAGAGTTAGAAAAGAGGCCAAAAGGGCCCAGATGTTAACCAGCAGCCTAAAAGGACAAACCAGCAACTAACCTGTAAGTAGTGGCTGAGCCCTTTAAATAGGGTCCTTCCTGCCTGTTAGCACCACAAGTTGCTGAGTGACTTTATCAGTCAGGCACTGGGGCAGCCCAATATCGCAAAAGGTGCCCTACAACAAGCATAGGACCCTCATAGAAATATTTTAATCAGAATTTAACATACTTCCGGCACGCTCCTTGGACGCCTACGGAGCAGCCTGATCCAATATGGTGGGCAGTGCACTTCACGCCCGGAATGAGCGCATGCATGGCATCCGCCATGTTGGACGCTGAGGCAGCAGTTTTGGGCCTGAAATTTCTAGGCCAATAGTTCCAATTACATGAAAGTCAAGTGTGACTAGTCAACATGTAACCAGGGTTGAAACACTTCCTGCACCACTACATTGTCCAAACATCCATAAATTGTCAACTAGCTTCACCTCCTACTTGTTATCTGTCTTACAGGTGTACTAACGACGTATGCATCACCATTAATATCATCATGGGTTGACTACAGTAGAAGACTCTGTGACTGTCCTCGGGACCTGAACCCTGGTGTTGTGTTGGGGCTTGTCCACGGTCACTCTATCATTGACCTGTTCTGCATGGCGACTCCATCACTCGCAGGCTCTGGACACCGGCGACTAATTCATTGGTAGCACTCTCGCCTCTGAGTCAGAAGGTTGTAGGTTCAAGCACCACTCCAGAGACTTAAGCTCATAATCTAGGCTGACATTCCAGTGCAGTGCTGAGGGAGTGCTGCACTGTTGAAGGTGTCGTCTTTCTGATGAGACGTTAAACCGAGGCCCCGTCTGTCCTCTCGAGTGGACGTAAAAGATCCCAGGGCACTATTTTGAAGAAGAGCAGGAGAGTTCTCCCCGGTGTCCTGGCCAATAACTATCCCTCAATCAACATCATTATAAACAGATTATCTGGTCACTATCACATTGCTGTTTGTGGGAGCTTGCTGTGCGTAAATTGGCTGCCGCGTTGTCCACATTACAACAGCGACGACACTTCAAAAAAAGTACTTCATTGGCTATAAAGTGCTTTGAGACACCCTGAGGTCATGAAAGGCGCTATAGAAATGGAAGCCTATCTTTCTTCAAGGATTAGCACATCCGCCTTTTGACGGCGTTTCCTCCATCGAGGGTCCCGGTCCTTGGTGTTGACCAGTCACGGGGCGGCACTGTCTACTGTCGTTACAGTAACAGGTTTAACACCTCACCTGATACCATGTATGCATGCTGCTGAAAAGGTTTCTCTGATAGGGTGCAGTTACGTTTGGTGTCAGTGCTCAATGATTTCTGCTTTGCATCGAGTCTGAGCTCCAGCGTAAATGAAGGCCCAACCCATCTGTGGAGCCAGGTGGAGTGAGACTCCCGGCCGGCATCAATCCAGCCACACACAGTCAGAGGGCCCATTGGGCCCCTGAGGCAACTTTTAAAACCTAGCTGACCACAACATTTAAAGTTTTTACTGTATGGAGAGAGCTCTGTATAGACATGTTTTCAGACATGCGCAGAACTCTCACCTAAACAAGTTAAATTGCCCGGCAGGAAGATGCCAAGCAGCATTTATAGAGGTCATCAAGGCTGGGATCCAAACTGCAGCCAGCGGCCTGAATCCGAGATCTGACGTGTAGACGCGGTGGGACCCTGTAACTCTGTGACTGTCGTGGCACAAGGGTCTTTTCCCCAACGGTCACAAATCAGGGGCTGGACACAGTGCAGTGTCCAGGTCTTGTTAACCTCCTCTTCACTCCTGTACACGGCTGTGTAAATGACAAACTCTTGAATTGCAGTCAGTGCGGAAATGCAGCGTGATTACCATGGTTCCCACGGGGACCAGAACTAATCCAGCACAGGGCCTGCACATCGACAATGAGGAATTAAATTCCTCGGAAGAGAACGGCAGTGATGAGTTGGATTCACGACAAGACACGTGTCTAGTGCGGATACTCATGGACAATATCTTCTGCATCTGTCTGTACTCCCTCATGAATTCCCTCGTGCGTTCCTCTATAATCAAGGTGATATATATACAGAAAACAATCGCCTTTGTGCATTGTATGGTGACACGATACAAAAATATTGAGCCCCTCCGACAAATCCGGCTTCAAGATATGCCTGGAACAGTCACATTGGGAAAAGGGCAATCTGTAGGATAATGTGGAGGCTGAATACATTGGAGAAGAAAAGCAAAACTTTTTTTCACTTATCATAAAGATTCAATAACCAATTGAACCAGATTGAATAGAAAGGAAGAACTTGCATTAATAATACATTAGCTCAATACTATGTCTGGGCCTGCTGTTCCTATTCTAGTTTTATTTGATATCTGATGTCATGGTTATAATTAACAGTTGGATGTAATGCATGATAAAGCGGTTATTGTCATGTTTACTGATTGTTTGAGATGTAAACATCTAAAACCAATTGCTTCTCCTTTTCAATTCATTTTCTTTTCTGTAATTCCCCTCTAATCTGTACGTTTTTTATTTTTTCATGATGTTGCTGAAAGTTAAAAAATAACTGTCATGTATAATTTAGTGACTATCTTGTATTTATGAACCTTAGTTTGGACTCCCCTACAAGTGGAAATATCTTCTCTAGGTCTACCCTATCGAACCTCTTCATAATTTTAAAGACCTCTATCAGGTCACCCCTCAGTCTTCTCTTTTCTAGAGAAAAGAGCCCCAGCCTCTTCAACCTTTCCTGATAGGTATAACCTTGCAGTTCTGGTATCATTCTAGTCAATCTTTTCTTCACCTTCACCAGTGCCTCTATATCCTTTTTATAACATGGAGACCAGGACTGTGCGCAGTACTCCTAGTGTGGTCTAACCAAGGTTCGATACAGGTTTAACATAACTTCTCTACTTTTCAATTCTAGCCCTCTAGAAATGAATCCCAGTGCTTTGTTTGCACTTTTATGGCCTTGTTAAACTGTGTCGCTACTTTCAGTGATTTGTGAATCAGTAACCCTCGATCCCTTTGCTCCTCTACCCCATTTAGTCTCTTATTTTCCAAGCAGTATGTGGCCTCCCTATTCCTCCTACCAAAATGCACCACCTCACACTTATCTATATTGAAATTCATTTGCCATTTACATTCTGCAAGTTTATTAATGTCTTCTTGTATTTTGTCGCAGTCCTCCTCAGTATTAACTAAACCCACCCAATTTGGTGTCATCCGCCAATTTTGAAAATGTACTTCTGATTCCCAAGTCCAAATCGTTTATGTAAATGGTGAACAACAGTGGTCCCAGCACCGATCTCTTTCGACCATTTGCCAATCTAAGTAACTATCTTTAACCCCTACTCTCTGTTTTCTGTTTTGTAGCCAGGCTTGTTATCCATTCTGCTGCTTGTCCCCTGACTCCACATGCTCTGACCTTAGTCATGAGTCTACTATGTGGTTCCTTAACGAAGGCCTTTTGGAAATCCAAATATATTACATCAACTACATTACCCTTATCTACTCTTTCTGTTACTTAAAAGAATTCAACGAGGTTAGTTGAACATGACCTTCCCTTTTGAAATCAGCGCTGACTACTCTTTATTGTATTTTCGGTTTCTAGATGCTTTTCTATTACATCTTTGAGTAAAGATTCCATTATCTTTCCTACCACTGTTGTGAAAGGTTGGTTTCAACCAACTCAGCCTCCCAAGGCTCATGGCAGCCATATCCTGTGCCAAGGTTATGACCTTCCTTAAAGATATTTGTTTTAGTGCTTAGACACAATCCACCCAATTAGCCAATTGTTCCCACCATTCTTATAGGCCCACACAAATTGTTCATGGGTGAAAAAATTCACAAGCCTAATTCATGAATTTGTACAAGACATTGGTTAGGCTAGATTAAGAGTACTGTGTGCCCCATTATAGAAAGGACATTAGAGCCATAAAGAGGGTACAGGGTAGAATTACCAGGATTATGTCAGGGATAGGAAACTATAGTTATGGGGAGAGACTGGAGATACTGGGACTGATCCCACTGGAGCAGAGCAGGCTAAGGAGATTTAATGGAGGTTTTTTTTTAAATTATGAATTGTATTGATAGATTGAATAGGGAAAGATTATTTCCTCTGTTTGGGGAGTCAGTGACGAGGGATCATCAACTTAAAATTGTCATTAAGAGAGTGAGGAGAGAGTTTAGGAGACATTTCTTTACATAAGGGGTTGTTGGAGCTCGGAATGCGTTGTCGCAGGGAGTGGTTGAGACAGAGACCATTGCATCTTTTAAGGGAAGGTTGGATAAATATTTGAAGCAGAGGAAGATACAGATGGAGAGTGGGGCAGTTGGATTAGATTTGGATATGATGGGTCAGATTGAATAGAAAGAAAGAACTTGCATTAATAATATACTCACTCAATACTATGTCTGGGTCTGCTGTTCCTATTCTAGTTTTATTTGATATCTGATGGGCCCTTTGTCGTGGTTATAATTAACAGTTGGATGTAATGCTTGAAAAACCTGTTACTGTCATGTATAGAGATTCTTCGAGGCTGTAAACATCTAAAACCAATTCCTGCTCTTTTTCAATTCATTTTCTTTTCTGTAATTTCCCCTCTAATCTGGATGTTTTTCTTTTTTCATTTAAAGGCAAATGATGTTGCTTAAAGTTTAAAAATAACTGTCATGTACTAATTTAGACGTATGAACTATAATAAAAACATTGATATATATATATTAAATATGACAATTCTTGTGTCTGCATCACTTCCTGTTGTGTAACACTTCCTTCCCTTTAACAGTCGTTCAGTCATGCCTCTCCCTGTCAGTCTCACCTGTGTCACACTATTTCTGTCATGACTTTCTATCAAGTTTTTCTATTAATTTTACTTGCCTCTGGAGTCCTGCAATACTTGGCCTGCACGGTAGGTGGTGCTGTGAGCTACTCACCATGAAGACCCCCCAGTCCCCGGCCCAGCAGGCATTGCTTCAGGTCTTTCAGCTTAAATGTAAAATAAAATATTTTGCCGACAATTTCTCCTGCTCCTCCGCCAACATTCCTGCTGTTGCCACAACCAGGGTGGTCTGCTAGTGCCACCATCGGCCTCCCCCCTGTCCATTCTCAGATTCCCCCTGGTCTGCTCCCTGCGTGAGCTTGCCTACCCTCCAGGATTGTGCTGAAGTCTCCGGGAATGAAAGATTAATCTCCAGGACACCGCTGCGAGCAACTCGGGAGAAAAAAAATAATCATAGGGGCGTTAAGAAATTGTGGTTTAAAAAATTTTTTTTTGAACACTTTCATTTACTAGTTCTAAAAATATCGAGCATTGTGAAAAAAGGATGTTTGACTGACAGACAAAAATCATCCAGTTGGGAACAGAAGAGTCCATTCACTTTCCGATTGGCTGGGAAGACGGTGCACCTTGAGGATGGACATGCCGGGCGACCAATGGCGGGAGTGTGGGGGCGGGGCAGTTGGAGGCAGGAGGTCATGTGATGAAACCTCCAGGAATACGTCCAACCAGGGTTGGCAACATTACCCTGCTGCCCCAGAGCCTTTGAGCCTCGGGATCCTGAGCTGCATTCCCGCCCTCTGTTCCCCCCTGGTCTCCATACTGGTGTGTCCCCTTTGCCAGTTTCCCATCAATAAGACTTTATCTCAGTGTCGGCCGTTGAAGATCGCCCTCACGTATCAAAGCTCCAAGGTGTGATGTATCAGCGGGTAGGGCAAAAATAAACATGGTCCCAAATAACCACGATTTGCTCACTGTGCTGATTGGCTCAAATATCTGATTGGCTAAATGGTAACCAATCAAAAACCGCTTCCATTCGCTAGAGAAGTAGGAAAAGCTAACAGACAACAATTATCAAGCACCATATAACCAACCAATCTCACGCTGAAACAATATTCACCAACTTCTGTTGTCTAAAAATATAACAACAAAAAGATTCCCACAGGAATGAATGAGCTTGCTCCTGAACCTATCTGTAAATCATTAGAAATCTCCCAACAACTTTGCTCTGCAGCTTTCTCTGGGGCCTGGGACTGGAATGCGACTTGTTTCCCAGGACTCAGTGTTCTACTTGTCTTTCCTGCTGATATTTCCTGGCTTTAGGCAGGCTCCACTTCAGTCTGCAGCTTGTGATAACTAGGAGGCTGGGCAAGATCTCACTCTCTATATCTGAAATCTCAGCCCCCCGACTTTATATCAGCAGTTATATTACTGTCACCCCGCCCAGCTCACACTGCCTGTCTCAGCTCCCACCATACTCCCTCCTGGCCCAGCCCGCCCCGCCCCGTCTGTCTCACTGTCTCCAATTTGTTCCTTATTTGGTTCTTTCTTGGCCTCTGTCCCAACCTCACCTCATCCCGAGATTCTTCTCCCAGCTTCTCTCCCTGCAGGTTTCCCAGCCTGATCCAGAACATTACCCTTCCCAGGGAGCAATAATAATAATTAATGCCATTATATAATGTAGACCATCGAAAGAAATGATGATCAAAACTATATCCTACTGATATGTAATGATCATGAATAAATACCAACAGCAAATAGCAACATTATTAATATTAATTGATTGATAATACAGCCCTGTCTGCATCCTCAGCTCCTGCCCCTCATTCCCTCCTATCCCAGTATCATTCCAACCCTGAACCTGGCTCCCACTGCCTCCCTCAAGATGGCACACATTCCAGCCCCTCCTCCCACTCCAAGAGAGACAAGATCATTTCTGCATCAATATGAGGCTTGTAGCCCCAAGTTTGCCTTTGGATCTCCAGATGAGAGAAAAGAAGCTTAAAACATTCAGAAAAACATCAGAGATGTCCGTGCAGAGAGAAAGAGTGATTGAGATGCAGAATATCAAACAAATAAGAAGAAAAAGAGAAAGAAGGACATAGAGGGACTTCCACATTACAGCAGTGACGACACTTCAAAAAGTACTTCATTGGCTGTAAAGAGCTTCGGGATATCCTGAGGTTGTGAAAGGCGCTATAGAAATGCAAGTCTTTTTTTCTTTTAGAGTGGGATACAGAGGGAGACAAACTGTGCGAGAGACAGACAAATGGAGTAGGAGATGTACAAAAGAGAGGAGACAAAGACAGAGAGAGATTTATTCAAAAGGTCAGAGATATGAGAGAGCTGTGTTAGAGTCAGTCAAAGAAGGGGAGGGGTGGGGAAGGGTAACAAAGTGGAAGATGAACAGAGGGTGGGAGACAGAAACTGCAGAAGTTCCACCTGTCCGAGTGATTTTCTTTTCTTAGCCAAGAGCCAGTGATGTGGCTGCTTATACTGACTGCTCTAAGTCGAGTTCAGCAGCCTGGATGAAGAAACTGAGGCCAGATCCCTCTTTCAGTGGCACTGATGTTATGCCAGCTCCCTCTGCAGGTTTTGGGATAAGACAACATTAATAAACTTGCAGAATGGGCGTGTAAATGGCAAATGAATTTCAATATAGACAAGTGTGAGGTGTTTCATTTTGGTAGGTAGAATAAGCAGGCCACATACTGCTTTGATAATAAGAGCCTGAATGGGGTAGAGAGGCAAAGGGTTCTAGTGATACAGATACACAAATCATTGAAAGTAGCGACGCAGGTTAATAAGGCCATAAAAAAAGCAAACAAAGCACTGGGGTTCATTTCTAGGGGGATAGAATTGAAAAGCAGAGACGTTGGGCCGAAAATTGATCCCGGTGCGCGAGAGTACGCACTGCGTACTCTCGCGTATTCCCACTCCAATTGCCGGTTTTCTGCATGCCCTGCGCATGTGCTGAAAACCGGCAATTGCTCTTCTGAAAAGGGGGCGGGTCCTGGGTGCATCGCGTGCGCGCTACAGGCTGCGCGCACGCTGTGCACTTCATACTTTGGACGCGCAGGTAAGTAGGGAAGATTTTGGAAATGTAAAAAGGAGGAGTAAGACCCGCTTTTAAGAAGGTAAGTAGTGAATTAAGTATTTTTTTGATTTTTTTTTTACAGGTATATCTTTTTTAGAGACTTTAAAGACAGGTAAGTTTATTTTTATAACTTTTTAAAAGATTTTAAATTTTTTCAAAAATTTAATTTTTTATTTAAAATGGTTAATTTAATTAACTATACTTATTTTATTAATGTGATGGTTTTTTTTAAAAATTTAATTGAGGTTTAGCTGTTATTTTGGGGGGGTGTAAGATTCATAGATTTCACAGCCGTGCTGTGAAACTTATGAATGGAAGATGGTGCGCTGCCATTGGCTCTAACTGAGTCACGTGATCCCACAGCTCGCACGAATTCACTACGCCGCTGGGATATGCAAGCACTGCCCAGCTGATCTCTAGAACATGAAGTTCGTGCGAGCTGGATCTGAAAAAGCACAAGCGAGGTGAGAGATCGCGGGGAAGCCTTACCCCTGCGGGAACAGAGCGAGATCAATTTCTGGGCCGTTATGTTAAACTTGTATCAATCCTTTGTTAGACCATAATTGGAGTACTGTGCACAGTTCTGGTCTCCACATTATAAACAGGATATAGAGGCACTGGAGAAGGTGCAAAAAATATTCACAAGGATGATACCAGAACTGAGAGGCTGAACAGGCTGAGGCTCTTTAGAAAAGAGAAGACTGAGGGGTGACCTGATAGAGGTCTTTAAAATTCTGAAAGGGTTCAATAGGATAGATGCAGAGAAGATGTTTCCACTTGTGAGGGAGACCAAAACTAGGAGCCATAAATATAAGACAGTCACTAATAAATCCAATAGGGAATTCAGGAGAAACTTCTTTACCCAGAGTGTGGTTAGAATGTGGAACTCGCTACCACAGGGAGTGGTTGAGACGAATAGTATAGATGCCTTTAAGGGGAAGTTAAATAAGCACATGAGGGAGAAGGGAATAGAAGGACATGCTGATAGAAGACGGGTGGGAGAGGCTCGTGTGGAGCATAAACACCGGCACAGTCCTGTTGGGCCGAATGGCCTGTTTCTGTGCGATAGACTCGATGCAATTCGATGTAACTGCGTATCTACGATTCACACTAAGATCGAACACTTCCATAAGGTTGCATACAAACACTACAAAAACTTTTTGATTGAGTGGCATTATTTCCAACTTTTATTATATAGTCTGCCTCCTTTCAAATAAGTTAAGGAACATATGATAAAACATAGCTTGGCAAACTCACCTTTACACCAAGGAATACATTTATCAGCACAACTTTGATTAGGTTAAAAGATCTTAGAATGGTAGAGCACAGAAGGAGGTCATTAGGCCCACCGTCCCTGTGCAAGCTCTTGTGAAGGAGCTGTCCAATTAATCGCACTCCCCTGCTCTTTCCCCACAGCCCTGCAAATTTTTTCTTATCAAGTATTTATCCAATTCCCTTTTGAAAGTTACGATTGAATCTGCTTCCACCGCCCTTTCAGACAGTGCCTTCCAGATCACAACAACAAGGTTGGGGAACTTGTGCGTATGAAGGCAGACCGCGTGCTTCAGTCCACCCACACCAACTCGAGTGGCTGTGGACAGGGGTCTCCTGAAAAGGCCACCCGGGGGTAAGAGCTTTTCAGATTTAGCAGCGAGATTTGCTCAGGCTTCATTTTAGCGTCATCCCTTTCCATAGGTCAGAATTTCCTGCAAGTTGGAAAATTATAAGCAACCACAAATATTCTCACTGCTAGTTTGAATCGTGCATTCATTCGGGGGCAGATTTTGAAGCCTTCTGCTCAGCGGAAATGGGGCATTAGCGCCCCGAAAATGGCAGGGGACTGACGGAGCGCCCGCTCCCAATGTGGCCGCTGCAATCTGCCCCCCTTAGGGGGCCGTCGCTGTCTCCCCCGCGTCAGACAGCCGGCCCGTTTCAAACACAAATCGACGCCCATGACGTAGACAGGGCCCCGCTTGCCATTCTTGCACAGTATTGGGCACCGCGCCTGCTCCGCTCAGTATCAGCTGGGCGGCAGCCAGAGAGGAGCCGGCGGGCAGGCTTGTGTTTATTATTGTGGGGGAGGGGAGATGCTTGGCAGAACCTCCGCACTCTGAGCCTCCAGCACAGAACCACAGGAGATGGAATGCCCCGTGCTCAATGGAGGGGATCGAATAATGCCAACTCACGGCGCGACAAATTGGCCCAAAAATTCATCCCGGTGCGCGAGAGTACGCACTGCGTACTCTCGCGTATTCCCTCTGCAATTGCCGGTTTTCTGCATGCCCTGCGCATGCGCTGAAAACCGGCAATTGCTCTTCTGAAAAGGGGGCGGTTCCTCGGTGCATCGCATGCGCGCTACAGGCTGCGCACACGCTGTGCACTTCATGCTTTGGACGCGCAGCTAAGTACTGAAGATTTTAGAAATGTAAAAAGGAGGAGTAAGACCCACTTTTAACAAGGTAAGTAGTGAATTAAGTATTTTTTTGAATTTTTTTTTACAGGTATATCTTTTTTAGAGACTTTAAAGACAGGTAAGTTTATTTTTATAACTTTTTAAAAGATTTTAAATTTTTTCAAAAATTTAATTTTTTATTTAAAATGGTTAATTTATTTAACTATACTTATTTTATTAATGTGATGTTTTTTTTTTAATTTAATTGAGGTTTAGCTGTTATTTTGGGGGGGTGTAAGATTCATAGATTTCACAGCCGTGCTGTGAAACTTATGAATGGAAGATGGTGTGCTGCCATTGGCTCTAACTGAGTCACGTGATCCCACAGCTCGCACGAATTCACTACGCCGGTGGGATATGCAAGCACTGCCCGGCTGATGTCTGGAACATCAAGTTCGTGCGAGCTGGATCTGAAAAAGCACAAGCGAGGTGAGAGATCGCGGGGAAGGCTTACCCCCGCGGGAACAGAGCGAGATCAATTTCTGGGCCAATGCACTTGCTTCATGTATGGCACGGCAAGCATCACTTTGCCCCGGTGCAAATGTAATCGAATTTACACTGAGAAACGAACTGAAACACTTCAACGGAAAAGATGAATCTGCCGGGATAAAACTAGTGCACAAAAGTCACTGAGCTTCCCTTCACCTCAAAAAAAGTAATTCAAAGGCTAATTGTACGAAGGTGCTTAAAAGTGAAAATATCAGCTGTGAATGGCGCATTAAAGAAATTATAGCAACTTAGTCTCTTGCAACTGTGAATTAACTCAGCTTTTTTTGTTTAAACTGTCGACTATGATTCGTGTGCTCTGTTTTTTAAGCATTTGCAGAGAGAAAAGGAGGGAAAGAATGTCTTTCGTGTCAGACTCCTGACTTATCGCCGTTAGTTTTAGCAAATTAATTGGCCAAATAGTTGGAAACACGTTGCAGGCTGACACTCACTGTGTGCCCATCTCTCAGCATTGTCACACCCACCATCGCTCCATCTATCGCAACACCATCAACTCTGATAATCATTCCTGTGGAACGGTATCAGTACGTCCCACGATATTCAGAGCCAATACTTCCCATCGGACCAGTTCTGTAATTCTGCTTGTATTTTATACAACGTCACCTTCCATTTATACAGTGCCTATAACGTGGTAAAACGTCCCAAGGCGCTTCACAGGAGCGATTATCAAACAATATTTGACACCGAGCCACATAACGAGATATGAGGCCAGGTGACCAAAGGCTTGGTCAATGAGGTAGGTTTTAAGGAGTGTCTTAAAGGAGGAGAGAGAGGTGGAGAGGTTTAGGGAGGGAATTCCAGAGCTTAGGGCCGAGGAAGCTGGGGTGTTAGCTGCACAACATGTTGAGAATTCAAAAAGGAAAGAGGCTAACTGAGCGAGTTAAGATCACCGCCTGGGAATGGCAATTAGCAATGTGTTTTCAGTGAGTTCCTCTCGTTATTAACATGATGAAATGGGAGAGTTTGATTTTACATCCGCATTCTTGAAGTGAAATTTCACAAAAACAGACTAATTTCTATAATTGTGCCAGGTTTGACCCATGACCTTTAAACTTACAGGCCGCAAAATTCGACACCTTAGCGCCGATAGTTAAGGCCGGTTTGGAGAAAAAAATGGCGGCTGCCTCGCTTCTGCCTACTTCCAGCACGGCCCGCGCCGTAAGGGCGATAGCGCGGGCAGGACGTGCGTGCGTCAGCAGTGTGCAGAGTAGGCAGATCGTGACGTTAGTCAGCATGTAACGCTGATTTGACACACGGCCTGCCATTTTGAACATCGCCACTCCAATCAACGCCTCTCCTAAAGTCTTCAGGGAGCACTTCTCCTACCTGCACCTAAGCCAGGAGCAGTGTATTCGGAGGCTCCGCTTTACCAAGGAGGTGGTCACAGAACTCTGCCACCACTTGGAACCAGAACTGCAGCCTCAGAGCAGGGTGACGACGGTGCTGCCAGTGGCCCTCAAGGTGACCGTGGCCCTGAATTTTTTCATCAGCTGATCCTTCCAGGCTGGAACAGGCGCCATAGCAAACATCTCCTAGTTCATCGTCCATCGCTGCATCCGGAAGGTCACAGAGGCTCTGTACTTTAGGAGAAGGGACTTCATTGGTTTTCTCTAAACAGAGAGAAGCAGAAGGAGCATGCACCTGGCTTTGGCAGGATATCGGGCCTCCCCATGGTGCAGGGTGCCATCGACTGCACACACATGGCTTTGCGGGCACCGCATATCAATCCTGAGATGTACCGTAACCGCAATGGCTACCACTCATTTAATGGGGTGGACAAACATTTTGTCCACCCCAGTCCAACGCCGGCATCTCCACATCATGACTCATTTAATGTGCAGTTGGTGTGCGACCACGCCCAGCATATCATGATGGTGAATGCCCTCTATCCTAGCAGCAGTCATGATACCTTCATCCTGCGCCAGTCTGCTGTGCCAGCAATCTTCCAGCCACCACGTCGAACCCGAGGATGGCTGCTAGGTGACAGGGGCTATCCACTCTACACCTGGCCGATGACTCCCCTCCGCAACCCCACCACTCATGGCCAGCAGTCATCTCATGAGAGCCATGCTGCCATGAGGAACCTCATCGAGCAGACCATCGGGGTGCTCAAGCAACGGTTCCGCTTCCTTGACCACTCGGGAGGAGCTCTTCAGAACTCAACGGAGCGGGTGCCCCAATTTGTGGTGGTCTGCTGCATCCTCCACAAATTGGCCATAATTAGGGGGCAGCCCTTGCAACCAGGGATTGCGGGACCACCTCAGGAGGAGGAAAAGGGAAGGAGAAGGAGGACGAGGAGGAAGGGAGGAGGCAGCGTGCAAATTCCTGTTGCGGAGGGGCTGTCCGTGAACGCATCATCAGACTCCAGTTTCCCTGAATGAAATCCCAGGTGCCCGTTGCTCAACACTTCCCCACCTCACTATCCCTGTGTCACAGAACATCACAGCGCCCACTTGGGCACAATGCTGAAATGAAAGCCACCACAAAACAAACATTCTAAACATAATTTATAAATGATTAATTCCAATATTACATTACAAAGTCAACTAATCCCCCTTGTGCATTCCCTTAGTGCCTGTCTTCCATGTGCCTTTGCCTGTCCTAGTGCTCCTACACAGTGCTACCCCAATGGCTGCAGCATGGTTGGTGGAAGGCTGCTGACTTTCTGTGGGGGAGACTGCAGATGGCCTTTCAGGACGACCTTGAGCAACTCTGGGCCTAGAAGGTCCGGCTGTAGACTGCACCATCTTGGCATGGGCAGCAGCAGTCTGGGCTGGCTGGCTGACAGGCAGCAGCAAGAGCACTGGTGAAGTGGCAGTGGTGGGAGGACGAATGCTGTCAACCTGCGAGAGGACAGCAGGTTCAAGCTCCACAGAGCCACTGCCACTCCCCCGGGAAAGTGCCTCAGCAATCCTAGTAATCTGTTGGAGGACAGATTGCTGGAATGCTGCGAGATCCTACAAGCCCCTTTCCACAATCGTAAATGCAGCCACACGTGGCAGCAAGCTGATCCTACATGGTAGAGGTCTGAGCTGCCACAGCCGCACTCGGATGTTGGGTCGCTTCCGCTTGTGCGGCAATGGAAACTGCAACATCGCCCATCACACCCAGCGTCATGGTTGGGTCCACAAGTGCTCGAATGGAGTTGCCCATCACTTCCATTCTGGAAATTATGGGCTCCAAGCTCGGCACAGTGCCTCGTGCAATGTTGAAGCCGGACTCCACCATGCTCCTTGACACTGACAAGAGGCTCTCAAGCTGGCCTGCCATTGCACCAAGCATTTCTGTATGCATGCCCATCACCCTTCTTCTGAAGGCTGCCCCATCAAAGTTCTCATTTGAGTCCTGTGCAGCAGAACTCGTGTGCGACCTCGCCCTCCGGGGAGCTGGCACCTGCACTACCCTTTCCCCCTGGCCTGGCTACAGCCCACTTGTGCCTGATGACTCACCATGTGCAGATCCCGCCTCTATACTACCCACTAAAGTACACGCAGTGTCATTTTCTGAGCTGGTGCCTGGGAGTGTCAAATCACCGGACAGTGTTTTTTCTTCCCCATCACTCTCCTCCTCTTGTTCTTCATGTACAGGCTGGGCTGGTGGCAGTTCTTGGGTATCTGAAGGGCACAAGGGTTGGGTTGTGATGAGGAGAGGGGGAAAAGCAAGATGTGCATTCTTACACCATCAGCAGCTTGAAAGTGAGAAGAGATTGTGGGATGAGTGGGAAGTGGGATGTGAGAAGAAGGATTAGGTACGAGCATACCATCATCATCAATGCTTTCAGCCTCGCCGATCGCTACGGCCTCAGTGAGGACCCTCCAATGATATCTAGACCAGCTGGGTCATGTTGTGCAGCCCTGCTTCCCCCCGCCTGTTAGCTGCTGCTGTCTCCGGTAATGCACCACCTTCGCCTGCAAGAGAAAGGGAAGTGTGTCAGTGAGTGTGGGGCAATGTGTTTGGGTGATGTGTGTGTCAGTGAGTGTGGGGCAATGTGTTTGGGTGAAGTGTGTCAGTGAGTGTGGTGCAATGTGTTTGGGTGATGTGTGTCAGTGAGTGTGGTGCAATGTGTTTGGGTGAAGTGTGTCAGTGAGTGTGGTGCAATGTGTTTGGGTGATGTGTGTCAGTGAGTGTGGTGCAATGTGTTTGGGTGATGTGTGTCAGTGAGTGTGGTGCAATGTGTTTGGGTGAAGTGTGTCAGTGAGTGTGGTGCAATGTGTTTGGGTGAAATGTGTCAGTGAGTGTGGTGCAATGTGTTTGGGTGATGTGTGTGTCAGTGAGTGTGGTGAAATGTGTTTGGGTGAAGTGTGTCAGTGAGTGTGGTGCAATGTGTTTGGGTGAAGTGTGTCAGTGAGTGTGGTGCAATGTGTTTGGGTGAAGTGTGTCAGTGAGTGTGGTGCAATGTGTTTGGGTGATGTGTGTGTCAGTGAGTGTGGTGCAATGTGTTTGGGTGATGTGTGTGTCAGTGAGGGTGGTGCAATGTGTTTGGGTGATGTGTGTCAGTGAGTGTGGTGCAATGTGTTTGGGTGAAGTGTGTGTCAGTGAGGGTGGTGCAATGTGTTTGGGTGATGTGCGTCAGTGAGTGTGGTGCAATGTGTTTGGGTGATGTGTGTGTCAGTGAGTGTGGTGCAATGTGTTTGGGTGAAGTGTGTCAGTGAGTGTGGTGCAATGTGTTTGGGTGATGTGTGTCAGTGAGTGTGGTGCAATGTGTTTGGGTGATGTGTGTGTCAGTGAGTGTGGTGCAATGTGTTTGGGTGAAGTGTGTCAGTGAGTGTGGTGCAATGTGTTTGGGTGAAGTGTGTCAGTGAGTGTGGTGCAATGTGTTTGGGTGATGTGCCTATCATGGTTGAATATCTGGCATTGTGTGCAAGGTGTGAGATGTGGGTGTGAGGCTTGCAGCAGTGGTAAGTGTGTAAGGGTGAGGTGAAGCTATGATTGTGAAGTATGAGTCGTAATTGATAGAGATTGTTGGTAGATGAGGGATAGAACATAAGAACATAAGAAATGGGAGCAGGAGTAGGCCATTTGGCCCCTCGAGCCTGCTCCGCCATTCAATAAGATCATGGCTGTTCTTCAACCACAACTCCACTTTCCTGCACTAACCCCATATCCCTTGATTCCCTGAATATTCAAAAATCTATCGATCTCTGTCTTGAATATACTCAACGACTGAGCCTCCAGAGCCCTCTGGGAAAGAGAATTCCAACAGTTCACAAATTTTTCCTCATCTCAGTCCTAAATGGCTGACCCCTTATTCTGAGACTGTGACCCCTGGTTCTAGACTCCCCAGCCAGGGGAAACATCCTCCCTGCATCTACCCTGTCAAGCCCCTTAAGAATTTTGTATGTTTCAATGAGATCACCTCTCATTCTTCTAAACTCCAGAGAATATCGGCCTAGTCTACTCAATCTGTTCTCATAGGACAATCCCCCCATCCCAGGAATCAGTCTGGTGAACCTTCGTTGCACTCCCTCTGTGGCAAGTATATCCTTCCTTAGGTAAGGAGACCAAAACTGTTCACAATACTCCAGTGGTGGGATCAAACAGTTTCACATATTTGGGACAGGCTTTTTGGGGGCAGGATGTGTAGAACATACACACATTGCTGGTGTACGATTCAGCTCAAACCACCATTGACTCTGGGACCTTTCTGTACATATAGATAGGATGTTCAGTGCTTACACTTCAATGAACTGGAAATTGAACAATATCATAAAGCAAAGCAAACTAAGCTGTAGCACAGACTCAAGGGTCTTTTACAAAATCTTGACTCTTTGGTAAAGAAAGAGCTGGATTTCTAGAGCACTTTCCACATCCTCAGGGGTGTGGTGCATTGAGCAGTGTGTGAAGCTAGTGGTGCAGATGGTGAGATATGGCATTTGAAGATGCATTCACTCACCTTGACCACTCGTGTGAGGTCATTAAACTTCTTCCAGCTCTGGATCCATGTCCTGGGGCAACGACTGGTAGCACTGACCGCTTCAGCGATCTGCTCCCACTTGCCTCCGTAGTCTGTCTGAAAGGCCTCCTGGCCCCCTGCGGGTAGAGGACCTGCCTCCTCCTATCGACCCCCTGCGCCAAGGCCTCCAGTGCTTCCTCCGAGAACCGAGGTGCCCTTTTTCTGCCCTGTTGCGCCATTGGTTCCTTCCCCTTTCCTTTGCTGCACTAACAATGAGTTGCTTCTTTCAGAAAGCACCTCCCCTTTAAGAAGTGCAGACAGCCTTTCACTCTGCAGGCAACCTATAAATCGAGAGCAGACCTCCCACAATATTGGGCCCCCTGTTGAGCACTGAGCCAACCAGCAGTGCGTTTAGCGCTGAGCTCAGCGCTTCAATCATGGTAATGAGCAGGCTGCATGAATTTCATGTGCTGCCTGCATTACTTTCAACGGACGCGGGCAAATCACTCATTGCAATCCCCGCGCCCATTTTCAGGCCTTATCGAATTTAGCCCCCACAGGGTAAGGAATCCAACCTAATATCCTCGAACTATATTTAAACTTGAGAAGTCGCACAACACCAGGTTATGGTCCAACAGTTTTATTTGAAATCACAAGCTTTCGGAGCTGCTGCTCCTTCGTCAGGTGAAGTGAAGGAATACGAATCGGCAAAGCATATATAGACAGAGAACAATGCATGTGTAGCGTACAATGTCAGACGACTACAGTTAATTTTTCTGACTGCCTTTTATCACACCTCGGCAGAGAAACAATCAGGTCAGTATATTTAAACTTGTGCAAGCCTTTTTGAAATGAAGAATTGTTGTTCCTTTCAAATCAAGGTGTTGCCAATAATCGGTACTCACTTTCCCCTGGTCAGAGGCGGTCTGGAACCTTTGTTCGTGAGAACCTTTGCTCCATGATGAGGATGTTTGACAGACGGTGAGTATTCCTGATCGTCACGCCACTGCTGTTCATGTGGTTCTGGGTCAGAAAACAATATAAATGTAGAATTCTCGTTAAAACTATGATTAGAATCTTCTGCTGAATCAATGTCTTATTAAATTGCATGCTTCATTGGCACAGAAACTGAGGGACAGTAATTACGTTTGAAAGTATGACAAGAATGTAAGCAAAGATACGAAGCTGCCTTGGTTACAATGCTCTGGTTGTAAGGCTTATCCAGTGCTCGATGCCATTGACATACTTCCTTATTGTAACGGCACGAATTCCATGATTTTTGTCCTGAGCTATAGTTGGCAGCCATTAGGTGCTTTTCGGCAGCGCGAGAGACCAAGATTGTAATTGCAGAGTCGTATTACTGAAATACAGCACTAATCAAGCTTAGGACCGTGGTGATCTTGGTGATTGCGCTAACAGATAACGTGTTTATCAGAATAATCTAAAAAACCTGCTCATAATTTCAGAAGCTTACTTCCTTGCTCAAGTATTAGGCTTCAACAATCTAGTTTTCGAACGATTTGTAGACATCACACTGACTGTAGACATCACACGGACTGTAGACATCACACGGACTGTACACGTCACACGGACTGTACACATCACACGGACTGTACACGTCACATGGACTGTACACGTCACACGGACTGTACACAACACACAGACTGTACACATCACACGGACTGTACACAACACACGGACTGTACACATTACACGGACTGTACACAACACACGGACTGTACACATCACACAGACTGTACACATCACATGGACTGTACACAACGCACGGACTGTACACATCACATGGACTGTACACAACACACGGACTGTACACAACACACTGACTGTACACATCACACGGACTGTACACATCACACGGACTGTACACAACACACGGACTGTACACAACACACGGACTGTACACAACACACGGACTGTACACATCACATGGACTGTACACAACACACGGACTGTACACAACACACAGACTGTACACAACACACAGACTGTACACAACACACAGACTGTACACATCACATGGACTGTACACAACGCACGGACTGTACACATCACATGGACTGTACACAACACACGGACTGTACACAACACACTGACTGTACACATCACACGGACTGTACACATCACACGGACTGTACACAACACACGGACTGTACACAACACACGGACTGTACACAACACACGGACTGTACACATCACATGGACTGTACACAACACACGGACTGTACACAACACATAGACTGTACACAACACACAGACTGTACACGTAACATAGACTGTACACAACGCACGGACTGTACACGTCACACAGAGTGTACACAACACACACGGAGTGTACACAACACACGGACTGTACACGTCACATGGACTGTACACAATGCACGGACTGTACACGTCACACAGAGTGTACACAACACACACGGAGTGTACACAACACACGGACTGTACACGTCACATGGACTGTACACAATGCACGGACTGTACACGTCACACAGAGTGTACACAACACACATGGACTGTACACGTCACACGGACTGTACACAACACACGGACTGTACACATCACATGGACTCTACATAACACACGGACTGTACACGTCACACGGACTGCACACAACACATGGACTGTACACGTCACACAGACTGTACACAACACACGGACTGCACACAACACACAGACTGTACACAACACACAGACTCAGTGAGCTAGAAATTCATTATAGCCCAGGAATGGGCGGTGTCAGTAGAAAAGTTGGAGAATTAGCGCCAGGCGCCAATGCTTTAGACTTCACGCAAAATTTGTGCTCACTGCTCAAAAAAATGATTGGCGTCCTAATTCAAGTCTTAAAACCCAAGCTCATTGGCATTACACTGAAAAGGTGGACCAATATCAGGTGCTGTCTAATCGCAAGTCATGATTGCTACAGGCATTATTCACTACTTAAAGGGGAGGTTCACTGATGCTGCAGAACTTCATTCTCAGCATTGCTGGCTGTGCAGCTGCCTCAGCAAGCAGCAGTACAACAAGAAGAAGGAGCTGGAGGACTGAACCAGGTGCACTCATGGCAGATCCACGCTCCAGGGAGAGAGCCCGCAGATTCTGTGATGAAGCATTGAAGGCATTGGTTTTCGCTGTGGAGAGACGGAGGGCTCTACCCGGCAAGTGACAGGAGGCCCTCACCACAAGACTTCCGCACCATGTGGAGGGAGGAAGCACAGCATGTCTCGGGCAGCACTGTGGTCCCCAGGACCCACACACAGTGCAGGAAGAAATTTAACGACCTCACTCGGGTGGTCAGGGTGAGTGAATGCTTCAACAAATGCTACGTACCACCATCTGAACCACAGTCTGCACACACTGCCCAAAGCACCACACCCCCAGCACTCACCCACCAACAATCTCTACCTACCAACACTCACACACACATCTCATACCTTGCCACAGCTATTCAACTATGGAAGGCACATCACCCAAACACATTGCTCCACACTCACTCACACACTTTCCTTTCTCTTGCAGGCCAAGGTGGCTCACAACAGGAGGGAGCAGGAGTGCACAGGCGGGGGACAAGCCGACACCCAACCACTGTCTGCGCTGGAAAATAGAGTGCTGGAGATTATTGGGCGCCAGGTGGTGGGCGCCGTGGCCTCTGGCGACGTTGACCCCCTTGGGGACAACAATGGTATGTTCATCCCTACTCCTCCTTCTCGCATCCCACTTCCCCCTCACCCCACAAGCCTTTCGCACTTTCCAGATAATCATGCTGTATGCATGCATTTCTCCCTTCCTGCTCCCCTCCCCTCACCTTAACCCAACTCTTGTGCCTTTATGCTTTCAGATAATGAGCAAGCACCTGAGCAGCCTGTCCCTGAGGGCACCATAGAGAGCGAGGCGGGAGAAGAGGAGGAGGAAGAACACACTGCCTCCCTGCATCTTTCACCCGCAGACACCAGCTCAGATACTGGCACTACGCGTTCTTTAGAGGCTAGTATAGTAGCGGGATCTGCACAGGGTGAGGCACCGGGGACTTGTGGGCTGCAGCAATGCCAGGGGGAAAGGGTAACTCGGGGGCTAGCTTCCCAGAGGGCGAGTTCACGCACGAGTTCTGCTGCACAGGACTCAGATGAGGACCTCGATGGGGAGGCCTTTAGAAGAAGGGTGATGGGCATGCACACGGAAATGATAGGTGCAATGGCAAGGGTGTCCGAGGGCCTCTCGGCAATGGTAAGGAGCATGGAGGCATCCACCTCCAACATTGCACAAAGCTCTGCGCGCACCATGGAGCCAATCATTTCCAGTCTGCAAAGAATGGTAGACTCCCAGAGAGACCGTGGTGACCCAGAACTGATGCCGCATGTGATGGGCAATCTGGCAGCTTCCATTGCAGCACAGGCGGAAGCAACGCAATGTCTTAGTGCTGTAATGCAGTCTATGGTTGGTGGCATCCAATCTCAGACTGCTCTCGTGCACACAAGCTCTGACTGCTGCCATCGTGGCTGGGTCTACCACAGTCGACTGGGGCTTTCACGGTGTCGCAGCAGGCCAGCAATCTGTGCTCGAACAAATTGCTAGGGATGCTGAGGGGCTGCCCCGGGGGAGTGGCAGTGGGTCAGTGGAGCAGGAACCTGCTGTCCTCTCTCAGGATGACAGCATTCCTGCTCCCACCACTGCCACTCCGCCATTGCCCTTGTCGCTGCCTGTCATCCAGCCAGCCCAGACTGCTGCAGCCCATACTGAGGTGGTGCAGTCTACAGCCGGGCCTTCCAGGCCCAGAGCTGGTTGAGGGCGTCCTGCAAGGCCATCTGAAGTGTCCTGCATGGACACTCAGCAGCCTTCCACCAGCCCTGCTGCAGCCACTGGGGCAACACTTCGTATGAGCACTAGAGTAGGCAAAGGCTCAGTAACGACAGGCACTAAGGGATTGCTCAAGGGTGAATAGTAAATATTTTTGGTGTAAATATGTGTTCACTGATTTTTGATAAATTTATTAATTCACTTACCATTCTTTTGTGGTGTCTCTCATTTCAGCTTTGTGGTGTGATATGGCCTGCAAGAGGGATGGAATGATGGGGATGTGGTGAGAAAAGGGGATCTGGGGTTTAAGTCATCCTGGTGTGAGGCTGGAGGTCTGGTTGCAGCAGGTGGCAGAGTTCTGTCTAATACACTGCTCCTTGCTTAATTGAAGGTAGGAGAAGTGCTCTCGGAATACCCTCAGAGGGTAAGGCCTCCTGCTGAGAGCCCTGATGTCCCTCCTCATCTCTCTGGCCACATGTTCCCATCTTTCTCGCTGCCTCTGCTCCCTCCACCGTAGATCCTGGAGGGCGAGGTCGAGTACCAGTACAGCCCCCATTAATGCGACCAAGTGTAGCAGTTTGATTCTTTGAAGAATAAATGTAGCTACTTTTTAGTTGCCAGAAGACTCCTGATACAAAATAACCTTGAAATTACTGAATGAAACTGTTGCAGTGGGTGAAACTGACAAGAAACCACTGAAACTGCACTAACCTGACAGCTGCGAGTAATTACTGATGATCCCTTTAAATAACACCCCTGGAGCCAGCTTCCTGGTGCTTCACACCAGCTCTCCCTGTCAGTGTTTACTCCAGGCGCTAAGGTAGGTGACGAGAATCAAGTTAGCAGATCGGGCAGTCAGTGAGCGTAGCACACTCACTGACGTCACGATCCACCTGGCATTGACGTTCCCAGTGATACCTCTTACCGGCGGTGCTACAGGGGCCGGGATTTGGCGTGTGGCGCTGGATTTGCCTCGCCCCAGCAATACTGGTCTAGCGCCCCGTTAGCGCCAGCAGATGGCGCTAACAGGAGACTCTAAGTGGATGCATTTTTCCCCCAAGGACTCTCAATACTGAAATGACGGTTCTTTTTAATATACAACCAGAAGTATCGCTGCTCCATGATATTTGTATTATCAAGAGATGTTTGTCTATAATATTAGAAATTGTAACATCTCTAAATTACTGCTAATTGGTCCATACTCATTACATGACACCATGAACCAGAGAGAGAGAGAAAAGAGAAAGAGAAAAAGAAAGGAGAAAAAACAAAGAGAAGAAGAAAGAGAAAGAAAGAACGCAAGAATAACAATGGTATGATAGATATAGAGAGCAAGGGAGAAATACAGCAGTGAGGAGATGGAGGGAAGGACTGACTTTCAGTGGGAAAGACTGACAAATACAGACTCAAGTTGTCTAATTAACCTGTGGGGAACACTATGGGACATCAACTGGAATCAATAACAAAATGATGATTATTGATTATATTTAGTATTGCTTCCCATTAAGGGACCATAGCAATCTGTGGAATGCTGGCCATTATGTGTCCTTACCACTGGAACTGAGGAGCTTGTAGATAGAATAAGCTGAATAATCTCTGGCTGCAGGACTGTAGTTGTTTCCAATGGAATCGCTGAAATAGAGAAAACAAAACAACTCAGTCAATCTCTGCCAAACAGTGACGTCAACTCGCTCATTCATCAATCAATTTAAAAGAGTTATCTTCACGTTCTTAATCTCCTTTGAGTATGCAAATTAACAGAGAGCTGGCGGGACAAGTTAGCCCCTGCAAAAAAATATATATATTCTATAACTAGCTGGAATAAATCCATAAGTATAATATGCAACAAGTGAAAAGGTTGTTTAACTGAAATAAGAGAGGGGGGATTAAATTCGATAGCCCCCAAAAATGGGCGCAGGATCGCGATGCGCGATTAACCCACACCCGTTTCTTCCAATGCAGCCATCGCGGAAATGTCGTGCTGCCTGCTAATTTAAATGATTGCAGCATTGAGGTAGCACTCAACGTGCTGTTGAGTGGCTGCACGCCTCAGCAGGGGACCCAAGATTCGTGCGAGGTTAGCACCACTTAAACCTAGCCTGCACTACGTAAAGCCAGCCTGCACCTCTTAAAGGGGAGGTGCACTCTGGCTGGAGCAGGTGCTGGAAGTGGCTGGGGAAGAGAATCTGTCCTGGAAGAACACTGAATTATGGTGCAACAGGGGAGAGAGCGTGCTCCAAGGTTCTCAAGTGTTGCACTGGAGGCCTTGGTGGAGGAGGTGGACAGGAGGAGAGTGATCTTCTATCCACAGGGGGCCAGGAGGCCTTCCAGATAAACTCTGCGAAGGCTGTGGGAGCAGGTAGGCGTGACGGTCAATGCCAAAAGTCAAGCCCCGAGGACCTGGATGCAGTGCCGCAAAAAATTCAAATGCCATATCCTACCAACTGCCCCATTATCTCACACACTGCTCAATGCACCACACCCCCATCACTCATCTACTAACAATCTCTATCAATCAAGACTCATATCTCACATTCATAGCTTCACCTCACCCTCACACACTTACTATTGCCTTACACCCAAATCTCACAACTTCCACACTGTCAACTATTCAACCATGACAGGCACATCACCCAAACACATTGCACCACATTCACTGTCACTCTTCCCTCTCTCTTGCAGGACAAGGGCGCATAACCGACGGCAGCAGGACCTAACCAGTGGGGGACAGGTGTGCCTGCAGGACCTTACCCTGATGGAGGAGATGGTGGTCGCCATCATTGGAGCGGTCATCGCTGAGCCCGTGGCCAGCGATGGGGCTGAAACAATCGAAGATGACGGTATCCTCATACCTAATCCTCCTTCTCACATTCCACTTCCCCCTCATCCCACAATCTATTCTGATTTACAAGCTGCAGATGGTGTAAGCATGCACCTCTTGCTTTCCCCCCCTCCCCTCACCACAACCCAACCCTTATGCCTTTCTCCTTTCAGATACCCAAGAACTGCAACCTGGCCAGGCAGTGGTGGCAGAGCAAGAACTGGAAGAGGAAGAAAGCAGTGATGATGAAGACACAGCACCATCACTCAATTTAACACTCGCAGCCACCAGCTCAGATACTGACACTCTGCGTACTTTAGAGGATAGCTTAGACACGGGATCTGCACGTGGTGAGACACCAGGCATGAGTGGCCTGCAGCCAGGGCGGGGGGTCAGGGGACGGGCGGGGACAAGGACAGGTGCCAGCTCCCCAGAGGGCAAGGTCACACACAAGTCCTGCTGCAGAGGACTCAGAGGAGAACTTCGACGGGCCAGGCTACAGAAGAAGGCTGATGGGTATGCACAACGAAATGCTTGGTGCATTGGCAGGCCTGCCAGAAAGCTTGCGTGCAATGTCAAGGAGCATGGAGGAGTCCGGCACTAACTTGGCACAGGGCTTTGCGCAGAGCTTGGAGCCCATCCTTTCCAGCATGGAAGCGGTGGGCAACTTCATTAGTGCACTTGTGGACCCAACCATGATTCAGCATCTGACGGCTGATGGCTCAGCTTCCATTGCAGCACAAGCAGAAGCCACCCAATGTCTGAGTGCTGCAGTGGAAGCTCAGACTGCTGTCATGGTGGCTGTGCTTACCCGTGTTCAAAGGGGCTTGCAGGGTCTCACAGCAGGCCAGCAATCTGTCCTCCAACCGATTACTAGGATTGCTGAGGTCCCGCCCCAGGGGAATGGCAATGGCTCCATGGAGCACGAACCTGCTGTCCTCTCTCAGGATGACAGCATTCCTGCTCCCACCCCTGCCTCTCTGCCAATGCCCTTGCTGTTGCCTGTCAGCCAGCCAACATAGACTACTGCTGCCCATGCCGAGTGGTGCAGTCCAAAGCCGGGCCCTCTAGGCCCAGAGCTGCTCGAGGTCGCCCTGCAAGGCCATCTGCAGTCTCCTCCACTGAAAGTCAGCAACCTTCCACCAGCCATGCCGCAGTCACTGGGGTAGCACTTCATAGGAGCACTAGGACAGGCAAAAGCACACGGAAGACAGGGAATGCACAAGATTGATTAATTTACGTTTGTATGCAATATGGCATGATTTCATTTATAAATTATGTTTGAAATGTTTATTTTGTGTTGGCTTTTATTTTTGGATTGTGGCCAAGTGGACGCTGTGATGGTCAGTGACAGAGGGAAGGTAAGGTGTGGGACTGTTGGTGAATGTGAATTTGGGGTTCCGTTTACTGGTATCGTAGCTGGATGAGTTGGTCCCTGTCGGAAAGGGGCTGTCTGGGATGCCTCCTCCCTTCCTCCTCCTCCTCCTCCTCCTGCTCATCAGCCGGTCGTCGTATGACTAGTGGCAAGGGCTGTGCCCTCATGATGGTGAGGTTGTGCAGCATGCAGCAGATCACCACGCATCTCGACACCCGCTCTGCCGAGTACTGCAGGGCTCCTCTGGAGCGGTCCAGGCAGCGGAAGCGTTGCTTCAACGAGCCAATGGTCTGCTCAATGATATTTCGTGTGGCAGCATGGTTTTCCTTATATGAATGCTGCCCACGTGTGGTTGAGTTGCGCACCAGAGTCATGAACCACGTTGTTAATGGACAGCCCTTGTCGTCCAGTAGCCACCCTCTGGTTTGTCCTGGTGGCTCAAATGCAGATGGCACAGCATAATGAAGGCATCATGACTGCTGCCAGGATAGCAGGCATTGACCTGCAGGATTCGCTGAGTATGGTCGCACACCAGCTGAACACTGAGGGAGTGGAATCACTTTTGGTTGCAGTACATCTCAGAGTTGAGATGCGGTGCCCGCAAAGCGATGTGCGTGCAGACAATGGGGAAGCCTGCAATCCTCGTGAAGCCGCGTGCTCGCTCCGCCTGCTGCTCTCTGGCCAGAGAGAATGAAATGTATTCAGCTCTCTTGGAATACAGAGCCTCGGTGACCTCCCTTATGCAACAGTGGCCGGCAAACTGCGAGATGTTACAAATATCTCCAGCTCCAGCCTGGAAGGAGCCCGACGCATAAAAGTTCATGGCCACGGTCACCTTCACAGCAGCTGGCAGAGCGGTCCTCGCTGGGCGCGGAGGTTGCAGTTGTGGCTGTAGCAGATGGCAGACTTCAGAGAGGATGTCCTTGTTGAAGTGCAGATGTCTCACACATTGGCCCAGAAATTTGGCGCTTGTCGGGTGAGTACGCGCTCTGTACTCAGCCGTAAGGCCACTTGAAGTGCCGGTTTCCTGCATGCACTGCGCATGCGCGGGAAACCGGAACTTCCGGTCTCGTGAAGGGAGGGGTTCAGAGGCTGAACCGCGTGCGCGGGAGAGGCTGCGCGCACGCAGCGAACTTCGGGTTTTTTTCAGGTTTCTCCGGGAAGGTAAGTATGAAGAAGCTGCACTTTTAAAAAGGAGGCGCAGGACCTGTTTTTAACAAGGTAACTGGTTAATTAATTACAATTTAAAACATTTTTCAACAGGTTTATCTTTTTTAGATACTTTAAAGAAAGGTAAGTTTATTTTTAGCACCGTTCAAAAGTATAATTAATTTTTTCAAAAATTAACATTTTTGTTTAAAGTAGTTAATTTATTTAACTTATTGTTATTTTAAAAATGTGATGTTTTTAAAAAAATTTATTTGAAGTTTAAGTGTGGTTTTGGGGCCGATTTCAATTCATAGATTTGACAGGTCTTCCTGTCAAATCTATGAATGAAAATGCCCTGCTAGGATTGGCTCTCCATGGCCCACGTGATCCCAGGGGACGCTTCGAACTAACTGCGCCCCTGGGATACGCAAGCACTGCGCGCCGGCAGCTGCAGGAGGCCCAGGACCCGAAGTTGTCGTGGGCCCGAAGCACAACGACAGGCGCGGTAGGCAAGTACGCGCGCGATGCTTGCACCCGCAGGAAGCCAGAAAGCTAAATTTCTGGCCCATTGTTCCTCGCTGAGATTCAGGTAGGAGTATTGCTCCCTGAACACCCTGGGCGGATATGACCTCCTGCTGAGAGCCCTTCTCCCCATCCTCCTCCCTCAGCTTGTCCTGCTCTGTGTTGCCTCTGCTCATTCTCCCCGTCATGCTGTAGGCCAAGAGGAATGCCTACTACTGCACCCATGGCTGGGAGCAAGTGGTCTGTGCAGAATCCTTGAAGTCAGGACAAAGTCCTTCAACACCTGTTACACCACTCCCTGTAGACTTTAGCAACCTTAAAGAAGTCTAGAAACCGCCAAGCACTTCTACAAACTCAGCAACAGCCAGTAGAAATCAATCAGCAACCAACCTGCAAATAGTTGATGATTCCTTTAAATAGCGCTGGTGGGTGGGGGGGGCGTCTTTTCTGGTGCTGAGCGCGTGTTCAGCTGTGCGTGTTTAAGAGAGGGCGTTAGCTGAAGTGTTGTGCTCCAAAATGGCAGCGCTGGCGTCAAATCAGCGTTGAAGTCACGATCTGCCTACTCTGCATACTTCTGGTGCACGCTCCCTGCGCCCGCTCTAACGCCCTACCCAAGATAGCATCTGGCGTAGCCCGCACCTGAAGTATGTGCACTGCCGCGGGTGCCATTTTTGACCTAAATCGGCACCCGTAGCACCCAAACAACGGACGCTACGAAGCCGAATTTTGCTGTCAGGATGTTTTATTAAAAATATATTCCAGACGAGATGTTTACACATAAATACTGTGGCAACAAGAGCAGGTCAGGGCTAGGTATTCTGCGGCGAGTGTCTCACCTCCTGACTCCCCAAAGCCTTTCCACCATCTACAAGGCACAAGTCAGGAGTGTGATGGAATACTCTCCACTTGCCTGGATGAGTGCAGCTCCAACAACACTCAAGAAGCTCGACACCATCCAGGACAAAGCAGTCCGCTTGATTGGCACCCCATCCACCAGCTTAAACATTCACTCCCTCCACCACCAGCGTACCGTGGCTGCAGTGTGTACCATCTACAAGATGCACTGCAACAACTCATCAAAACTTCTTCAACATCACCTCCCAAACCTGCGACCTCTACCACCTAGAAGGACAAGGGCAGCAGGCGCATGGGAACACCATCACTTGCAAGTTTCCCTCCAAGTTACACACCATCCTGACTTGGAAATATATCGCCGTTCCTTCATCGTCGCTGGGTCAAAATCCTGGAACTCCCTCCCAAACAGCACTGTGGGAGTACCTTCACCACACGGACTGCAGCGGTTCAAGAAGGCGGCTCACCACCACCTTCTCGAGGGCAACTAGGAATGGGCAATAATTACTGGCCTTGCCAGCGACGCCCACATCCCAGGAACAAATTTAAAAAAAATCTATTTCAGTTACCTATTATATATCCCAGTATTACCCATTCTCTATCCCAGTATTACCCATTCTCTATTCCAGTATTACCCATTCTCTATCCCAGTATTACCCATTCTCTATTCCAGTATTACCCATTCTCTATCTCAGTATTACCCATTCTCTATTCCAGTATTACCCATTCTCTATCCCAGTATTACCCATTCTCTATTCCAGTATTACCCATTCTCTATTCCAGTATTACCCATTCTCTATCCCAGTATTACCCATTCTCTATCCCAGTATTACCCATTCTCTATCCCAATATTCCCCATTCTCTATCCCAGTATTCCCCATTCTCTATCCCAGTATTACCCATTCTCTATCCCAGTATTCCCCATTCTCTATCCCAGTATTCCCCATTCTCTATCCCAGTATTACCCATTCTCTATCCCAGTATTCCCCATTCTCTATCCCAGTATTCCCCACTATATATAATGTAATACAATGTAATTGATAGCCAGGAGTTAAAACAGCCCGCGCCTCCATTTGTTGCCGTGGGGAGGGTTTGAAACAGGCCCCATCATCCGGCCCACCTGAAACCCGCTCCCAGATAAAATACCATCCCCTCTAGTTTGAAAGAAATACCCATTTCTCCACATTAAATTCACGGTATTAAGTTTCTGGGAGAATAAATCTGTTAATTAATGAAGGATGTTATCTTTGGTTGTTTCTCCCTCCATTCTGCATGCATAGTGACTGACGATGTACTTTGTCTTCTGCGGTGCCCTATTATTAAACCATTAACAATCCACACTCCGAGAACACAATCCTCAGAATGTGTTATTAGCCAATTCAAAAACCAATATTCCACTTCACTGCAGTTGCAGATATTGTTATAGTTTAAGGATTATGCTGTTGTGATCTCTGTCAGCCCAGCATTAAAACTTGTCCGGTCTCAATAAGAGAATCTATTATTTTAATAAATGAGTTACTCCACGTGATTGGGACCGATTGTCCGCTCGCTTTGCCTGGCGTTTATGGCCTCAGAGTGTGGTCAGTAGGTGTCCTCGTATTTGCGGTTTTGTGCTTGAGCGGGTACCATGACTTGAGAAAGCATGGAAGGGCATGAAGTGTCAAAATAGCTTTTTAAGTCAACGCACAAGGGCGTGTGTACCCTGGAGTTATGATACTAACTCCCTGGTTTAATATTTGTCAGATTGGCTCATTCAGTCGCACTCTTGCCTATGGGTCAGAGGTCGTGGGTTCAGGCTCCACTCCAGTGCTTGAGCACAGAATCCAGCTTCACACTCCAGCGAGGAAGTTCTATATTTCGGAGGTGCCGTCTTTTGGATGAAACGTTAAGCGAGATAGGCGTTTATCTGTGAGGAAGATCATTTCCATTATCAAAGGCATCAGGAGTTTGTAGCTCGAGTTATTAATAGATGCCTCGTCATCCAGCGAATAAAACTCAGATCAATCACATGGGTAACAAGGGTTGGTACGAGCTGCCCACAGCGGAATCTGCTTAATGAGCGAAACACAAACCCTTTCCTCAAAGGAATGATTGTTCACATTTAATAGAATCATGTGATTATAGAATGATACCGCACAGAAGGAGGCCGTTCGGCCCATCGTGCCTGTGCCGGCTCTTTCAAAGAGCAATCCAATCAGTGCCACTCCCCTGCTTGTTCATCACAGCTCTGCGATTTTTTCCCGTTCAAGTTTTTATCCAATTCTCTTTTGAAAGTTACGATTGAATCTGCTTCCACCCCCCTTTCAGACACTGCTCCTGGCTTAAGTGGATATAAGAGAAGTGCTCTCTGAAGACCCGAGGTGGGTAAGGTCTCCTGTTGAGAGCCCTCCTGGTGCTCCTCCTCCTCCCTCTGTGCGCATGTTCCCATCTTCCTCGCTGCCTCCGCTCCCTCTGCTGTAGATCCTGGAGCGCGAGGTCGACTAGCCCCATGACTATGAGCAAGTCTTGTGAGCAGCTGCCTTTAGAAAATAATGAAGGTGTTCTGCACTTGCCCGAGCATTCCCTGTTACTGGAGAACCTTGAAAGGTAAAGAATGTTGTTGGAGTGGCAGAAAGTAGCACCAAGCCACTCAAACTGCATAAACAGGTCAGGTGCAACTGATTGCTGATGATCCCTTTAAATATCATTGCTGGCACCTCCTTCTTGCCTTTGGATGCCTGCTCTCCCTGTGCCGGTAGGTTGAATGGCGAAATCCAATGCTGCAGATCGGGCGTCAAGTGCACGTTGCACACTCACTGACTTCACGATCTCGTTGATTTAAATCTCTCCAGCGATCGCGCTTACCGGCAGCGCTACCGGCCCTCGCAAAATGGTGCTCCCACGGGATACACCACCAGCTGGTGGAAGAGCTTTGGCCGCCATTTTTTCAACATTTCATGGCAGTAATGGGTGTGGCAAACCACCCGAACTTTTAGCCCAACATTTCATTGAATCATAGAATCTTACAGCACAGAAGGAGGCCTATGAGCCCATCGTGCCTGTGCCGGCTCTTTGAAAGAGCTCTCCAATTTGTCCCACTCCCCCCTGCTCTTTCCCCATAGCCCTGCAATTTTTTCCCTTTCAAGTATTATCCAATTCTCTTTTGAAAATTACTGCTTCCAGGCAGTTCTTTCCAGATCATAACTTGCTGCGTAAAACTTTTTGCCTCATCTCCCCTCTGGTTCTTTTGCGAATTAGCTTAAATCTGTGTCCTCTGGTTATCGACCCTCCTGCCAGTGGAACCAGTTACTCCTTATTTAGTCTATCAAAACCATTCATGATTTTGAACACCTCTATTAAATCTCTGCTTAACCTTCTCTGCTCTAAGGGGAACAATCTCAGTTTCTCCAGTCTCTCCACGTAACTGAAGTCCCTCATTCCTGGTACCATTCTAGTAACTCTCCTCTGCACCCTCTCCAAGGCCTTGAAATCCTTCCTAAAGTGCGGTGCCCAGAATTGGACACAATACTCCAGCTCAGGCCTAACCAGTGTTTTATAAAGGTTTAGCAGAACTTCCTTGCTTTTGTACTCTATGCCTCTATTTATAAAGCCAAGGGTCCCATATGCCTTTTATAAAAAGCCCTGTCAACATGTCCTGCCACCTTCAAAGATTTGTGTACATACACCCCCAGGCCTCTCAGTTCCTGCACCCCCTTTAAAATTGTACCATTTAATTTATATTGCCTCTCCTCATCCTTCCTACCAAAATGAATCACTTCACACTTTTCTGTGTTAAATTTCATCTGCCATGTGTCTGCCCATTTCTCCAGTCTGTCTGTGACCTCCTGAAGTCTGTTACTATCCTCCTTACTGTTTACTACATTTCCGAGTTTTGTGCCATCTGCAAACTTTGAAATTATGCTCTGCATGCCCAAGTCCAGGTCATTAATATACATCAAAATGAGCAGTGGTCCCTGGGGAACACCACTGTGTACCTCCCTCCAGTCTGAAAAACAACCATTCACCACTCTCTCTACTTCCTGCCCCTTAGACAATTTTGTATCCACACTGCCACTGTCCCTTTAATCCATGGGCTTCAACTTTGCTAACAAGCCTATTATGTGGTACTTCAGTAAACACCTTTTGAAAGTCCATATGCACAACATCAACTGCACTACCCTCATCAACCCTCTCCATTACTTCATCAAAGAACTCAATCAAGTTAGTCAAACACGATTTGCGTTTAACAACTCTGTGCTGGCTTTCATTTATTAACCCATATTTTTCCAAGTGACAATTCATTTTGTCCTGGATTAATGGGGGTAATTTTAATCCCCCAAATACAGGTGGGTTTGAGTCAGGTGGAAGGTTAAAATGTTAAAAATCTGAAAAAGGAAGCCAAGCTGGCTCGAACCTGCCCACCTCTGGTTTTAACGGAGGCAGGATGGGGGACGGGGGGGGGGGGCGGAGGGAGGGGGGACGAATAATCTGCTCTCAGGAGGTGGGTCAGTCATTGAAACCTTTTAAGGAGGCTGCGTGCCTCCAATTTAACAGTGTTTCTATTTTTAAGCACAGACGGCCGGGCTTCCTGGGCCTCAGGAAACCCAGCAGGTAAAAGGAGGCAAGAAGGGCTGGATCCATCAGGTAACTGCCTTTACAGCATTGCTTGTGGGTCTGGAAGGGCAGGAGTGTTTCTCCCAGCCCAACAAGTTTTCCCTGTAAACCACCCCCCACCTCTACGATCTCCCCCCAACACTACCACCCCATCACCAATGCCCCCACGATCACCGACCCCCACGATCACCGACTCCCCGATCACAAACCCCCCAACATCTCCCCCTGACCCCCCATCTCTCCTCCTGATCTACACCCCCCTTTCAATCTCCCCCCGACCCCCCTCCAATCTCTCCCCAACCCCCCGCGATCACCCCCAACCCTCCCAACCACACTCTACTGCTCTCCAACCACTGCCGCCCGCCCCCCCCCCCTCCCCCGCGATCTCTACCCCCAACAAACACTGAACTGATCTGATCCCGGACTGCGGCCTTTTCTGGAGCATTCCCCACCCGACAAGGAGCCGAGCCTGTCAATCAGCCTGGCTTCCGGAAGGGGAATCTGGTTAGCTGTTGTGGAACTCCACAGCGTCAGGACCATAACTCCTCCCCCCAATCTGAAACCCCGCCCCAGTAAATATCAGGGCCAACTTAAGGCTAAAGGGATCAAGGGATATGGGGAGAAGGCAGGGACAGGGTACTGAATTTGGATGATCAGCCATGATCTCATTAAATGGCGGAGCAGGCTCGAGGGGCCGAATGGCCTACTCCTGCTCCTATCTTCTATGTTTCTATGTCTCTAGTAGTTTTCCCACCACCGACGTTAGGCTGACTGGCCTGTAGTTGCCGGGTTTATCCCTCTCACTGTTTTTGAACAGGGGTGTAACATTTACAATCCTCCAATCCTCTGGCACCACTCCCATATCTGAGGAGGATTGAAAGATTGTGGCCAGAGCCTCTGCAATTTTCACCCTTACTTCCCTCAGCAACCTAGGATGCATCCCACCTTTTCTACTTTGAGCGCTGCCAACCTTTTAAGTACCTCCCCTTTATCTATTTTTATCCTATCAAATTTCTGTACTGCCTCCTCCTTTACTCAGGAGGCATGTCACCTTTCTTTACTAAAATTAAAAGCAATTTAAATGTTCTCTTCAGCCTTAATCCATGACATTAAATTCATTTGTCAAATCCGTCTCACTGAATTGTGAACACCATAGTTTCCACCTTTCTCTAAACTCTTGCGTTCGAAAGCTGATAGCCCCTCACCATGCTATGATCAGACCTTTCAGTGTTTGTGATGGAATCGGAAGCTAGTGGGGGTGGGCGGCAATGTTCCCTGTAATTCTGTTTGGCGTCGTGCGGCCCCTTTAAGGGGCAGCGTGGGCCATTCATAATACCGCGCACACGCAGTTTTTACATTGAAAAGCGGGCAAGCCGGCTGCACGGGATCGCTGGAGCGCTGCGCGGTCGCACAGCTTGCAGGGAACATTGGTGTACGGCAGCAAATTCGTCATCTATGATACACCCCGCCTGATTTTCCTTTCCATTAACTATTTTAAAAATTAATGCTTGGGATGTGGGCGTCATTTATTGTCCATCCCTAGTTGCCCTGAGAAGGTGGTGGTGAGCCGCCTTCTTGAACCGCTGCAGTCCCTGTGGTGAAGGTGCTCCCACAGTGCTGTTAGGGAGGGAGTTCCAGGATTTTGACCCACCGACGATGAAAGGAACGGCGATATATTTGCAAGTCAGGATGGTGTGTGACTTGGAGGGGAACTTGCAGGTGGTGGTGTAAGGTACAGGATTGTTTTGGGTCATTTAAATGTCATTAACTTTTGACTCTTTGGCTAATGGAAAACCCAGGCTGTAAGTTAACCGCACAACAACAGACTTGCATCTGCTGCTAAGAAAGACAGAAAACAAGAGCAAGGTAAAGGTACACTGGAACATCAACACACCACAGACTTTTGTCTACTGCTAGGAAGAAACAGAAAACAAGCACAGACCAGGAAAGGTCAACTTGGACACTGCAACAAAAAAAGGGCAGAGGCCCCCTTAAACCTCAAAACTCTGCCAAAAGGAGAAGGAACTGTGAAGGAATCAGGAGGAAAGGCAGCATGAAGAATACGAGGAAGAATCGTTTCGGTGGACAATGCTGGCCCCCCCCCCACCAGAACAAAGGTCAGCTAAACCCGCGTTCTGAGCCCTGTTCCCAGTTGTGAGGATTGTTTAGAGCTGTTGCTTATTGTGGTTCGGCAATCGAATAAAGTCTTTATAATCTTCGCACCTGGTTGTTGTCTCCGCTGAAGGTTAGAACTAGTAATAGGGTTATTTCCCGAAAGATAGGGACAAGTATAATAATAATCCTACAACGGTGTTCCCTTGCGCCTGCTGCCCTTGTCCCTCTAGGCGGTGGTGGTGGCGGGTTTGGGAGGTGCTGCCGATGAAGGTGGTACCTGAAGACAGATAATTAATGGCAAGTGGGAGGTTTTCTGAGAGTGGGGCCAAATATGAGCCAGCCTCCCTTCTGCTGTCTGAGGAGCCTCGGTTATGTTGGCTGAAGGCATTTGGCTGTTCCGGGAAATGGTTCTGTTCCGATTGGAAATTTTATTTTTATAACCAAGGGGGAATGCAATTATTGGAGTGCGTTCTCTGGCAAAGTCTGACTGGGGCCAGGACTGGGCTGACCCTCCTATTGGAGAAAACACAACATAAAACAACAGGGCGGGAAACACCTCCTGCCCTTTCTCCCAGTTTTAATGGTTGAAAAGGTATCCGTCCCAGTCCCTGGAGGCTGTGTGACCCTTTGTGAGAATTACGAAGGAGGAATTTCATGCATCAGCCGTATCCACATGCAGTCATGTAGAAAGAGGACACTGGGTTAGGAGAGGCATGGCATGACCAAGCAGTGAGTTCCTACTTGTGGAATTTTTATGCTACGTGCACTGAAATGAGGAGTTTTTTGGACAGCCAGTACAAGGTGAAGCCATGTGTAGTCATGTGCCGCTAAGATGCTCTGGTTGTGGGCGGCAATGGAATGATTACAATAAAAGACAAGGACCTAGAAATAGGAGCACGCTAGGCTAGTTGTAAAGGCATAAATCGGGCGCCTAAGGATCCAATATGACAGGTGGAGTGCATGTGGTCAGTCCGTGCTAGAAATGCGTTGTCCGCCATATTGGTAAAGGCTCCTCCATAGGTGTCCAGGGCCCATGCCTGAAACAGGCATTAGGCCCTTTATATATGCAAAATAAGGGGGGTGGGGCTAATGCCTGTTTGACACCCCCTTGACAAAATTGGATTGCGCATGGCTGCCACCGGAAAGGTCGGTTTGAATCTTTTTACTCACCATACTGTGGAGTCAGAAGGAACACTCTGCTCCTCCCGGCTCCACATTAAATCGGCCGGCTGCTGCTGGCCACCGCTCCGCCCTCCTGATTGCCTCCCCACTCCCCGTCCTGGGCTCTCATTGCCCCGGCCGATCTTGCTGCCTCTTGGTCCGTGACTGGTGCCCGCATCTCGCCGGACAGAAATAAACGCGATCAATCGGTACACGCTGCGTGAGCAACACCGAGATCGCGCCCCGATTCAGGCACCATCCAATTTCTAGGCCATGACCTTTCGACTTGCATCTCAATCACTCGAGCCCCTCTCGGCTGCACTGAGTTATGGCATTGAGAGGCTCCAGTACCCAACACCCAGCGCAAAAAGAGCATCAGAAGATTGACCTGGGCACCTCAGTCTTCCAATCAAGTCGATTTTTACAATATACGGAGGCCTGGTTGGCTGAAGCAGCTGCCCCTGGAGACGGTCTTTAGGTGCGCAGGGATACAATGGGATTAGTTCCCTCCCTAAACCTCTCCACTTCTCTCTTTCCTGCTTTAAGACGCTCCTTAAAACCTACCTCTTTCACCAAGCTTTTGGTCACCTGCCCTAATTTATCTTTATGTGGCTCGATGTCAAATTTTGTCTGATAACGCTCCTGTGAAGCGCCTTGGGAAGTTTTACTAATTGGAGATTAGTCTTCAATTCCTGGAGACTCCAGACCAATCCTGGAGGGTTGGCAACCCCTATGCTCCACCTGCAGCCTGCCAACCGAATGCTAATGAGACCCCAGCCCTGGGAATGGAGCGAGCCTCCCGCTGGGACTGACAGCTGACCAGCGGGCAAGATCCTCCGCTCGGCCGCTCGAATCCCGCACTGGGAAAAAAATCCACCCCAATATCATCAATGTGGGTCCCCGCTCAGCATAGTCTGGGTGCTCTGAAAATCCGAACAAGTATTATTGGATTTTAAAAAGATAACGTAAAAAAAATAAGATAAATACCAAAATGGCTAAAAAAAAATAAGTGAGAAATAATATTAAAGTTAAAATCTCAAAAATGGGGTGAGGTGAGTGGGGGGGGGGGGGGGGGTGGGGGAGTGCAAAGATTAGGGAAGGTGGAGAAAATAGGAGATAACAAGATGAGTGGCCGATCAGAACAGCCTGAGAACCACTGGACTCACAAAGTGTTGGTTACACAGAATGTTAGGTGGTGGTCGTGTAGGAGATAGTCCCTCAAGGACAGGCAGTGGGATGTCACAGCAGGTGTTCCCTCCAAACAGCTGCAGACACTCCTGTATTACTGACATACAACAACAACTTGCATTTATATAGCACCTTTAACGCAGTAAAACGTCCCAAGGCGCTTCACAGGAGCGTAATCAGACAAAATTTGACACCGAGCCACATAAGGAGACCTTAGGGCAGAAATAGGTAGGTTTTACGGAGCGTCTTAAAGGAGGAAAGAGAGGTAGAGAGGCGGAGAGGTTAAGGGAGGAAATTCCAGAGCTTAGGGCTCTGGCAGCTGAAGGCACGGCCACCAATGGTGAAGCGATTAAAACCGGGGATGTGCAAGAGGCCAGAATTGGAGGAGCGCAGAGATCTCGGAGGGTTGTAGGGCTGGAGGAGGTTAAAGAGATAGGGAGGGGGCGAGGCCATGGGGGAATCTGAACACAAGGATGAGAATTTTAAAATCGTTGCTTTTTAAAAATTTATTCATTCACGGGGATGTGGGTGTCGCTGGCAAGGCCGGCATTAATTGCCCATCCTTAATTGTCCTTGAGAAGGTGATGGTGAGCCGCCTTCTTGAACCGCTGCAGTCCGTGTGGTGAAGGTACTCCCACGGTGCTGACTTTGTTGTAGTGGTTTGGTACACCTCAGTGGCTTGCTAGGACCATATCAGAGTCAACCACATTCCTGTGGGTCTGGAGTCACATACAGGCCAGACCGGGTAAGGACAGCAGATTTCCTGCCCTAAAGCACATCAGTAAACCAATTGGGGTTTTACGACAATCCGGTCGTTTCATGGTCACCATTACTAATACTAGCTTTTTAATTCAAGATTTATTAAATTAACTGAATTTAAATTCCCCAGCTGCCCTGGTGGGATTTGATCTCACATCTAACTGGATTACTAGTCCAGTAACATAACCACTATGCTACCGTACCCCATTTAATTGGGAGCCAATGTAGGTCAGCGAGCACAGGGGTGATGAGTGAACGGGACTTGGTGCGAGTTGTTCGGATACGGGCAGCAGAGTTTTGTATAACCTCAAGTTTACAGAGAGTAGAACGTGGGAGGCCGGCCAGGAGTGCAGTGGAATAGTCAAGTCCAGAGGTAACAAAGACATGTGGATGTCTCACTTAAAGACCCAGGGGGAGGGGTGGAGAGGAATTTTCATGATTTCTTTCTTCCTAATTGACCTTGCATTTTCGATCTGTTTTTTCTCTCTCCCAGGAGATTACACAGTGGGTGTTGTGAATCACGATGCTTCAGGCATTACGACTGTGTGGGGAACACCCAATGGACCAGTATGTTCGAATCACTGTGATGTAGTTGACGATAGACTGTGTCATGGACCAGGTCATCCTGATATACTCACGACCCCGATTTTAACTCCAGGTGGACTCCCCACTCAGGCCTGAGTTAAAATTACAGTTGGGTCTCAATGATGTCATCGGGCCACAACATGCATATATAATGAAGAACCCTGATGGCTCCGGGTGCGTGTCCTTGCTGCCTGCTCAGATGCTGTGATCATGGCAGCTTTCGGACAGGTAAGAGCAAGGGCAATTTTAACTGCCCACCCGCCAAGTTTCTGCTGAGCGAGTAGGGTTAAAATCGCACCCAATTGGTCTCAGTGTCTTCAAGCTACACTCCACCAACCTCAATGGCAGTAGTGAATGAAGGGAGGCCAGTATAGACTTTATAAAAAACTGAACTGCCACCTGTGAGTGAATTGAATCCCATCTGACCCGAAGGGCCTACGATTTTGATATAGGTTTACTTACAAGAATGGTGTGAGAGACTTCAGTTATGTGGAGAATCTAGAGAAGCTGGAGTTGTTCTCCTTAGAGCAAAGAAGGTTAAGGGGAGATTTAATGGAGGTGTTCAAATTTATATGGGGTTTTGATAGAGTAAATATGAAGAAACTGATTCCACTGGCAGGAGGATCAATAACCAGAGGACACAGATTTAAGGTAATTGGCAAAAGAGCCAGAGGGGAGATGTGGAAAATGTTCTTTACGCAGTGAGTTGTTGTGATCTGGAATGCATTGCCTGAAAGGGTGGTGGAAGCAGATTCAATAATAATTTTTAAAAGGGAATTGGATAAATACTTGAAAAGGAACAATTTTCAGGGCTATGGGGAAAGAGCAAGAGGAGTGGCGCTAATTGGATAGTGCTTTCAAAGAGCCGGCACAGACACAATGGGCCGAATGGCCTCCTTTTTGTGCTGTATGAGTCTATGAAGACAGAGGCTGGAAAGATGCTGCAAGAGAAAGTATCGAATTTAAATCCTTGTGTGAACACAGACTAATGATGAGCATCAAAGTGTGCAAGTGTAGAACCTCAAAGAGTACAAGACAGGGAGATTGGAATTCCAAGAGCTTCATTTATCTGGGGACGTTAGTACACCACGTCCATGACTGATAAACCCTTTTGAGCATTTTAAATAGTCAGAAACTAACAAGCTACTCCCAAAAAAGACAACTCAGTCTGATTGATCAGCAGCCCACCCACCACCTAAAACATTCACTCCCTCCACCACCGGCGTACCATTACTGCAAGTGTGTACCATCTACAAGATGCACTGTAGCAACTCGCCAAGGCTTCTTCGACAGCATCTCCCAAACCTCCCATCACCTAGAAGGACAAGGGCAGCAGGCGCATGGGGACACCATCACCTCCAAGTTCCCCTCCAAGTCACAAACCACCCTGACTTGGGACATATCTTGACTGTTCCTTCATTGTTGTTGGGTCAAAATCCTGGAACTCCCTCCCTAACAGCACTGTGGGAGTACCTTCACCACACGGACTGCAGTGGTTCAAGAAGAAGGCTCACCACCACCTTCTCAAGGGCAATTAGGGATGGGCAATAAATGCCGGCCTTGCCAGCGATGCTCATATCCTGAAAATGAAGAAAACGATATCTAGATTTGAACTTGCTGCCCAGTCACTGCACAATTCTCTTACCAGGTACCATCCATAATAAGAAAATAATTACATTACTTTGAGAGAAATCATTCACGGCTTAAGGTTTTCAGAAATAAGAGTGGTCTCGTGGAACGTGCACACTGCAGGTCACACCCCAGAGAGGATTTTACAGATACCTTCAGCTCGAGATGCCAAATGTTTGGGATTGATATTTACAGAGAACTTTCATCTGAATCAGGCCTACTTTTTGACACAATCAGGCTGGGATCAATTTGAACCCTACTCGGCTGGCCGGAACCAGGCAGGCAGTCAGTTACAACAGAGCGGGTCACTTACCCGCTGGTGACCCGCCTGGATTCCGCCATCTTCAATTTTAACCTGTTCTTCTGAGCAAGCGGCAAAGCCAGCGGGTCCTTCTGATGATGTCACCAGGCCCCGGCAGCGATTTTAACTCCGACTTGAGTGGAGGGGCCGCAGTTGGGAAACTAACTGAAATGATTGGTTTTACGCCGCAGACCCGCTGGCGGTTAAAATCCCGCCTCCGTTATGCGCATCACCGCCAACTCCAATAGGTGGTTTGATTCGAGAGTCTTCAATGTACAACTCTTCACAGCAATCATGATCATTCATCCCAATGCTGAGGGGGAAAAGAGGGTGTGGGAAGGAGAGAGTCATGGGGCGTTATTTTAACTTTGGGCGATAGTATAAAATGGGCAGTATCGGATCAGCCGCTTGTTATACATCTCTCCCCATTTTCATTTCCGTTGACTTCAATGGAATCCGACGAAATCAACGGAAATAAAGTCGGGAAACCTTGAAAGCGGGCTGCCGACTGTCTATCACCTGTTTTACACGATCGCACACAGTCAGGAACGGCCCCAAAGTGTTTCCTCCAGGTTTTGGCAGAAATCCGTGACAATTTTCAGATTCTCTAAAAGTCTCTTAGATGTTAGATTGGGTGACTGGATGGCAATCATCAGACATTCATGTCTTCGTCGGGTTATTTAAGTAATAATGTGTTGTCCACTTTTAACCAAATGAAGAGTCAGCTTAGAGGTGTTAAAAAGAGTAACATGCAGCTCAGGTTAGCAGAGGTCTGAATTGTTGCATTTTTGAAAATCAGGTTCATAACTCCCTACTAATTGCAAAAAAAACCTCTGCTCCTGTGTTAAATTCATACATGGCAATACATTTTCATTGTGGTCTTCATTTCTGAACTAGTTTCCCAGCTTTGTCTTGTTAACCTTGCATTGAAAGTTTATAGCGTCTTTATGCACACTGAGAAAGAGAAATGAGTCTGCAATAAAACAAAGCAAAACGTTTAACTGGTTCTTGCCTGAAGGGCCAATAAATGGATTCATTTTGATCTGACTATAAACTCCGAGGAAAGTCGTTTTCGAATAGCTGCACATCCATTAATCCACTCACTGAACACTGAGTTTTTTAAGAGGAATGTGGCGAGTTTGCCTGTCTATGTGACAATGGGGGTGAAATTCCTCAGGGCAATTCCCATTCCGCCTCCGTAAGTTGGGTGAAATGCCCGGGGGGTCACTGTCAACTTCGCCGGGGGTGGAGAGCGGGTGATATCGGATCGCTAAACACCCCGAAGGAATCGGGGCAGGTGCATAACGGACGACCAATCCAATACCGCCAGCTATTCTGCTCAGGCCCGAGTTGAAACTAACCCACGGGGTATCCGTTGAATCGACAGCAGCGGAATGGGAGAAGGGCCGAGGAAATTCCTGGGAATATGGTCAGGGATCCCGTACACATGAACTCTGAAGTATTTTACACACACTAATAGATCACCCATGGCATTGCAGGTAGTCTGCAACCTGGATACGGTTTCTAACAGTCACAGTTCAGCTTAAATACTAGGACACTTCGCCTGTACCATAAAACAGCAAACCTACTGAAGCAATGTATTTACACGGCTGCAACAAGATAATGACACACCTTACAGATGCTGGAAGATACAGGCCTCACGGATATATCTGTAATACGATTTACCTTTCCAACTCTTGATGAAGATGCAAATAACATTGTTCCTCCTCCACAATCACGTCTACTCAGTTATTTACACGTCCCTCTGTGCCTCTCTCGGCATTCTCTGAGGCGGCCGTCAAGGACAAGATGGTGATGGCGTTGGGGGAGCGAATTCAGAAACTCGCTCCACAGCACCAACTAGTGGCCAGAGTCCACAACTACATCGTTACAGACAACTGTTTACATACAGGATTTCCATCCTAACACCTGGAATTTCCATGGGATTCTCCCAATCTCCTCCCGGAACTTCACTGGATGATCGACAGAACTCAGTATTCAGTGCCATTCACAACTCCTCAGATAATGAAGCAGTCCATGCAAGCATGCAATAAGACGTGAACAACGTTCAGGCTTGGGCTGATAAGTGGCCGGTAACATTCGCGCCACAGAAGTGCCAGGCAATGACTATCTCCAACAAGCGAGAGTCTAACCACCACCCCTTGACATTCAATGGCATTACCATCACCGAATCCCCCACCATCAACATCCTGGGGGGTCACGATTGACCAGAAACTTAACTGGACCAGCCACATAAATACTGTGGCTACAAGAGCAGGTCAGAGGCTGGGTATTCTGCGGCGAGTGTCTCACCTCCTGACTCCCCAAAGCCTTTCCACCATCTACAAGGCACAAGTCAGGAGTGTGATGGAATACTCTCCATTGGCTGGATGAGTGCAGCTCCAACAGTCAAGAAGAGCGACACCATCCAAGACAAAGCAGCCCACTTGATTGGCACCCCATCCACCACCTTAAACATTCACTCCCTTCACCACTGGCGTACCATGGCTGCAGTGTGTACCATCTACAAGATGCAGTGCAGCAATTCGCCAAGGCTTCTTCAGCAGCACCTCCTAGAAGGACAAGGGCAGCAGGCGCATGGGAACACCACCACCTCCAAGTACCCCTCCAAGTCGCACACCATCCTGACTTGGAAGTATATAGCCATTCCTTCATCGTCGCTGGGCCAAAATCTTGGAACTCCCTCCCTAACAGCACTGTGGGAATACCTTCACGACAAGGGCTGCAGTGGTTCAAGAAGGTGGCTCACCACCACCTTCTCAAGGGCAACTAGAGATGGGCAATAAATGCTGGCCTTGCCAGCGACACCCACATCACATGAACGAATAAAAAAAAAATGACTATTGCCGAATCCCCCACCATCAACATCCTTGGGGTCACCATTGACCAGAAACTTAACTGGACCGGCCACATAAATACTGTGGCAACAAGAGCAGGTCAGAGGCTAGGTATTCTGTGGCGAGTGTCTCACCTCCTGACTCCCCAAAGCCTTTCCACCATCTACAAGGCACAAGTAAGGAGTGTGATGGAATACTCTGTACTTACCTGGATGAGTGCAGCTCCAGCAACACTCAAGAAGCTCGACACCATCCAGGACAAAGCAGCCCGCTTGATTGGCACCCAATTCACCACCTTAAACATTCACTTCCTCCACCACCGGCGTACCGTGGCTGCAGTGTGTACCATCTACAAGATGCACTGCAGCAACTCGCCAAGGCTCCTTTGGCAGCACCTGACTTGGAAATATATTGTCATTCCTTCATCGTCACTGGGTCAAAATCCTGGAACTCCCTCCCTAACAGCACTGTGGAGTACCTTCACCACACGGACTGCAGCGGTTCAAGAAGGCGGAGCACCATCACCTTCTAACAACAAAAACAACTTGCATTTATATTGCGCCTTTAATGTAGTAAAATGTCCCAAGGCGCTTCACAGGAGTTCTATAAGACAAAAAATTTGACACCGAGCAACATAAGGAGAAGTTAGGGCAGGAGACCAAAAGCTTGGTCAAAGAGGTAGGTTTTAAGGAGCATCTTAAAGGAGGAAAGAGAGGTAGAGAGGCGGAGAGGGAATTCCATGCTTATGGCCTAGGCAACTGAAGGAACAGCCACCAATGGTTGAGCGATTATAATCAGGGATACTCAAGTGGGCAGAATAAGAGGAGCGCAGATATCTGGGGGGGTTGTGGGGCTGGAGGAGATTATAGAGCTAGGGAGGGGTGAGGTCATGGAGGGATTTGAAAACAAGGATGAGAATTTTGAAATCGAGGTGTTGCTTAACCGGGAGCCAATGTAGGTCAGCGAGCACAGGGGTGATGGGCGAACGGGACTTGGTGCGAGTTAGCACACGGGCAGCCGAGTTTTGGATGAACTCAAGTTTACGTAGGGTAGAATGTGGGAGGCCAGCCAGGAGTGCGTTGGAATAGTCAAGTCTAGAAGTAACAAAGGCATAGATGAGAGTTTCAGCAGTGGATGAGCTGAGGCAAGGGCGGAGACGGGCGATGTTACTAAGGTGGAAATAGACGGTCTTAGTTATGCTGCGGATATGTGGTCGGAAGCTCATTTCAGGGTCAAATATGACACCAAGGTTGCGAACAGTGTGGTTCAGCCTCAGACAGATGTTAGGGAGAGGGATGGAGTCGGTGGCTAGGGAACGGAGTTTGTGGCAGGGACCGCAAACAATGGCTTCGGTCTTCCCAATAATTAATTGGAGAAAATTTCTGCTCATCCAGAACTGGATGTCGGTCAAGCAGTCTGACAATTTAGAGACCGTGGAGGGGTCGAGAGAAGTGGTGCTGAGGTACAGCTGGGTGTCGTCAGCGTACGTGTGGAAACTGACGCTGTGTTTTCGGATAATGTCGCCAAGGGGCAACATGTAGATGAGAAATAGGAGGGGGCCAAGGATAGATCCTTGGGGGACACCAGAAGTAACAATGCGGGAGTGGGAAGATTAGCCATTGCAGGCGATTCTCTGGCTACGATTAGAAAGATAAGAATGGAACCAGGGGAGTGCAGTCCCACCCAGCTGGACGACAGTGGAGAGGCGTTGGAGAAGGATGGAGTGGTCAACCATGTCAAAGGCTGCAGACAAGTCAAGAAGGACGAGGAGGGATAGTTTACCTTTGTCACAGTCATAAAGGTTGTCATTTATGACTTTGATGAGAGGTGTTTTGGTACTGTGGCAGGGACGGAAACCTGATTGGAGGGATTCAAACATGGAATTGCGGGAAAGATGGGCACGGATTTGGGAGGCGACAACACATTCAAGGACTTTGGAGAGGAAAGGGAGGTTGGAGATGGGGCGGCAGTTTACAAGGACGGAGGGATCAAGGCTTGGCTTTTTGAGGAGAGGGGTGATGACGGCAGATTTGAGGGAGGGGGGACAGTACCTGAGGAGAGAGAACCATTAACAATGTCAGCCAACATGGGAGCCAGAAAAGGAAGTTGGGTGGTCAGCAGTTTGGGAGAATAGGTTCGAGGGAGGGCAATAAATGCTGGCCTTGTGAGCAACGTCCACATCCAGGAACGAATAAAAAAAGTTTCTGCTGATCTTCCAACCAAAGTTACGGTGGGAGATAGGAAGAAGCCCGCGGAAATTCTCCCCCACAGACAGTTTCAATGTTATATGTTGACATAAATGTATGACCAAAAATCTATCGTGCGTGTGCATATTTTAATAATATATCTGTGTAAATAACTGGGACCAAAAGATTTGGGGAGAGATCAAAGATACTTGCATCTTAACAAGTTTGTAAAATGATGCCTGTAGCTTTCAGTGTCAGCGAGTTTGAATATTTTTACTCTCTGTTTTACTCTATGTGATATATCACCTTAGTAACTTTGCTGCATTAGTGATGAGAAATGTCCTGTCGCATTTCGGCTGCAGCAGAACTGTGATAGATATCAGAAAGTGCACTCCACAATCCTGACCACCCGTGAGCAGCAGCACAGGGGGTGGACTGAGAACAATAAACAAGACAGTCGCGCAGCATTTCTCCATTGCCATGTTTAATGAACAAGCGATCCAGAGTCAGTCCGATGCTCCCACCACCTCAATACAAAGTGTCCCAGGCACATCTCCTTTATTTAGATTGCAATGATCTGGCAATTGTCCTGCTCTGCAGCTGCAGAGAGATTACCTGGTGACTGTGGAAAATATTAAAGTGACACTGAAAGAGCTTGAAGCCTTAGAAAAGATTTAAATGTAATGATCATAATGGATCATGAAATTGACAACAGGAGTATTGCGTCCAGTTCTGGTCACCACACTTTAGGAAGGATGTAAAGGCCCTTGAGAGGGTGCAGAGGAGATTTACCAGAATGGTTCCGGGGATGGGGGATCTTAGTTACAAGGACAGGTTGGAGAAGCTGGATTTGTTTTCATTAGAGCAAAGGAGGTTGAGGGTGATTTGATAGAGGTGTACAAGATTATGATGGGTTTGGATAGGCTAGACGGGGAAAGGCTGTTCCCACTAGTTGATGGTACAAGGACTACGGGACACAGATTTAAGGTTTTGGGCAAGAGATACAGGGGGGATGTGAGGAAAAACTTTATTACACAGTGAGTGGTGAGAACCTGGAACTCACTGCCGACGGAAGTGGTGGAAGCGAAGACACTCAATGTTTTCAAGGGGAGACTGGATAGGCACTTGAGGGAAATAAACTTGCAGGGCTACGGGAATAGAGCGGGGGAGTGGGACTGTCTGGATTGCTCTACAGAGAGCCAGCGCGGACTCGATGGGCTGAATGGCCTCCTGTGCCTTTTTTGAGGAACTCAATATGAAATAATACTTTATTTTGCATATTCAGTAGCACAAATTTGATGCTGCAGCTTTCAGTTGTGCGTGAATGGATTTATAACACGGACGGGAGATGAAAAAAAGAAAGACTTGCATTTATATAGCGCCTTTCACGACCACCGGATGTCTCAAAGCGCTTTACAGCCAATGGAGTAGAGTCACTGTTGTAATGTGGGAAACGCGGCAGCCAATTTGTGCACAGCAAGGTCCCACAAACAGCAATGTGATAATGACCAGATAATCTGTTTTTGTTATGTTGATTGAGGGACAAATATTGGCCCAGGACACCGGGGAGAACTCCCCTGCTCTTCTTCAAAATAGCGCCATGGGATCTTTTACATCCAGCCACCTGAAAGAGCAGACGGGGCCTCGGTTTAACGTCTCATCCGAAAGACGGCACCTCCGACAGTGCAGCACTCCCTCAGCACTGCACTGGAGTGTCAGCCTAGCTTCATGTGCTCGAGTCTCTGGAGTGGGACATGAACCCACAACCTTCTGACTCAGAGACAAGGGTGCTACCCATTGAGCCACTGGCTGACAGGGGAATTGTTGGCGGTTAAACTCAGTGGAAAGGCACGGTGACGGTACAAACTAGCACACGCGGGGCTGGTGCGAGCGCTTAAAGGGAGCTGGAGAAACAGGTGTCTGCCCCCGGGAAAAATAACAGCAGGAAGCACGGCTGACTGCGCAGTTTAACAAAAGGCAAAGGTGGGGGGGGCGGGGGGTGGGGTGGGAAGCAAATGCGATTAAAATAAACAGCTAATTCATTCAGAAAGGAGGAAGCTTGAGAGAGCTGGTACAGCGCCTGGGAGGACAAGGTTTAATTAGGAGATTGAAAGCAAATATTTAGAGCCGGAGAGAAGAAACAGATTTTAAAAAAACAACTAACTGTGGTGAAGCAGCAGACCGTATCTAACAAGGGGCAGGCAGGAGCCCAGGCTCAGACTCTGGGAGGGAGTTCGCTGGACCATGCAGGGGGAGGGGGAAACAATAAGAAAAGGCAAACAGTCTGGAGCAAAGTCATTTGTCGACAAGCAAGCTGAGCAAGTGGTTGCCAGGAGGCCGGCCACAAGCCCAGAGAAAATTCTGCAGCATTTCCTCCCTCAAACTGGGGCAAGTGTTTCCTTCGCTGGCAGAGCCAGTTATAAATTGAGTTGACGTTAGCAGCAGAGATTTGAGACTGATTGCCACCATTAATCAATGCAGCTGACTACAGGCCTGCCTGATGTGATGTGATGAGCTAATTATCAGTACGTTTCCATAGTAACGGCACAGTCATTCTACAATTATTGTAGAAGTGGATTACTGCCACCTGATTAGCAACAAGTAGCTAACTGTGAGGCTCTGAGTGCAAGGGGAAACATGGGCTCAGAGATAAAACTCATTAGTGAATTTAACTGTGTGGTTACAGTGATATTGAAGACATCCACTCCAGGCGGAGCCCACTACTGGCTCAGGACTCGATTAACACAGGTTATATTGTTTTTTTGCACTGCCAAGTTTCCCAGTCCCTCCTTCCAAAACCTGCAACAGGACAGATAGTCAAACATGGGCCAGCCTGCCGACACGAATTTCCCCTTTATACAGCACCAGAAGGCTGGCTAGACAGAAGTCAGCATTACTCCTACACTTCACAGTAAAATCTTGTAATGTGAGTTATAGAAGACAGGCACTGAAATCAAACAATCCTGTCCCAGGTACTTTGGACATTGTTCACTAAATTACAACGTCATCAAACTGACTAATAAGGTCTGTGCTTTAAAGGAGTCAGACTAGACGACCTGGGCTTTATAACCTGGATTAGACACACTGGGCTTTATATCCTGGCCGAGTCGCACTGGGCTTTATATCCTGGACTTGATGCACAGGGCTTTATACCCTGGACTAGACGCACTGGGCTTTATATCCTGGACTAGACGCACTGGGCTTTTTTTCCCGGGCAGGACGCACTGGGGTTTATATCCTGGACTAGATGCACAGGCTTTATATCATGGACTAGATGCACTGGGCTTTATATACTGGACTAGACGCACTGGGCTTTATATACTGGACTAGACGCACTTGGCATTATATCCTGGACTTGATGCACTGGGCATTATATCCTGGACTAGACGCACTGGGCTTTATATCCTGGACTAGATGCACTGGGCTTTATATCCTGGACTAGATGCACTGGGCTTTATATCCTGGACGAGAAGCACTGGGTTTTATATCCTGGACTAGACGCACTGGGTTTTATATCCTGGACTAGATGCACTGGGCTTTATATCCTGGACGAGAAGCACTGGGTTTTATATCCTGGACTAGACGCACTGGGTTTTATATCCTGGACTAGATGCACTGGGCTTTATATCCTGGACGAGAAGCACTGGGTTTTATATCCTGGACTAGATGCACTGGGCATTATATCCTGGACTAGACGTACTGGGCTTTATATCCTGGACTAGATGCACTGGGCTTTATATCCTGGACGAGAAGCACTGGGTTTTATATCCTGGACTAGATGCACTGGGCTTTATATCCTGGACGAGAAGCACTGGGTTTTATATCCTGGACTAGATGCACTGGGCATTATATCCTGGACTAGACGTACTGGGCTTTATATCCTGGACTAGATGCACTGGGCTTTATATCCTGGACGAGAAGCACTGGGTTTTATATCCTGGACAAGACGCACTGGGTTTTATATCCTGGACTAGATGCACTGGGCTTTATATCCTGGACGAGAAGCACTGGGTTTTATATCCTGGACTAGATGCACTGGGCATTATATCCTGGACTAGACGTACTGGGCTTTATATCCTGGACTAGATGCACTGGGCTTTATATCCTGGACTAGACGCACTGGGCTTTATATCCTGGACTAGACATAGTGGTCTTTATATCCTGGACTAGATGCACTGGGCTTTATATCCTGGACTAGATGCACTGGGCTTTATATCGTGGACTAGACGCACTGGGCTTTATATCCTGGACTAGATGCACTGGGCTTTATATCCTGGACTAGATGCACTGGGCTTTATATCCTGGACTAGATGCACTGGGCTTTATATCGTGGACTAGGCGCACTGGGCTTTATATCCTGGACTAGACGCACTGGGCTTTATATCCTGGACTAGACGCATTGGGCTTTATATCCTGGACTAGATGCACTGGGCTTTATATCCTGGACTAGATGCACTGGGCTTTATATCCTGGACTGGACGCACTGGGCTTTATATCCTGGACTAGACGCACTGGGCTTTATATCGTGGACTAGACGCACTGGGCTTTATATCCTGGACTAGACGCACTGGGCTTTATATCCTGGACTAGACGCACTGGGTTTTATATCCTGGACTAGATGCACTGGGCTTTATATCCTGGACTAGACGCACTGGGCTTTATATCCTGGACTAGATGCACTAGGCTTTATATCCTGGACTAGATGCACTGGGCTTTATATACTGGACTAGACGCACTGGGGTTTATATCCTGGACTAGACGCACTGGGCTTTATATCCTGGACTAGATACACTGGGCTTTATATCCTGGACGAGAAGCACTGGGTTTTATATCCTGGACTTGATGCACAGGGCTTTATACCCTGGACTAGACGCACTGGGCTTTATATCCTGGACTAGACGCACTGGGCTTTATATCCTGGACTAGACGCACTGGGCTTTATATCCTGATTAGATGCACTGGGCTTTTTTTCCCGGGCAGGACGCACTGGGGTTTATATCCTGGACTAGATGCACAGGCTTTATATCATGGACTAGATGCACTGGGCTTTATATACTGGACTAGACGCACTGGGCTTTATATACTGGACTAGACGCACTTGGCATTATATCCTGGACTTGATGCACTGGGCATTATATACTGGACTAGACGCACTGGGCTTTATATCCTGGACTAGATGCACTGGGCTTTATATCCTGGACTAGATGCACTGGGCTTTATATCCTGGACGAGAAGCACTGGGTTTTATATCCTGGACTAGACGCACTGGGTTTTATATCCTGGACTAGATGCACTGGGCTTTATATCCTGGACGAGAAGCACTGGGTTTTATATCCTGGACTAGACGCACTGGGTTTTATATCCTGGACTAGATGCACTGGGCTTTATATCCTGGACGAGAAGCACTGGGTTTTATATCCTGGACTAGATGCACTGGGCATTATATCCTGGACTAGACGTACTGGGCTTTATATCCTGGACTAGATGCACTGGGCTTTATATCCTGGACGAGAAGCACTGGGTTTTATATCCTGGACTAGATGCACTGGGCTTTATATCCTGGACGAGAAGCACTGGGTTTTATATCCTGGACTAGATGCACTGGGCATTATATCCTGGACTAGACGTACTGGGTTTTATATCCTGGACTAGATGCACTGGGCTTTATATCCTGGACGAGAAGCACTGGGTTTTATATCCTGGACAAGACGCACTGGGTTTTATATCCTGGACTAGATGCACTGGGCTTTATATCCTGGACGAGAAGCACTGGGTTTTATATCCTGGACTAGATGCACTGGGCATTATATCCTGGACTAGACGTACTGGGCTTTATATCCTGGACTAGATGCACTGGGCTTTATATCCTGGACTAGACGCACTGGGCTTTATATCCTGGACTAGACGTAGTGGTCTTTATATCCTGGACTAGATGCACTGGGCTTTATATCCTGGACTAGATGCACTGGGCTTTATATCGTGGACTAGACGCACTGGGCTTTATATCCTGGACTAGATGCACTGGGCTTTATATCCTGGACTAGATGCACTGGGCTTTATATCCTGGACTAGATGCACTGGGCTTTATATCGTGGACTAGGCGCACTGGGCTTTATATCCTGGACTAGACGCACTGGGCTTTATATCCTGGACTAGACGCACTGGGCTTTATATCCTGGACTAGATGCACTGGGCTTTATATCCTGGACTAGATGCACTGGGCTTTATATCCTGGACTGGACGCACTGGGCTTTATATCCTGGACTAGACGCACTGGGCTTTATATCGTGGACTAGACGCACTGGGCTTTATATCCTGGACTAGACGCACTGGGCTTTATATCCTGGACTAGACGCACTGGGTTTTATATCCTGGACTAGATGCACTGGGCTTTATATCCTGGACTAGACGCACTGGGCTTTATATCCTGGACTAGATGCACTAGGCTTTATATCCTGGACTAGATGCACTGGGCTTTATATACTGGACTAGACGCACTGGGGTTTATATCCTGGACTAGACGCACTGGGCTTTATATCCTGGACTAGATACACTGGGCTTTATATCCTGGACGAGAAGCACTGGGTTTTATATCCTGGACTAGACGCACTGGGTTTTATATCCTCGACTAGATGCACTGGGCTTTATATCCTGGACGAGAAGCACTGGGTTTTTTATCCTGGACTAGATGCACTGGGCTTTTTATCCTGGACTAGATGCACTGGGCTTTATATCCTGGACTAGATGCACTGGGCTTTATATCCTGGACTAGATGCACTGGGCTTTATATCCTGGACTAGATGCACTGGGCTTTATATCCTGGACTAGACGTAGTGGTCTTTATATCCTGGACTAGATGTACTAGGTTTTATATCCTGGACTAGACGCACTGGGCTTTATATCCTGGACTAGATGCACTGGGCTTTATATCCTGGACTAGATGCACTGGAATTTATATCCTGGACTAGACGCACTGGGCTTTATATCCTGGACTAGATGCACTGGGCTTTATATCCTGGACTAGACGCACTGGGATTTATATCCTGTACTAGATGCACTGGGCTTTATATTGTGTACTAGACGCACTGGGCTTTATATCCTGGACTAGACACACTGGGCTTTATATCCTGGACTAGATACACTGGGCTTTATATCCTGGACTAGATGCACTGGGCTTTATATCGTTGACTAGATGCACTGGGCTTTATATCCTGGACTAGATGCACTGGGCTTTATATCCTGGACTAGATGCACTGGGCTTTATATCCTGGACTAGACGCACTGGGCTTTATATCCTGGACTAGACGCACTGGGCTTTATATCCTGGACTCGATGCACTGGGCTTTATATCCTGGACTAGATGCACTGGGCTTTATATACTGGACTAGATGCACTGGGCATTATATACTGGACTAGATGCACTGGGCATTTTATACTGGACTAGACGAACTGGGCTTTATATCCTGGATAGATGCACAGGCTTTATATCATGGACTAGATGCGCTGGGCATTATATACTGGACTAGACCCACTGGGCTTTATATCCAGGACCTGATGCACTGGGCTTTATATCCAGGACCAGATGCACTGGGCTTTATATCGTGGACTAGATGCACTGGGCTTTATATCCTGGACTAGATGCACTGGGCTTTATATCCTAACTAGACGCACTATGTTTTATATCCTAGACTAGACGCACTGGGCCTTATATCCTGGATTAGACGCAGTGGTCTTTCTATCCTGGAGTAGATACACTGGGCTTTATATCCTGGACTAGATGCACAGGGATTTCTATTGTGGACTAGACGCTGTGGTCTTTATATCCTGGACTAGACGCTGTGGTCTTTGTATCCTGGACTAGATGCACTGGGCATTATACACTGGACTAGATGCACTGGGCTTTATATGGTGGATTAGACGCACTGGGCTTTATATCGTGGACTAGATGCACTGGGCATTATATCCTGGACTGGAAGCAATGGGCTTTATATCCTGGACTGGACGCACTGGGCTTTATATCCTGGACTAGATGCACTGGGCTTTATATCCTGGACAAGACGCACTGGGCTTTATATCCCGGACTAGACACACTGGGCTTTATATCCAGGACCAGATGCACTAGGCTTTATATACCGGACTAGATGCACTGGGCTTTATATACTGGACTAGATGCACTGGGCTTTATATACTGGACTAGATGCGCTGGGCTTTATATCCAGGACCAGATGCACTGGGCTTTATATACTGAACTAGATGCAGTGGGCTTTATATCCTGGACTAGACGCACTGGGCTTTATATCCTGGACTCGATGCACTGGGCTTTATATCCTGGACTAGATGCACTGGGCTTTATATACTGGACTAGATGCACTGGGCATTATATACTGGACTTGATGCACTGGGCATTATATACTGGACTAGATGCACTGGGCTTTATATCCTGGACTAGATACACTGGGCTTTATATCCTGGACGAGAAGCACTGGGTTTTATATCCTGGACTAGACGCACTGGGTTTTATATCCTCGACTAGATGCACTGGGCTTTATATCCTGGACGAGAAGCACTGGGTTTTTTATCCTGGACTAGATGCACTGGGCTTTATATCCTGGACTAGGCGCACTGGGCTTTATATCCTGGACTAGACGCACTGGGCTTTATATCCTGGACTAGACGCACTGGGCTTTATATCCTGGACTAGATGCACTGGGCTTTATATCCTGGACTAGATGCACTGGGCTTTATATCCTGGACTGGACGCACTGGGCTTTATATCCTGGACTAGACGCACTGGGCTTTATATCGTGGACTAGACGCACTGGGCTTTATATCCTGGACTAGACGCACTGGGCTTTATATCCTGGACTAGACGCACTGGGTTTTATATCCTGGACTAGATGCACTGGGCTTTATATCCTGGACTAGACGCACTGGGCTTTATATCCTGGACTAGATGCACTAGGCTTTATATCCTGGACTAGATGCACTGGGCTTTATATACTGGACTAGACGCACTGGGGTTTATATCCTGGACTAGACGCACTGGGCTTTATATCCTGGACTAGATACACTGGGCTTTATATCCTGGACGAGAAGCACTGGGTTTTATATCCTGGACTAGACGCACTGGGTTTTATATCCTCGACTAGATGCACTGGGCTTTATATCCTGGACGAGAAGCACTGGGTTTTTTATCCTGGACTAGATGCACTGGGCTTTTTATCCTGGACTAGATGCACTGGGCTTTATATCCTGGACTAGATGCACTGGGCTTTATATCCTGGACTAGATGCACTGGGCTTTATATCCTGGACTAGATGCACTGGGCTTTATATCCTGGACTAGACGTAGTGGTCTTTATATCCTGGACTAGATGTACTAGGTTTTATATCCTGGACTAGACGCACTGGGCTTTATATCCTGGACTAGATGCACTGGGCTTTATATCCTGGACTAGATGCACTGGAATTTATATCCTGGACTAGACGCACTGGGCTTTATATCCTGGACTAGATGCACTGGGCTTTATATCCTGGACTAGACGCACTGGGATTTATATCCTGTACTAGATGCACTGGGCTTTATATTGTGTACTAGACGCACTGGGCTTTATATCCTGGACTAGACACACTGGGCTTTATATCCTGGACTAGATACACTGGGCTTTATATCCTGGACTAGATGCACTGGGCTTTATATCGTTGACTAGATGCACTGGGCTTTATATCCTGGACTAGATGCACTGGGCTTTATATCCTGGACTAGATGCACTGGGCTTTATATCCTGGACTAGACGCACTGGGCTTTATATCCTGGACTAGACGCACTGGGCTTTATATCCTGGACTCGATGCACTGGGCTTTATATCCTGGACTAGATGCACTGGGCTTTATATACTGGACTAGATGCACTGGGCATTATATACTGGACTAGATGCACTGGGCATTTTATACTGGACTAGACGAACTGGGCTTTATATCCTGGATAGATGCACAGGCTTTATATCATGGACTAGATGCGCTGGGCATTATATACTGGACTAGACCCACTGGGCTTTATATCCAGGACCTGATGCACTGGGCTTTATATCCAGGACCAGATGCACTGGGCTTTATATCGTGGACTAGATGCACTGGGCTTTATATCCTGGACTAGATGCACTGGGCTTTATATCCTAACTAGACGCACTATGTTTTATATCCTAGACTAGACGCACTGGGCCTTATATCCTGGATTAGACGCAGTGGTCTTTCTATCCTGGAGTAGATACACTGGGCTTTATATCCTGGACTAGATGCACAGGGATTTCTATTGTGGACTAGACGCTGTGGTCTTTATATCCTGGACTAGACGCTGTGGTCTTTGTATCCTGGACTAGATGCACTGGGCATTATACACTGGACTAGATGCACTGGGCTTTATATGGTGGATTAGACGCACTGGGCTTTATATCGTGGACTAGATGCACTGGGCATTATATCCTGGACTGGAAGCAATGGGCTTTATATCCTGGACTGGACGCACTGGGCTTTATATCCTGGACTAGATGCACTGGGCTTTATATCCTGGACAAGACGCACTGGGCTTTATATCCCGGACTAGACACACTGGGCTTTATATCCAGGACCAGATGCACTAGGCTTTATATACCGGACTAGATGCACTGGGCTTTATATACTGGACTAGATGCACTGGGCTTTATATACTGGACTAGATGCGCTGGGCTTTATATCCAGGACCAGATGCACTGGGCTTTATATACTGAACTAGATGCAGTGGGCTTTATATCCTGGACTAGACGCACTGGGCTTTATATCCTGGACTCGATGCACTGGGCTTTATATCCTGGACTAGATGCACTGGGCTTTATATACTGGACTAGATGCACTGGGCATTATATACTGGACTTGATGCACTGGGCATTATATACTGGACTAGATGCACTGGGCTTTATATCCTGGACTAGATACACTGGGCTTTATATCCTGGACGAGAAGCACTGGGTTTTATATCCTGGACTAGACGCACTGGGTTTTATATCCTCGACTAGATGCACTGGGCTTTATATCCTGGACGAGAAGCACTGGGTTTTTTATCCTGGACTAGATGCACTGGGCTTCTTATCGTGGACTAGACGCACTGGGCTTTATATCCTGGACTAGATGCACTGGGCTTTATATCCTGGACTAGATGCACTGGGCTTTATATCCTGGACTAGATGCACTGGGCTTTATATCCTGGACTAGACGTAGTGGTCTTTATATCCTGGACTAGATGTACTAGGTTTTATATCCTGGACTAGACGCACTGGGCTTTATATCCTGGACTAGATGCACTGGGCTTTATATCCTGGACTAGATGCACTGGAATTTATATCCTGGACTAGACGCACTGGGCTTTATATCCTGGACTAGATGCACTGGGCTTTATATCCTGGACTAGACGCACTGGGATTTATATCCTGTACTAGATGCACTGGGCTTTATATTGTGTACTAGACGCACTGGGCTTTATATCCTGGACTAGACACACTGGGCTTTATATCCTGGACTAGATACACTGGGCTTTATATCCTGGACTAGATGCACTGGGCTTTATATCGTTGACTAGATGCACTGGGCTTTATATCCTGGACTAGATGCACTGGGCTTTATATCCTGGACTAGATGCACTGGGCTTTATATCCTGGACTAGACGCACTGGGCTTTATATCCTGGACTAGACGCACTGGGCTTTATATCCTGGACTCGATGCACTGGGCTTTATATCCTGGACTAGATGCACTGGGCTTTATATACTGGACTAGATGCACTGGGCATTATATACTGGACTAGATGCACTGGGCATTATATACTGGACTAGATGCACTGGGCATTTTATACTGGACTAGACGAACTGGGCTTTATATCCTGGATAGATGCACAGGCTTTATATCATGGACTAGATGCGCTGGGCATTATATACTGGACTAGACCCACTGGGCTTTATATCCAGGACCTGATGCACTGGGCTTTATATCCAGGACCAGATGCACTGGGCTTTATATCGTGGACTAGATGCACTGGGCTTTATATCCTGGACTAGATGCACTGGGCTTTATATCCTAACTAGACGCACTATGTTTTATATCCTAGACTAGACGCACTGGGCCTTATATCCTGGATTAGACGCAGTGGTCTTTCTATCCTGGAGTAGATACACTGGGCTTTATATCCTGGACTAGATGCACAGGGATTTATATTGTGGACTAGACGCTGTGGTCTTTATATCCTGGACTAGACGCTGTGGTCTTTGTATCCCGGACTAGATGCACTGGGCATTATACACTGGACTAGATGCACTGGGCTTTATATGGTGGATTAGACGCACTGACCTTTATATCCTGGATGAGACGCACTGGGCTTTATATCGTGGACTAGATGCACTGGGCTTTATATCGTGGACTAGATGCACTGGGCTTTATATCCTGGACTAGATGCACTGGGCTTTATATCCTAACTAGATGCACAGGGATTTATATTGTGGACTAGACGCTGTGGTCTTTATATCCTGGACTAGACGCTGTGGTCTTTGTATCCCGGACTAGATGCACTGGGCATTATACACTGGACTAGATGCACTGGGCTTTATATGGTGGATTAGACGCACTGACCTTTATATCCTGGATGAGACGCACTGGGCTTTATATCGTGGACTAGATGCACTGGGCTTTATATCGTGGACTAGACGCACTGGGCTTTATATGGTGGACTAGATGCACTGGGCTTTATATCCTGGATAGATGCACTGGGCTTTATATACTGGATTAGATGCACTGGGCATTATATACTGGACTAGAGGCACTGGGCTTTATATCCTGGATAGATGCACTGGGCTTTATATACTGGATTAGATGCAATGGGCTTTATATACTGGACTAGATGCACTGGGCTTTATATCCAGGATTGTTGCACTGGGCTTTATATACTGGATTAGATGCACTGGGCATTATATACTGGACTAGACGCACTGGGCATTATATACTGGACTAGAGGCACTGGACATTATATCCTGGACTAGACGCACTGGGCTTTATATCCTGGACTAGATGCACTCAACATAGAACATAGAACATAGAACAGTACAGCACAGTACAGGCCCTTCGGCCCTCGATGTTGTGCCGAGCATTGTCCGAGACCAAGATCAAGCTATCACACTCCCTATCACTCTGGTGTGCTCCATGTGCTTATCCAATAACCGCTTGAAAGTTCCTAAAGTGTCCGACTCCACTATCACAGCAGGCAGTCCATTCCACACCCCAACCACTCTCTGAGTAAAGAATCTACCTCGGACATCCCTTCTATATCTCCCCCCATGCACCTTATAGTTATGCCCCCTTGTAACAGCTGCCTCTACCCGAGGAAATAGTCTCTGAACATCCACTCTATCTATCCCCCTCATCATCTTATAAACCTCTATTAAGTCGCCTCTCATCCTCCTCCGCTCTAAAGAGAAAAGCCCCAACTCCCTCAATCTTTCCTCATAAGACCTCCCCCCCAAACCAGGCAGCATCCTGGTAAATCTCCTTTGCACTCTTTCCAATGCTTCCACGTCCTTCCTATAGTGAGGTGACCAGAACTGCACACAATATTCCAAATGTGGTCTCACCAAGGTCCTGTACAGTTGCAGCATAACCTCACGGTTCTTAAACTCAAACCCTCTGTTAATAAACGCCAACACACCATAGGCCTTCTTTACTGCTCTATCCACTTGAGTGGCAACCTTCAGAGATCTGTGGATATGAACCCCCAGATCCCTCTGCTCCTCCACGTTCCTCAGAACCCTGCCGTTGACCCTGTAATCCTTATTCAAATTTGCCCTACCAAAATGAATCACCTCGCACTTATCAGGGTTAAATTCCATCTGCCATTTTTCGGCCCAGCTCTGCATCCTATCAATGTCTCTTTGCAGCCTACAACTGCCCTCCACCTCATCCACTACTCCACCAATCTTGGTGTCATCAGCAAATTTACTGATCCACCCTTCAGTCCCCTCCTCCAAGTCATTGATAAAAATCACAAACAGCAGAGGACCCAGCACCGACCCCTGTGGCACACCGCTGGTAACTGGTCTCCAGTCCGAAAATTTTCCATCCACCACCACCCTCTGCCTTCTATGAGATAGCCAGTTACTTATCCAATCGGCCAAATTTCCCTCTATCCCACAACTCCTTACTTTCTTCATGAGCCGACCATGGGGAACCTTATCAAACGCCTTACTAAAATCCATGTATACGACATCAACTGCTCTACCTTCATCTACACACTTAGTTACCTCCTCAAAGAATTCAATCAAATTTGTTAGGCAAGACTTACCCTTCACGAATCCGTGTTGACTATCCCTGATTAAGTTGCCCCTTTCCAAATGGTCATAAATCCTATCCCTCAGGACCTTTTCCATTATCTTACCAACCACCGAAGTAAGACTAACCGGCCTATAATTACCAGGGTCATTCCTATTTCCTTTCTTGAAGAGAGGAACAACATTCGCCACTCTCCAGTCCTCTGGCACCATCCCCGTGGACAGTGAGGACCCAAAGATCAAAGCCAGAGGCTCTGCAATCTCCTCCCTTGCCTCCCAAAGAATCCTAGGATATATCCCATCTGGCCCAGGGGACTTATCGACCCTCAGGTTCTTCAAAATTGCTAAAACATCTTCCCTCAGAACATCTACCACCTCCAGCCTATCCACCTTTATCACACTCTCATCCTCAAGAACATGGCCCCTCTCCTCGGTGAACACTGACGAAAAGTATTCATTCATCACCTCTCCTATCTCTTCTGACTCCATGCACAAGTTCCCACTACTGTCCTTGACCGGCCCTACCCTCACCCTGGTCATTCTTTTATTTCTCACATAAGAGTAAAAAGCCTTGGGGTTTTTCTTGATCCGACCCGCCAAGGACTTCTCATGCCCCCTCCTAGCTCTCCTAAGCTCTTTTTTTAGCTCATTCCTTGCTACCTTGTACCCCTCAATCGACCCAACTGAACCTTGTTTTCTCATCCTTACATACGCTTCCTTTTTCCTCTTGACTAGACATTCAACCTCTTTTGTGAACCATGGTTCTCTCACTCGGCCATTTCCTCCCTGCCTGACAGGGACATACCTATCAAGGACACGCAGTAATTGCTCCATGAAAAAGCTCCACTTTTCGTTTGTGCCTTTCCCTGATAGTTTCTGTTCCCATCTTATACTCCCTAATTCTTGCCTAATCGCATCATAATTACCCCTCCCCCAATTATAAACCCTGCCCTGCCGTATGGCCCTATCCCTCTCCATTGCAATAGTGAAAGTTACCGAATTGTGGTCACTATCTCCAAAGTGCTCTCCCACATACAAATCAAACACTTGGCCCGGTTCATTACCCAGTACCAAATCCAACGTGGCCCCACCTCTTGTCGGCCTATCCACATATTGTGTCAGGAAACCCTCCTGCACACACTCGGCTTTATATACTGGACTAGAGGCACTGGGCATTATATACTGGACTAGATGCACTGGGCTTTATATCCTGGACTAGATGCACTGGGATTTATATACTAGATTAGACGCACTGAGCTTTATATTCTGGACGAGATTCACAGGGCTTTATATCCTGGACTAGATGCACTGGGATTTATATACTAGATTAGAAGCACTGAGCTTTATATACTGGACTAGAGGCACTGGGCATTATATACTGGACTAGATGCACTGGGCTTTATATACTGGACTAGAGGCACTGGGCATTATATACTGGACTAGATGCACTGACCTTTTTTCATGGACTAGATGCACTGGGCTTTATATACTGGACTAGAGGCACTGGGCTTTATATACTGGACTAGACGCACTGACCTTTTTTTCATGGACTAGATGCACTGGGCTTTATATACTGGACTAGAGGCACTGGGCATTATATACTGGACTAGATGTACTGACCTTTTTTCATGGACTAGATGCACTGGGCTTTATATACTGGACTAGAGGCACTGGGCATTATATACTGGACTAGACGCACTGACCTTTTTTTCATGGACTAGATGCACTGGCTTCATATACTGGACTAGAGGCACTGGGCTTTATATACTGGACTAGAGGCACTGGGCTTTATATACTGGACTAGATGCACTGGGCTTTATATCCTGGACTAGATGCACTGGGCTTTATATCCTGGACTAGATGCACTGGGCTTTATATCCTGGACTAGATGCACTGGGCCTTATAATCTGGACTAGATGCACTGGGCCTTATAATCTGGACTAGATGCACTGGGCTTTATATCCAGGACTAGATGCACTGGGCTTTATATCCTGGACTAGATGCACTGGGTTTTATATCCTGGACTAGATGCACTGGGCCTTATAATCTGGTCTAGATGCACTCGGCCTTATAATCTGGACTAGATGCACTGGGCTTTATATCCAGGACTAGATGCACTGGGCTTTATATCCTGGACTAGATGCACTGGGTTTTATATCCTGGACTAGATGCACTGGGCTTTATGTCCTTGACTAAACGCAGTGGGCTTTATACCCTGGACTATACGACCTGGTTTTATATCCTGGACTAGTTGCACTGGGCTTTATATCGTGGACTAGACGCACTGGGCATAATATACTGGAGTAGACACAATCGGCTTTATATCCTGGACTAGACGCAGTGGTCTTTATATCCTGGATGAGACGCACTGGGCATTATATACTGGACTACAGGCACTGGGCTTTATATGGTGGACTACACGCACTGGGCTTTATATCCTGGACTAGATGCACTCGGCTTTATATACTGGACTAGAGGCACTGGGCATTATATACTGGACGAGATGCACTGGGCTTTATATCCTGGACTAGATGCACTGGGCCTTATAATCTGGACTAGATGCACTGACCAATTTTTCATGGACTAGATGCACTGGGCTTTATATACTGGACTAGAGGCACTGGGCATTATATCCTGGACTAGATACATTGAGCTTTATATCCTGGACTAGATGCACTGGGCCTTATAATCTGGACTAGTTGCACTGGGCTTTATATCCAGGACTAGATGCACTGGGCTTACATCCTGGACTAGAGGCACTGGGCTTTATATCCTGGCCTAGATGCACTGGGCTTTATATCCTGGACTAGATGCACAGGGCTTTATATCCTGGAATAGACGCACAGGGCTTTATTTTCTGGACTAGATGCACTGGGCCTTATATCCTGGACTAGATGCACTGGGCTTTATATCCTGGACTAGATGCACAGGGCTTTATATCCAGGACTAGATGCCCTGGGCTTTATATGGTGGACTAGATGCACTGGGCTTTATATCGTGGACTAGACGCACTGGGCATAATATACTGGAGTAGACACAATCGGCTTTATATCCTGGACTAGACGCAGTGGTCTTTATATCCTGGATGAGACGCACTGGGCATTATATACTGGACTAGAGGCACTGGACTTTATATCCTGGACTAGATGCACTGGGCTTTATATGGTGGACTACACGCACTGGGCTTTATATCCTGGACTAGATGCACTCGGCTTTATATACTGGGCTAGAGGCACTGGGCATTATATACTGGACTAGATGCACTGGGCTTTATATCCTGGACTAGATGCACTGTGCCTTATCTACTGGACTAGATGCACTATGATTTATATCGTGGACTAGACGCACAATGTTTTATATGCTGGACTAGATGCACCGGGATTTATATACTAGATTAGAAGCACTGAGCTTTATATCCTGGATGAGACGCACTGGGCTTTATATCGTGGACTAGACGCAGTGGTCTTTAGATCCTGGACTAGACGACCTGGGCTTTATATCCTGGACTAGATGCACTGGGCCTTATATCGTGGACTAGACGCACTGGGCTTTATATGGTGGACTAGATGCACTGGGCTTTATATCCTGGATAGATGCACTGGGCTTTATATACTGGATTAGATGCACTGGGCATTATATACTGGACTAGAGGCACGGGGCTTTATATCCTGGATAGATGCACTGGGCTTTATATACTGGATTAGATGCAATGGGCTTTATATACTGGACTAGATGCACTGGGCTTTATATCCAGGATAGTTGCACTGGGCTTTATATACTGGACTAGATAAACTGGACTTTATATACTGGACTAGATGCACTGGGCTTTATATCCAGGATAGTTGCACTGGGCTTTATATACTGGACTAGATGCACTGGGCTTTATATCCTGCCCTAGATGCACTGGGATTTATATACCAGATTAGACGCACTGAGCTTTATATTCTGGACGAGATTCACAGGGCTTTATATCCTGGACTAGATGCACTGGGATTTATATACTAGATTAGAAGCACTGAGCTTTATATACTGGACTAGAGGCACTGGGCATTATATACTGGACGAGATGCACTGGGCTTTATATACTAGACTAGACGTACTGACCTTTTTTTCATGGACTAGACGCACTGGGCTTTATATACTGGACTAGAGGCACTGGGCATTATATACTGGACTAGATGCACTGACCTTTTTTCATGGACTAGATGCACTGGGCTTTATATACTTGACGAGAGGCACTGGGCTTTATATACTGGACTAGAGGCACTGGGCTTTATATACTGGACGAGATGCACTGGGCTTTATATCCTGGAGTAGATGCACTGGGCTTTATATACTGGACTAGAGGCACTGGGCTTTATATACTGGACGAGATGCACTGGGCTTTATATACTGGACTAGAGGCACTGGGCATTATATACTGGACTAGATGCACTGACCTTTTTTTCATGGACTAGATGCACTGGGCTTCATATATTGGACTAGAGGCACTGGGCTTTATATACTGGACTAGATGCACAGGGCTTTATATCCTGGACTAGATACACTGAGCTTTATATCCTGGACTAGATGCACTGGGCCTTATAATCTGGTCTAGATGCACTGGGCCTTATAATCTGGACTAGATGCACTGGGCTATATATCCAGGACTAGATGCACTGGGCTTTATATCCTGGACTAGATGCACTGGGTTTTATATCCTGGACTAGATGCACTGGGCTTTATGTCCTTGACTAAACGCAGTGGGCTTTATACCCTGGACTATACGACCTGGTTTTATATCCTGGACTAGTTGCACTGGGCTTTATATCGTTGACTAGATGCACTGGGCATAATATACTGGAGTAGACACAATCGGCTTTATATCCTGGACTAGACGCAGTGGTCTTTATATCCTGGATGAGACGCACTGGGCATTATATACTGGACTAGAGGCACTGGGCTTTATATGGTGGACTACACGCACTGGGCTTTATATCCAGGACTAAATGCACTCGGCTTTATATCCTGGCCTAGATGCACTGGGCTTTATATCCTGGACTAGATGCACTGGGCTTTATAACCTGGCCTAGATGCACTGGGCTTTATATCCTGGCCTAGATGCACTGGGCTTTATATCCTGGAATAGACGCACAGGGCTTTATTTTCTGGACTAGACGCACTGGGTTTTATATCCTGGACTAGATGTACTGGGCCTTATATCCTGGAATAGATGCACTGGGCTTTATATCCTGGCCTAGATGCACTGGGCTTTATATCCTGGAATAGATGCACTGGGCTTTATATCCTGGCCTAGATGCACTGGGCTTTATATCCTGGAATAGACGCACTGGGTTTTATATCCTGGACTAGACGAACTGGGCTTTATATGGTGGACTAGAGGCACTGGGCATAATATACTGGAGTAGACACAATTGGCATTATATCCTGGACTAGACGCAGTGGTCTTTATATCCTGGATGAGACGCACTGGGCATTATATACTGGACTAGAGGCACTGGACTTTATATCCTGGACTAGACGCACTGGGCTTTATATCCTGGACTAGATGCACTCGGCTTTATATACTGGACTAGAGGCACTGGGCATTATATACTGGACTAGATGCACTGGGCTTTATATCCTGGACTAGATGCACTGTGCCTTATATACTGGACTAGATGCACTATGATTTATATTGTGGACTAGACGCACAATGTTTTATATGCTGGACTAGATGCACTGGGATTTATATACTAGATTAGAAGCACTGAGCTTTATATCCTGGATGAGACGCACTGGGCTTTATATCGTGGACTAGACGCAGTGGTCTTTAGATCCTGGACTAGACGACCTGGGCTTTATATCCTGGACTAGATGCACTGGGCTTTATATCGTGGACTAGACGCACTGGGCTTTATATGGTGGACTAGATGCACTGGGCTTTATATACTGGATTAGATGCACTGGGATTATATACTGGACTAGATGCACTGGGCTTTATATCCAGGATTGTTGCACTGGGCTTTATATACTGGACTAGATAAACTGGACTGTATATACTGGACTAGATGCACAGGGCTTTATATCCAGGATAGTTGCACTGGGCTTTATATACTGGACTATATGCACTGGGCTTTATATCCTGCCCTAGATGCACTGGGATTTATATACTAGATTAGACGCACTGAGCTTTATATTCTGGACGAGATTCACAGGGCTTTATATCCTGGACTAGATGCACTGGGATTTATATACTAGTTTAGAAGCACTGAGCTTTATATACTGGATTAGAGGCACTGGGCATTATATACTGGACGAGATGCACTGAGCTTTATATACTGGACTAGAGGCACAGGGCTTTATATCCTGGACTAGATGCACTGGGATTTATATACTAGATTAGAAGCACTGAGCTTTATATACTGGACTAGAGGCACTGGGCTTTATATACTGGACTAGAGGCACTGGGCTTTATATACTGGACTAGACGCGCTGACCTTTTTTTCATGGACTAGATGCACTGGGCTTTATATACTGGACTAGAGGCACTGGGCATTATATACTGGACTAGATGCACTGACCATTTTTCATGGACTAGATGCACTAGGCTTTATATACTGGACTAGAGGCACTGGGCTTTATATACTGGACGAGATGCACTGGGCTTTATATCCTGGACTAGATGCACTGGGCCTTATAATCTGGACGAGATGCACTGACCTTTTTTTCATGGACTAGATGCACTGGGATTCATATACTGGACTAGAGGCACTGGGCTTTATATACTGGACTAGATGCACAGGGCTTTATATCCTGGACTAGATACACTGAGCTTTATATCCTGGACTAGATGCACTGGGCCTTATAATCTGGACTAGATGCACTGGGCTTTATATCCAGGACTAGATGCACTGGGCTTTATATCCTGGACTAGATAAACTGGGTTTTATATCCTGGACTAGATGCACTGGGCTTTATGTCCTTGACTAAACGCAGTGGGCTTTATACCCTGGACTATACGACCTGGTTTTATATCCTGGACTAGTTGCACTGGGCTTTATATCCTGGATTAGACGCACAGGGCTTTATATCTTGGACTAGATGCAGGGGGCTTTATATCCTGGACTAGATGCACTGGGCTTTATGTACTGGACGAGATGCACTGGACTTTATATCCTGGACTAGACACACTGGGCTTTATATCCTGGCCTAGACGCACTGGGCTTTATATCCTGGACTAGACGCACTGGGCTTTATATCCTGGCCTAGATGCACTGGGCTTTATGTCCTGGATTAGACGAAATTGAGAGGTCGCACAACACCAGGTTATAGTCCAACAGTTTTATTTTAAATCACAAGCTTTTGGAGTTAAAACTCCTTCGTCGGAGTTTTAACTCCGAAAGCTTGTGATTTAAAATAAAACTGTTGGACTATAACCTGGTGTTGTGCGACCTCTCAATTTTGTCCACCCCAGTCCAACACCGGCATCTCCGCATCTGGATTAGACGCACAGGGCTTTATATCCTGGACTAGATGCAGGGGGCTTTATATCCTGGACTAGATGCACTGGGATTTATATACTGGATTAGACGCACTGGGCTTTATATCCTGGACGAAACGCATTGGTCATGCTATCCTGGACTAGATGCACTGGGCTTTATATCCTGGACTAGACGCACTGGGCTTTATATCCTGGACTAGTTGCACGATGATTTATATCGTGGACTAGATGCACTGGGCTTTATACCCTGGACTGGACCCACTGGGCTTTATATCCGGGACGAGACACACTGGGCTTTAATTTCCTGGACTAGATGCAATGGGCTTTATATCCGGGGCTAGACGCTCTGGGCTTTATACCCTGTACTAGAGGCACTGGGCTTTATCTCCTGGGCTAGACACACTGGGTTTTATACCCTGGACTAGATGCACTGGGCATCATACACTGGACTAGACGCACTGTGCTTTATATCCTGGACGAGACGCATTGGGCTTTATATACTGGACTAGATGCACTGGGCTTTATATCCTGGACTAGATGCACTGGGCTTTATATCCTGGACTAGATGCAATGGGATTTATATCCTGGACTAGACGCTCTGGGCTTTATATCCGGGACTAGACGCACTGGGCTTTATATCGTGGACTAGACGCAGTGGTCTTTAGATCCTGGACTAGACGACCTGGGCTTTATATCCTGGACTAGATGCACTGGGCTTTATATCGTGGACTAGACGCACTGGGCTTTATATGGTGGACTAGATGCACTGGGCTTTATATACTGGATTAGATGCACTGGGATTATATACTGGACTAGATGCACTGGGCTTTATATCCAGGATTGTTGCACTGGGCTTTATATACTGGACTAGATAAACTGGACTGTATATACTGGACTAGATGCACAGGGCTTTATATCCAGGATAGTTGCACTGGGCTTTATATACTGGACTATATGCACTGGGCTTTATATCCTGCCCTAGATGCACTGGGATTTATATACTAGATTAGACGCACTGAGCTTTATATTCTGGACGAGATTCACAGGGCTTTATATCCTGGACTAGATGCACTGGGATTTATATACTAGTTTAGAAGCACTGAGCTTTATATACTGGATTAGAGGCACTGGGCATTATATACTGGACGAGATGCACTGAGCTTTATATACTGGACTAGAGGCACAGGGCTTTATATCCTGGACTAGATGCACTGGGATTTATATACTAGATTAGAAGCACTGAGCTTTATATACTGGACTAGAGGCACTGGGCTTTATATACTGGACTAGAGGCACTGGGCTTTATATACTGGACTAGACGCGCTGACCTTTTTTTCATGGACTAGATGCACTGGGCTTTATATACTGGACTAGAGGCACTGGGCATTATATACTGGACTAGATGCACTGACCATTTTTCATGGACTAGATGCACTAGGCTTTATATACTGGACTAGAGGCACTGGGCTTTATATACTGGACGAGATGCACTGGGCTTTATATCCTGGACTAGATGCACTGGGCCTTATAATCTGGACGAGATGCACTGACCTTTTTTTCATGGACTAGATGCACTGGGATTCATATACTGGACTAGAGGCACTGGGCTTTATATACTGGACTAGATGCACAGGGCTTTATATCCTGGACTAGATACACTGAGCTTTATATCCTGGACTAGATGCACTGGGCCTTATAATCTGGACTAGATGCACTGGGCTTTATATCCAGGACTAGATGCACTGGGCTTTATATCCTGGACTAGATAAACTGGGTTTTATATCCTGGACTAGATGCACTGGGCTTTATGTCCTTGACTAAACGCAGTGGGCTTTATACCCTGGACTATACGACCTGGTTTTATATCCTGGACTAGTTGCACTGGGCTTTATATCCTGGATTAGACGCACAGGGCTTTATATCTTGGACTAGATGCAGGGGGCTTTATATCCTGGACTAGATGCACTGGGCTTTATGTACTGGACGAGATGCACTGGACTTTATATCCTGGACTAGACACACTGGGCTTTATATCCTGGCCTAGACGCACTGGGCTTTATATCCTGGACTAGACGCACTGGGCTTTATATCCTGGCCTAGATGCACTGGGCTTTATGTCCTGGATTAGACGAAATTGAGAGGTCGCACAACACCAGGTTATAGTCCAACAGTTTTATTTTAAATCACAAGCTTTTGGAGTTAAAACTCCTTCGTCGGAGTTTTAACTCCGAAAGCTTGTGATTTAAAATAAAACTGTTGGACTATAACCTGGTGTTGTGCGACCTCTCAATTTTGTCCACCCCAGTCCAACACCGGCATCTCCGCATCTGGATTAGACGCACAGGGCTTTATATCCTGGACTAGATGCAGGGGGCTTTATATCCTGGACTAGATGCACTGGGATTTATATACTGGATTAGACGCACTGGGCTTTATATCCTGGACGAAACGCATTGGTCATGCTATCCTGGACTAGATGCACTGGGCTTTATATCCTGGACTAGACGCACTGGGCTTTATATCCTGGACTAGTTGCACGATGATTTATATTGTGGACTAGATGCACTGGGCTTTATACCCTGGACTGGACCCACTGGGCTTTATATCCGGGACGAGACACACTGGGCTTTAATTTCCTGGACTAGATGCAATGGGCTTTATATCCGGGGCTAGACGCTCTGGGCTTTATACCCTGTACTAGAGGCACTGGGCTTTATCTCCTGGGCTAGACACACTGGGTTTTATACCCTGGACTAGATGCACTGGGCATCATACACTGGACTAGACGCACTGTGCTTTATATCCTGGACGAGACGCATTGGGCTTTATATACTGGACTAGATGCACTGGGCTTTATATCCTGGACTAGATGCACTGGGCTTTATATCCTGGACTAGATGCAATGGGATTTATATCCTGGACTAGACGCTCTGGGCTTTATATCCGGGACTAGACGCACTGGGCTTTATATCCGGGACTAGACGCACTGGGCTTTATATCCTGGACTCGATGCAATGGGCTTTATATCCTGGGCTAGACACTCTGGGCTTTATACCCAGGACTAGACGCACCTGTCTTTATATCCTGGACTCGATGCACTGGGCTTTATATCCTAGACTACAAGCACTGGGCTTTATGTCCTGGATTAGACACACTGGACTTTAAGTCCTGGACAAGATGCACTGGACTTTATATCGTGTAATCGACATATTGGGCTTTATGTCCTGGACTAGATGCAAAGGGCATTATATACTGGACTAGATGCACTGGGCTTTATATCCTGGACTAGATGCACTGGGCTTTATATCCAGGACTTGATGCACTGGGCTTTATATCCTAGACTACATGCACTGGGCTTTATATCCTGGACTGGATGCACTGGGCTTTATATCCTGGACTGGATGCACTGGGCTTTATACCCTAGACTAGACTCTCTGGGCTTTATACCCTGGGCTAGATGCACTGGGCATTATACCCTGGACTAGATGCACTGGGCTTTATGCCCTGGACTAAATGCACTGGACATTATACCCTGGACTAGATGCACTGGGCTTGATTTCGTGGATTAGATGTATTGGGCTTTATATCCTGGACTAGATACACTGGGCATTATACACTGGACTAGATGCACTGGGTTTTATATCCTGGACAAGACGCATTGGGCTTTATAGAGTTATAGAGTTATACAGCACAGAAAGAGGCCCTTCGGCCCGTCGTGTCCGCGCCGGCGATCAAGCCCTGTCTATTCTAATCCCATTTTCCAGCACTTGGTCCATAGCCTTGTATGCTATGGCGTTTCAAGTGCTCATCTAAATGCTTCTTAAATGTTGTGAGGGTTCCTGCCTCTATCACCCTTTCAGGCAGTGAGTTCCAGTTTCCAACCACCTTCTGGGTGAAAATGTTTTTCCTCAAATCCCCTCTAAACCTCCTGCCCCTTACCTTGAAACTATGTCCCCTTGTTATTGACCCCTCTACTAAGGGGAAAAGTTCCTTTCTATCTACCCTATCTATGCCCCTCATAATTTTGTACACCTCAATCAGGTCCCCCCTCAGCCTTCTCTGCTCTAAGGAAAACAACCCCAGCCTGTCCAGTCTCTCTTCATAGCTGAAGCGCTCCAGTCCAGGTAACATCCTGGTGAATCTCCTCTGCACCCTCTCCGATGCAATCACATCCTTCCTATAGCGTGGCGACCAGAACTGCACACTGTATTCCAGCTGTTGCCTAACTAGCATTTTGTACAGCTCCATCATAACCTCCCTGCTCTTATATTCTATGCCTCAGCTAATGAAGACAAGTATCCCATATGCCTTCTTAACCACCTTATCTACCTGTCCTGCTGCCTTCAGGGATCTATTTACATGCACACCAAGGTCTCTCTGATGCTCTGTCCTTCCTAGGGGCCTACCATTCATTGTGTATTCCCTTGCCTTGTTAGTCCTGCCAAAATGCATCACCTCACACTTTTCAGGGTTAAATTCCATTTGCCACTGTTCTGCCCATCTGACCAACCCATCTATATCGTCCTGTAGCCTGAGGCTTCCCTCCTCGCTATTTACCACTCCACCAATTTTCGTGTCATCTGCGAACTTACTGATCATACCTCCTATATTCATATCTAAATCATTAATGTACACTACAAACAGCAAAGGACCCAGCACTATCCTGGACTAGATTCACTGCGCCTTATATCCTGGACTAGACGCACTGGGCTTTATATCCTGGACTAGATGTACTGGGCTTTATATCCTGGACTAGTTGTACTAGGTTTTAAAACCAGGACTAGACGCACTGGACTTTATATCCTGGACTAGACGCACCGGGTTTTATATGCTGGACTAGATGCACTGGTCTTTATATCCTGGACTAGAGGACCTGGGCTTTATATCCTGGACTAGATGCACTGGTCTTTATATCCTGGACTAGACGCACTGGGCTTTATATCCTAGACTAGACGCATTGGGCATTATATACTGGACTAGACGCACTGGGCTTTATATCCTGGACTGGATGCACTGGGCTTTATATCCTAGACTAGAAGCACTGGGCTTTATATCCTGGACAAAATGCACTGGGCTTTATACCCTGGACTAGACGCTCTGGGCTTTATACCCTGGACTAGACGCACTGGGTTTTATATCCTGGACTAGATGCACTGGGCTTAATATACTGGACTAGACGCACTGGTCTTTATATCCTGGACTAGAGGACCTGGGCTTTATATCCTGGACTAGATGCACTGGTCTTTATATCCTGGACTAGACGCACTGGGCTTTATATCCTGGACTAGACGCACTGGGCATTATATACTGGACTAGACGCACTGGGCTTTATATCCTGGACTGGATGCACTGGGCTTTATATCCTAGACTAGAAGCACTGGACTTTATGCCCTGGACAAAATGCACTGGACATTATACCCTGGACTAGATGCACTGGGCTTTATATCCTAGACTAGACGCACTGGGTTTTAGACCCTGGACTAGATGCACTGGGCATTATTCCCTGGACTAGATGCACTGGGCTTTATGCCCTGGACTAAATGCACTGGACATTTTACCCTGGACTAGATGCATTGGGCTTGATATCGTGGACTAGACGCATTGGGCTTTATAGCCTGGACTAGATGCACTGGGCATTATACACTGGACTAAATGCACTGGGCTTTATATCCTGGATGAGACGCATTGGGCTTTATAGAGTGATAGAGTCATAGAGTTATACAGCACAGAAAGAGGCCCTTCTGTCCGTTGTGTCTGCGCCGGCCATCAAGCCCTGTCTATTCTAATCCCATTTCCCAGCACTTGGTCCGTAGTCTTGTATGCTATGGCGTTTCAAGTGCTCATCTAAATGCTTCTTGAATGTTGTGAGGGTTCCTGCCTCTACCACCCTTTCACAAGTGAGTTCCAGATGCCAACCACCTTCTGGGTGAAAAAGTTTTTCCTCAAATCCCCTCTAAACCTCCTGCCTCTAACCTTGAAACTATGTCCCCTGGTTATTGACCCCTCTACTAAGGGGAAAAGTTCCTTTCTATCTACCCTATCTATGCCCCTCATAATTTTGTACACCTCAAACAGGTCCCCCCTCAGCCTTCTCTGCTCTAAGGAAAACAAGTCCAGCCTGTCCAGTCTCTCTTCATAGCTGAAGCGCTCCAGCCCAGGTAACATCCTGGTGAATCTCCTCTGCCTCCTCTCCAATGCAATCACATCCTTCCTATAGTGTGGCGACCAGGACTGCACACAGTATTCCAGCTGTGGCCTAACTAGCGTTTTGTACAGCTCCATCATAACCTCCCTGCTTTTATATTCTATGCCTCAGCTAATGAAGGCAAGTATCCCATATGCCTTCTTAACCACCTTATCTACCTGTCCTGCTGCCTTCGGGGATCTATTTACATGCACACCAAGGTCTCTCTGATTCTCTGTCCTTCCTAGGGTCCTACCAATCATTGTGTATTCCCTTGCCTTGTTAGTCCTCCCAAAATGCATCACCTCACACTTTTCAGGGTTAAATTCCATTTGCCTCTGTTCTGCCCATCTGACCAACCCATCTATATCGCCCTGTAGCCTGAGGCTTCCCTCCTCGCTATTTACCACTCCATCAATTTTCATGTCATCTGCGAACTTACTGATCATACCTCCTATATTCATATCTAAATCATTAATGTACACTACAAACAGCAAAGGACCCAGCACTATCCTGGACTAGATGCACTGGGCTTTATGTCCTGGACTAGATGCACTGGGCTTTATATACTGGAGTAGACACAAAGGGCTTTATATCCTGGACTAGACGCACTGGTCTTTATATCCTGGACTAGACGACCTGGGCTTTATATCCTGGACTAGATGCACTGGGCTTTATATCCTGGACTCGACGACCTGGGCTTTATATCCTGGACTAGATGCAGTGGGCTTTATATCCTGGACTAGATGCACTGGGCTTTATACCCAGGACTGGACGACCTGGGCTTTATATCCTGGCCTAGACGCCACTGGTCTTTATATACTGGACTAGACGACCTGGGCATTATATCCTGGACTGGATGCACTGAGCTTTATATCCTGGACTAGATGCACTGGGCTTTATATCCTGGACTAGACGCTCTGGGCTTTATATCCTGGACTAGACGCTCTGGGCTTTATATCCTGGACTAGACGCTCTGGGCTTTATATCCTGGACTAGACGCTCTGGGCTTTATATCCTGGACTAGACGCTCTAGGCTTTATATCCTGGACTAGACGCACTGGGCTTTATTGCCTGGACTAGACGCACTGGGCTTTATATCCTAGACTAGACTCACTGGGCTTCATATCCTGGACTAGATGCACTGGGCTTTATATCCTGGACTAGACGCTCTGGGCTTTATATCCTGGACTAGACGCTCTAGGCTTTATATCCTGGACTAGACGCTCTGGGCTTTATATCCTGGACTAGACGCTCTAGGCTTTATATCCTGGACTAGACGCACTGGGCTTTATTGCCTGGACTAGACGCACTGGGCTTTATATCCTGGACTAGATGCACTGGGCTTTATATCCGGGACTAGACGCACTGGGCTTTATATCCTGGACTAGAAACACTGGGCTTTATATCTGTTTTATAAATATATTAAGAGTAAGAGGAGAACTAAAGAAAGTGTAGGGCCTATTAGAGATCATGAGGGTAATCTGTGTGTGGAGGCCCGAGATGTCGGTAGGGTTCTTAATGAATACTTTGCGTCTGTTTTCACAAAGGAGAGGGGCGAAGCAGACATTGCTATCGGGGGGGGAGGTGTCTGAAATATTAGATGAAATAAACATAGTGAGAGAGGAATTATTAAGGGGTTTAGCAGCTTTAAAAGTGGATAAATCCCCAGACGCGGATGAAATGTATCCCAGGCTGTTAAGCGAAGCAAAAGAGGAAATAGCAGAGGCCCTGACCATCATTTTCCAATCCTCTCTGGCTTCAGGTGTGGTGCCGGAGGACTGGAGGACTGCTAATGTGGTACTCTTGTTTAAAAAGGGAGAAAAGGATAGACCGAGTAATTACAAGCCAGTCAGCCTAACCTCGGTGGTGGGAAAACTATTGGAAAGAATTCTGAAGAACAGGATAAATCTTCATTTAGAAAGACACGGATTAATCAAGGATAGTCAGCACGGATTTGTTAAAGGAAGGTCGTGTCTGACAAACTGATTGAATTTTTTGAGGAGGTAACAAGGAGGGTAGATGAGGGTAGTGCATTTGGATAGTGTATATGGACTTTAGCAAGGCTTTTGATAAGGTTCCACATGGCAGACTGGTCACGAAGTTAAAAGCCCATGGGATCCAGGGCAAAGTGTCAAGTTGGATTCAAAACTGGCTCGGAGACAGGAAGCAGAGGGTAATGGTTGATGGGTGTTTTTGTGACTGGAAGGCTGTTTCCAGTGGGGTCCCGCAGGGCTCAGTACTAGGTCCCTTGCTTTTTGTGGTATATATCAACGATCTTGACTTGAATATAGTGGGTATGATTAAGAAGTCTGCAGATGATACTAAAATCGACTGTGTGGTTGATACTGAAGAAGGAAGCTGTAGGCTGCAGGAAGATATCAATAAATTGGTCAGTTGGACAGAACAGGGCAAATAGAATTCAATCAAGAGAAGTGTGAGGTAATGCATTTGAGGAGGGCTAACAAGGAAAGGGAATACACATTAAATGGTAGGACACTGAGTAGTGTAGAGGAACAAAGGGACCTTTGAGTGCATGTCCACAGATCCCTGAAGGTAGCAGGCCAAGTAGATAAGGTGGTTAAGAAGGCATACGGAATGCTTGCCTTTATTAGCCGTGGCATAGAATACAAGAGCAGGGGGGTTATGCTTCAACTGTATAAAACACTAGTTAGGCCTCAGCTAGAGTACTGCGTGCTGTTCTGGTCACCACATTACAGGAAAGATGTGATTGCACTAGAGAGGGTACAGAGGAGATTTACAAGAATGTTGCCGGGAGTAGAGAATTTTAGCTATGAGGAAAGACTGGATAGGCTGGGTTTGTTTTCCTTGGAACAGAGGAGGCTGAGGGGAGACCTTATTGAGGTGTATAAAATTATGAGGGGCCTAGATAAAGTGGATAGTAAGGACCTATTTCCCTTAGCAGAGGGGTCAAAAACCAGGGGGCACAGATTTAAAATAATTGGGGGAAGGTTTGGAGGGGATTTGAGGGGAAATTTCTTCACCCAGAGGGTTGTGGGGGTCTGGAACTCACTGCCTGAAAGGGTGGTAGAGGTAGGAACCCTAACCACATTTAAAAAGTACTTGGATGTGCACTTGGGATGCTCTAACCTGCAGGGCTATGGACCAAGAGCTGGGAAGTGGGATTAGGCTGGATAGCTCTTTGTTGGCCGGCGCGGACGCAATGGGCCGAAATGGCCTCCTTCCGTGCTGTAACTTTCTATGATTCTATGATTCTATATCCTGGATTAGACACACTGGGCCTTATGTCCTGGACTAGATGCACTGGGCTTTATATCCAGGACTAGATGCACTGGGCTTTATATCCTGGACTAGATGCACTGGGCTTTATATCCTGGACTAGACCCAATGAGCTTTATATCCTGGACTAGGTGCACTGGGCTTTATATCCTGGACTAGACACACTGGGCTTTATATCCTGGACTAGACCCAATGGGCTTTATATCCTGGACTAGATGCACTGGGCTTTATATCTTGGATTAGATGCACTGGGCTTTATATCATGGACTAGACCCAATGGGCTTTATATCCTGGATTAGATGGACTGGGCTTTATATTCTGGTCTGGATGCACTGGGCTTAATATCCTGGACTAGATGCACTGGGCTTTATATCCAGGACTTGATGCACTGGGCTTTATATCCTAGACTACATGCACTGGGCTTTATATCCTGGACTGGATGCACTGGGCTTTATATCCTGGACTGGATGCACTGGGCTTTATACCCTAGACTAGACTCTCTGGGCTTTATACCCTGGGCTAGATGCACTGGGCATTATACCCTGGACTAGATGCACTGGGCTTTATGCCCTGGACTAAATGCACTGGACATTATACCCTGGACTAGATGCACTGGGCTTGATTTCGTGGATTAGATGTATTGGGCTTTATATCCTGGACTAGATACACTGGGCATTATACACTGGACTAGATGCACTGGGTTTTATATCCTGGACAAGACGCATTGGGCTTTATAGAGTTATAGAGTTATACAGCACAGAAAGAGGCCCTTCGGCCCGTCGTGTCCGCGCCGGCGATCAAGCCCTGTCTATTCTAATCCCATTTTCCAGCACTTGGTCCATAGCCTTGTATGCTATGGCGTTTCAAGTGCTCATCTAAATGCTTCTTAAATGTTGTGAGGGTTCCTGCCTCTATCACCCTTTCAGGCAGTGAGTTCCAGTTTCCAACCACCTTCTGGGTGAAAATGTTTTTCCTCAAATCCCCTCTAAACCTCCTGCCCCTTACCTTGAAACTATGTCCCCTTGTTATTGACCCCTCTACTAAGGGGAAAAGTTCCTTTCTATCTACCCTATCTATGCCCCTCATAATTTTGTACACCTCAATCAGGTCCCCCCTCAGCCTTCTCTGCTCTAAGGAAAACAACCCCAGCCTGTCCAGTCTCTCTTCATAGCTGAAGCGCTCCAGTCCAGGTAACATCCTGGTGAATCTCCTCTGCACCCTCTCCGATGCAATCACATCCTTCCTATAGCGTGGCGACCAGAACTGCACACTGTATTCCAGCTGTTGCCTAACTAGCATTTTGTACAGCTCCATCATAACCTCCCTGCTCTTATATTCTATGCCTCAGCTAATGAAGACAAGTATCCCATATGCCTTCTTAACCACCTTATCTACCTGTCCTGCTGCCTTCAGGGATCTATTTACATGCACACCAAGGTCTCTCTGATGCTCTGTCCTTCCTAGGGGCCTACCATTCATTGTGTATTCCCTTGCCTTGTTAGTCCTGCCAAAATGCATCACCTCACACTTTTCAGGGTTAAATTCCATTTGCCACTGTTCTGCCCATCTGACCAACCCATCTATATCGTCCTGTAGCCTGAGGCTTCCCTCCTCGCTATTTACCACTCCACCAATTTTCGTGTCATCTGCGAACTTACTGATCATACCTCCTATATTCATATCTAAATCATTAATGTACACTACAAACAGCAAAGGACCCAGCACTATCCTGGACTAGATTCACTGCGCCTTATATCCTGGACTAGACGCACTGGGCTTTATATCCTGGACTAGATGTACTGGGCTTTATATCCTGGACTAGTTGTACTAGGTTTTAAAACCAGGACTAGACGCACTGGACTTTATATCCTGGACTAGACGCACCGGGTTTTATATGCTGGACTAGATGCACTGGTCTTTATATCCTGGACTAGAGGACCTGGGCTTTATATCCTGGACTAGATGCACTGGTCTTTATATCCTGGACTAGACGCACTGGGCTTTATATCCTAGACTAGACGCATTGGGCATTATATACTGGACTAGACGCACTGGGCTTTATATCCTGGACTGGATGCACTGGGCTTTATATCCTAGACTAGAAGCACTGGGCTTTATATCCTGGACAAAATGCACTGGGCTTTATACCCTGGACTAGACGCTCTGGGCTTTATACCCTGGACTAGACGCACTGGGTTTTATATCCTGGACTAGATGCACTGGGCTTAATATACTGGACTAGACGCACTGGTCTTTATATCCTGGACTAGAGGACCTGGGCTTTATATCCTGGACTAGATGCACTGGTCTTTATATCCTGGACTAGACGCACTGGGCTTTATATCCTGGACTAGACGCACTGGGCATTATATACTGGACTAGACGCACTGGGCTTTATATCCTGGACTGGATGCACTGGGCTTTATATCCTAGACTAGAAGCACTGGACTTTATGCCCTGGACAAAATGCACTGGACATTATACCCTGGACTAGATGCACTGGGCTTTATATCCTAGACTAGACGCACTGGGTTTTAGACCCTGGACTAGATGCACTGGGCATTATTCCCTGGACTAGATGCACTGGGCTTTATGCCCTGGACTAAATGCACTGGACATTTTACCCTGGACTAGATGCATTGGGCTTGATATCGTGGACTAGACGCATTGGGCTTTATAGCCTGGACTAGATGCACTGGGCATTATACACTGGACTAAATGCACTGGGCTTTATATCCTGGATGAGACGCATTGGGCTTTATAGAGTGATAGAGTCATAGAGTTATACAGCACAGAAAGAGGCCCTTCTGTCCGTTGTGTCCGCGCCGGCCATCAAGCCCTGTCTATTCTAATCCCATTTCCCAGCACTTGGTCCGTAGTCTTGTATGCTATGGCGTTTCAAGTGCTCATCTAAATGCTTCTTGAATGTTGTGAGGGTTCCTGCCTCTACCACCCTTTCACAAGTGAGTTCCAGATGCCAACCACCTTCTGGGTGAAAAAGTTTTTCCTCAAATCCCCTCTAAACCTCCTGCCTCTAACCTTGAAACTATGTCCCCTGGTTATTGACCCCTCTACTAAGGGGAAAAGTTCCTTTCTATCTACCCTATCTATGCCCCTCATAATTTTGTACACCTCAAACAGGTCCCCCCTCAGCCTTCTCTGCTCTAAGGAAAACAAGTCCAGCCTGTCCAGTCTCTCTTCATAGCTGAAGCGCTCCAGCCCAGGTAACATCCTGGTGAATCTCCTCTGCCTCCTCTCCAATGCAATCACATCCTTCCTATAGTGTGGCGACCAGGACTGCACACAGTATTCCAGCTGTGGCCTAACTAGCGTTTTGTACAGCTCCATCATAACCTCCCTGCTTTTATATTCTATGCCTCAGCTAATGAAGGCAAGTATCCCATATGCCTTCTTAACCACCTTATCTACCTGTCCTGCTGCCTTCGGGGATCTATTTACATGCACACCAAGGTCTCTCTGATTCTCTGTCCTTCCTAGGGTCCTACCAATCATTGTGTATTCCCTTGCCTTGTTAGTCCTCCCAAAATGCATCACCTCACACTTTTCAGGGTTAAATTCCATTTGCCTCTGTTCTGCCCATCTGACCAACCCATCTATATCGCCCTGTAGCCTGAGGCTTCCCTCCTCGCTATTTACCACTCCATCAATTTTCATGTCATCTGCGAACTTACTGATCATACCTCCTATATTCATATCTAAATCATTAATGTACACTACAAACAGCAAAGGACCCAGCACTATCCTGGACTAGATGCACTGGGCTTTATGTCCTGGACTAGATGCACTGGGCTTTATATACTGGAGTAGACACAAAGGGCTTTATATCCTGGACTAGACGCACTGGTCTTTATATCCTGGACTAGACGACCTGGGCTTTATATCCTGGACTAGATGCACTGGGCTTTATATCCTGGACTCGACGACCTGGGCTTTATATCCTGGACTAGATGCAGTGGGCTTTATATCCTGGACTAGATGCACTGGGCTTTATACCCAGGACTGGACGACCTGGGCTTTATATCCTGGCCTAGACGCCACTGGTCTTTATATACTGGACTAGACGACCTGGGCATTATATCCTGGACTGGATGCACTGAGCTTTATATCCTGGACTAGATGCACTGGGCTTTATATCCTGGACTAGACGCTCTGGGCTTTATATCCTGGACTAGACGCTCTGGGCTTTATATCCTGGACTAGACGCTCTGGGCTTTATATCCTGGACTAGACGCTCTGGGCTTTATATCCTGGACTAGACGCTCTAGGCTTTATATCCTGGACTAGACGCACTGGGCTTTATTGCCTGGACTAGACGCACTGGGCTTTATATCCTAGACTAGACTCACTGGGCTTCATATCCTGGACTAGATGCACTGGGCTTTATATCCTGGACTAGACGCTCTGGGCTTTATATCCTGGACTAGACGCTCTAGGCTTTATATCCTGGACTAGACGCTCTGGGCTTTATATCCTGGACTAGACGCTCTAGGCTTTATATCCTGGACTAGACGCACTGGGCTTTATTGCCTGGACTAGACGCACTGGGCTTTATATCCTGGACTAGATGCACTGGGCTTTATATCCGGGACTAGACGCACTGGGCTTTATATCCTGGACTAGAAACACTGGGCTTTATATCTGTTTTATAAATATATTAAGAGTAAGAGGAGAACTAAAGAAAGTGTAGGGCCTATTAGAGATCATGAGGGTAATCTGTGTGTGGAGGCCCGAGATGTCGGTAGGGTTCTTAATGAATACTTTGCGTCTGTTTTCACAAAGGAGAGGGGCGAAGCAGACATTGCTATCGGGGGGGGAGGTGTCTGAAATATTAGATGAAATAAACATAGTGAGAGAGGAATTATTAAGGGGTTTAGCAGCTTTAAAAGTGGATAAATCCCCAGACGCGGATGAAATGTATCCCAGGCTGTTAAGCGAAGCAAAAGAGGAAATAGCAGAGGCCCTGACCATCATTTTCCAATCCTCTCTGGCTTCAGGTGTGGTGCCGGAGGACTGGAGGACTGCTAATGTGGTACTCTTGTTTAAAAAGGGAGAAAAGGATAGACCGAGTAATTACAAGCCAGTCAGCCTAACCTCGGTGGTGGGAAAACTATTGGAAAGAATTCTGAAGAACAGGATAAATCTTCATTTAGAAAGACACGGATTAATCAAGGATAGTCAGCACGGATTTGTTAAAGGAAGGTCGTGTCTGACAAACTGATTGAATTTTTTGAGGAGGTAACAAGGAGGGTAGATGAGGGTAGTGCATTTGGATAGTGTATATGGACTTTAGCAAGGCTTTTGATAAGGTTCCACATGGCAGACTGGTCACGAAGTTAAAAGCCCATGGGATCCAGGGCAAAGTGTCAAGTTGGATTCAAAACTGGCTCGGAGACAGGAAGCAGAGGGTAATGGTTGATGGGTGTTTTTGTGACTGGAAGGCTGTTTCCAGTGGGGTCCCGCAGGGCTCAGTACTAGGTCCCTTGCTTTTTGTGGTATATATCAACGATCTTGACTTGAATATAGTGGGTATGATTAAGAAGTCTGCAGATGATACTAAAATCGACTGTGTGGTTGATACTGAAGAAGGAAGCTGTAGGCTGCAGGAAGATATCAATAAATTGGTCAGTTGGACAGAACAGGGCAAATAGAATTCAATCAAGAGAAGTGTGAGGTAATGCATTTGAGGAGGGCTAACAAGGAAAGGGAATACACATTAAATGGTAGGACACTGAGTAGTGTAGAGGAACAAAGGGACCTTTGAGTGCATGTCCACAGATCCCTGAAGGTAGCAGGCCAAGTAGATAAGGTGGTTAAGAAGGCATACGGAATGCTTGCCTTTATTAGCCGTGGCATAGAATACAAGAGCAGGGGGGTTATGCTTCAACTGTATAAAACACTAGTTAGGCCTCAGCTAGAGTACTGCGTGCTGTTCTGGTCACCACATTACAGGAAAGATGTGATTGCACTAGAGAGGGTACAGAGGAGATTTACAAGAATGTTGCCGGGAGTAGAGAATTTTAGCTATGAGGAAAGACTGGATAGGCTGGGTTTGTTTTCCTTGGAACAGAGGAGGCTGAGGGGAGACCTTATTGAGGTGTATAAAATTATGAGGGGCCTAGATAAAGTGGATAGTAAGGACCTATTTCCCTTAGCAGAGGGGTCAAAAACCAGGGGGCACAGATTTAAAATAATTGGGGGAAGGTTTGGAGGGGATTTGAGGGGAAATTTCTTCACCCAGAGGGTTGTGGGGGTCTGGAACTCACTGCCTGAAAGGGTGGTAGAGGTAGGAACCCTAACCACATTTAAAAAGTACTTGGATGTGCACTTGGGATGCTCTAACCTGCAGGGCTATGGACCAAGAGCTGGGAAGTGGGATTAGGCTGGATAGCTCTTTGTTGGCCGGCGCGGACACAATGGGCCGAAATGGCCTCCTTCCGTGCTGTAACTTTCTATGATTCTATGATTCTATATCCTGGATTAGACACACTGGGCCTTATGTCCTGGACTAGATGCACTGGGCTTTATATCCAGGACTAGATGCACTGGGCTTTATATCCTGGACTAGATGCACTGGGCTTTATATCCTGGACTAGACCCAATGAGCTTTATATCCTGGACTAGGTGCACTGGGCTTTATATCCTGGACTAGACACACTGGGCTTTATATCCTGGACTAGACCCAATGGGCTTTATATCCTGGACTAGATGCACTGGGCTTTATATCTTGGATTAGATGCACTGGGCTTTATATCATGGACTAGACCCAATGGGCTTTATATCCTGGATTAGATGGACTGGGCTTTATATTCTGGTCTGGATGCACTGGGCTTAATATCCTGGATGAGACGCACTGGGCTTTATATCCTGGACTAGACGCAATGGGCTTAATATCCTGGATGAGACGCGCTGGGCTTTATATCCTGGACTAGACGCACTGGGCTTTATATCCTAGACTAGACGCACTGGGCTTTATATCCTGGACTAGATGCACTGGGCTTTATATCCTGGAATAGATACACTGGGCTTTATATCCTGGACTAGATGCACTGGGCTTTATATCCTGGGCTAGATGCACTGGGCTTTATATCCTGGACTAGATGCACTGGGCTTTATATCCTGGACTAGATGCACTGGGCTTTATATCCTGGACTAGATGCACTGGGCTTTATATCCTGGACTAGATGCACTGGGCTTTATATCCTGGACTAGATGCACTGGGCTTTATATCCTGGACTAGATGCACTGGGCTTTATATCCTGGAATAGATACACTGGGCTTTATATCCTGGACTAGATGCACTGGGCTTTATATCCTGGGCTAGATGCACTGGGCTTTATATCCTGGACTAGATGCACTGGGCTTTATATCCTGGACTAGATGCACTGGGCTTTATATCCTGGACTAGATGCACTGGGCTTTATATCCTGGACTAGATGCACTGGGCTTTATATCCTGGAATAGATACACTGGGCTTTATATCCTGGACTAGATGCACTGGGCTTTATATCCTGGGCTAGATGCACTGGGCTTTATATCCTGGACTAGATGCACTGGGCTTTATATCCTGGACTAGATGCACTGGGCTTTATATCCTGGACTAGATGCACTGGGCTTTATATCCTGGACTAGATCCACTGGGCTTTATATCCTGGACTAGATGCACTGGGCTTTATATCCTGGACTAGATGCACTGGGCTTTATATCCTGGACTAGATGCACTGGGTTTTATATCCTGGACTAGATGCACTGGGCTTTATATCCTGGGCTAGATGCACTGGGCTTTATATCCTGGGCTAGATGCACTGGGCTTTATATCCTGGACTAGATGCACTGGGCTTTATATCCTGGACTAGATGCACTGGGCTTTATATCCTGGACTAGATGCACTGGGCTTTATATCCTGGACTAGATGCACTGGGCTTTATATCCTGGACTAGATGCACTGGGCTTTATATCCTGGACTAGATGCACTGGGCTTTATATCCTGGACTAGATACACTGGGTTTTATATCCTGGACTAGATGCACTGGGCTTTATATCCTGGACTAGATGCACTGGGTTTTATATCCTGGACTAGATGCACTGGGTTTTATATCCTGGACTAGATGCACTGGGCTTTATATCCTGGACTAGACCCAATGGGCTTTATATCCTGGACTAGATGCACTGGGCTTTATATCTTGGATTAGATGCACTGGGCTTTATATCATGGACTAGACCCAATGGGCTTTATATCCTGGATTAGATGGACTGGGCTTTATATTCTGGTCTGGATGCACTGGGCTTAATATCCTGGATGAGACGCACTGGGCTTTATATCCTGGACTAGACGCAATGGGCTTAATATCCTGGATGAGACGCGCTGGGCTTTATATCCTGGACTAGACGCACTGGGCTTTATATCCTAGACTAGACGCACTGGGCTTTATATCCTGGACTAGATGCACTGGGCTTTATATCCTGGAATAGATACACTGGGCTTTATATCCTGGACTAGACGCACTGGGCTTTATATCCTGGACTAGATACACTGGGCTTTATATCCTGGACTAGATGCACTGGGCTTTATATCCTGGACTAGATGCACTGGGCTTTATATCCTGGACTAGATGCACTGGGCTTTACATCCTGGACTAGATGCACTGGGCTTTATATCCTGGACTAGATGCACTGGGCTTTACATCCTGGAATAGATGCACTGGGCTTTATATCCTGGAATAGATGCACTGGGCTTTATATCCTGGCTAGATGCACTGGGCTTTATATCCTGGACTAGATGCACTGGGCTTTATATCCTGGACTAGATGCACTGGGCTTTATATCCTGGACTAGATGCACTGGGCTTTATATCCTGGACTAGATGCACTGGGCTTTATATCCTGGACTAGATGCACTGGGCTTTATATCCTGGAATAGATACACTGGGCTTTATATCCTGGACTAGATGCACTGGGCTTTATATCCTGGGCTAGATGCACTGGGCTTTATATCCTGGACTAGATGCACTGGGCTTTATATCCTGGACTAGATGCACTGGGCTTTATATCCTGGACTAGATGCACTGGGCTTTATATCCTGGACTAGATGCACTGGGCTTTATATCCTGGACTAGATGCACTGGGCTTTATATCCTGGACTAGATACACTGGGTTTTATATCCTGGACTAGATGCACTGGGCTTTATATCCTGGACTAGATGCACTGGGTTTTATATCCTGGACTAGATGCACTGGGTTTTATATCCTGGACTAGATGCACTGGACTTTATATCATGGACTAGATGCACTGGGCTTTATATCCTGGAATAGATGCGCTGGGTTTTATATCCTGGACTGTATGCACTGGGTTTTATATCCGGGACTAGATGCACTGGGCTTTATATCCGGGACTAGATGCACTGGGTTTTATATCCTGGAATAGATGCACTGGGTTTTATATCCTGGACTAGATGCACTGGGCTTTATACCCTGGACTAGACGCACTGGGCTTTATATCCTGGACTAGACGCACTGGGCTTTATATGGTAGATTTGGAGACTACACTAAAAGGTATGAAGGTGGACATACAATGGCTAACATTCAAGGAAATAATGCATAATTTACAACAAACATATATTCCTCTAGGGCATAAAAACCCAAAAGGAAAAAGTGATTGAACCATGGCTAACAAAAGAAATTAAAGCTAGTGTTAAGTCAAAGGAGGAAGCTTATAAAGTTGCCAGAAAAAGCGGTCAGCCTGAGGATTGGGATCTTTTTAGAAATCAGCAAAGAGGGACCAAGAAATTGATAAAGAAAGGGAAAATGGAATATGAGCACAAACTAGCAAAAAATATAAAAACGGATTGTAAAAGCTTCTATAGGTATGTAAAAAGGAAAAGACTGGCGAAGGTAAATGTAGGTCCTTTACAGTCAGAGACAGGGGAATTTATAATGTGGAATGAGGAAATGGCAGAGAAATTAAATAAATACTTTGTTTCTGTCTTCACGGAGGAAGACACAAAAAACCTCCCAGAAATACGAGAAAACCAAGGGTGTGACAAGAATGAGGAACTTAAAGAAATTATTATTAGTAAAAAAACAGTACTAGCAAAATTAATGGGACTAAAAGTCGATAAATCCCAAGGACCAGATGACCTACATCCTAGGGTTTTGAAAGAGGTGGCCATTGGAATAGTGGGCACATTGGTTGTCATCTTCCAAAATTCTATAGATTCTGGAACGGATCCTGCAGATTGGAGGATAGCAAATGTAACCCCGCTATTTACGAAAGGAGGGAGAGAGAAAACGGGGAACTACAGACCTGTTAGCCTCACATCAGTAGTTGGGAAAATGCTGGAATCTATTATAAAGGATGCAATAGCTGGGCACTTAGAAACTAATAGTAAGATTGGGCAGAGTCAACATGGATTTATGAAAATGTTTGACAAAACTATTGGAGTTCTTTGAGGATGTAACTAGTGGAGTAGACAAAGGGGAACCGGTAGGTGTGGTGTATCTGGATTTTCAGAAGGCCTTCGATAAGGTCCCACACAAGAGGTTGGTGAACAAAATTAGGGCACATGGAATTAGGGGTAATATACTAGCATGGATTGAGAATTAGTTAACAGACAGAAAACAAAGAGTAGGGATAAACGGGTCTTTTTCAGGATGGCAGGCTGTGACTAGTGGGGTACCGCAAGGATCGGTGCTTGGGCCCCAGCTATTCACAATCTATATCAATGATTTGGATGAGGGGACTAAATGTAACATTTCTAAATTTGCTGATGATACAAAGCTAAGTGTCAGTTGCGAAGAGGATGTGAAGAGGCTTCAAGGGGATCTCGACAGGCTCAGTGAGTGGGCGAGAACATGGCAGATGGAATATAATGTGGATAAATGTGAAGTTATTAGGTTCTTATCCTGGACTAGACGATCTGGTCTTTATATCCTGGACTAGATGCACTGGGCTTTATATCCTGGACGAGACACACTGGGCTTTATATCCTGGACGAGACACACTGGGCTTTATATCCTGGACTAGACACACTGGGCTTTATATCCTGGACTAGACACACTGGGCTTTATATCCTGGACTAGATGCACTGGGCTTTATATCCTGGACTAGACGCACTGGGCTTTGTATCCTGGACTAGATGCACTGGGCTTTATATCCTGGACTAGACACACTGGGCTTTATATCCTGGACTAGACACACTGGGCTTTATATCCTGGACTAGACACACTGGGCTTTATATCCTGGACTAGACACACTGGGCTTTATATCCTGGACGAGACACACTGGGCTTTATATCCTGGACTAGACACACTGGGCTTTGTATCCTGGACGAGACACACTGGGCTTTATATCCTGGACTAGACACACTGGGCTTTATATCCTGGACTAGACACACTGGGCTTTATATCCTGGACTAGATGCACTGGGCTTTATATCCTGGACTAGACACACTGGGCTTTATATCCTGGACTAGATGCTCTGGGCTTTAAGGCTAGTATGTTCCAAGTGTTGTCTGTGTGTGAGAAGGAACTTCCCGATATCAGTCATAAAGTTAATACAGAAGCAATATCCTGCGGATGCTGGAAATGTGAACTAAAAACAGAACATAAAAACCTGAAACGTTGACTCTGTTTCTCTCTCCACAGATGCTGCCTGACCTGTTGATTATTTCCAGCATTTTCTGTTTTTATTTCAGTCCTAAATTTGTCCTTTGCTTGTTTAAGCCTTTTTTCAGCACTGAATGTCCCCTTGCTTCTCAGTTCTGGTCAATATGTCTCCCTGAATCAACATCACTAAAACAGATTATCTGCTCATTATCACATTGCTGTTTGTGGGAGCTTGCTGTGCTGAAATTGGCTGCCGTGTTTCCCACATTACAATAGTGACTGTACTTCAAAAGTACTTCATTGGCTGTAAAGCGCTTTGGGTTGTGAAAGGTGCCACAGAAATGCAAGTCTTTCTTTCAGTGACCAGAACTGGACACCGTACTCAAGATGTGATCTGACCAGACCCCTGGACAGTTCCATCATGACTTGCTCTGACTTGTCACAGAGTCATAGAGTTATACAGCACAGAAAGAGGCCCTTCGGCCCATTGTGTCCGCGCCGGCCATCAAGCCCTGTCTATTCTAATCCCATTTCCCAGCACTTGGTCCGTAGCCTTGTATGCTATGGTGTTTCAAGTGTTCATCTAAATGCTTCTTGAATGTTGTGAGGGTTCCTGCCTCTACCACCCTTTCAGGCAGTGAGTTCCAGATTCTAACCACCCTCTGGGTGAAAAAGTTTTTCCTCAAATCCCCTCTAAACCTCCTGCCCCTTACCTTGAAACTATGCCCCCTGGTTATTGACCCCTCTACTAAGGGGAAAAGTTCCTTTCTATCTACCCTATCTATGCCCCTCATAATTTTGTATACCTCAATCAGGTCCCCCCTCAGCCTTCTCTGCTCTAAGGAAAACAACCCCAGCCTGTCCAGTCTCTCTTCATAGCTGAAGCGCTCCAGCCCAGGTAACATCCTGGTGAATCTCCTCTGCACCCTCTCCAATGCAATCACATCCTTCCTATAGTATGGCGACCAGAACTGCACACAGTATTCCAGCTGTGGCCTAACTAGCGTTTTGTACAGTTCCATCTTAACCTCCCTGCTCTTATATTCTATACCTCGGCTAATGAAGGCAAGTACCCCATATGCCTTTTTAACCACCTTATCTACCTGTCCTGCTGCCTTCAGGGATCTATGTATGTGCACACCAAGGTCCCTCTGATCCTCTGTCCTTTCTAGGGTCCTACCATTCATTGTGTATTCCCTTGCCTTGTTAGTCCTCCCAAAATGCATCACCTCACACTTTTCAGGGTTAAATTCCATTTGCCATTGTTCTGCCCATCTGACCAACCCATCTATATCGTCCTGTAGTTTCCCTCCTCGCTATTTACCACTCCACCAATTTTCGTGTCATCTGCGAACTTACTGATCATACCTCCTACATTCATAGCTAAATCATTAATGTGCACTACAAACAGCAAGGGACCCAGCACCGATCCCTGCGGTATACCACTGGACACAGGCTTCCAGTCACAAAAACAACCTTCGACCATCACCCTCTGCCTCCTGCCACTAAGCCAATTTTGAATCCAATGTGCCAAATTGCCCTGGATCCCATGGGCTCTTATCTTCTTGACCAGTCTCCCATGCGGGACTTTGTCAAAAGCCTTACTGAAGTCCATGTAGACCACATCAACTGCACTACCCTCATCCACACACCTAGTCACACCCTCTCAAAATTCAATCAAATTGGTTAGACATGATCTCCCCCTGACAAAGCCATGCTGACTATTCTTGATTAATCCTTGCCTCTCCAAGTGGAGACTAATTCTGTCCCTCAGAATTTTTTCCAATAATTTCCCTACCACTGATATTAGGCTCACTGGCCTGTAATTCCCTGGTTTATCCCTACTACCCTTCTTGAATACTGGTACTACGCTAGCTGTCCTCCAGTCCTCTGGCACCTCCCCTGTGGCCAGAGAGGTTCTGAAAATTTGTGTCAGAGCCCCTGCAATCTCCTCCCTTGCCTCACACAGCAGCCTGGGATACATCTCGTCAGGGCCTGGGGATTTATCCACTTTTAAGCCTGCTAAAACCGTTAGTACCTCCTCCCTCTCAATTCTAATTTGTTCAAGTATATCACAATCCCCCTGCCTGATTTCTATGCCTACATCGTCCTTCTCCATAGTGAACACAGATGCAAAATATTCATTTAAAACCTCACCCACATCTTCCGGCTCTACACACAGATTGCCACTTTGGTCCCTAATGGGCCCTACTCTTTCCCTGGTTATCCTCTTGCCCTTAACATACTTATAAAACACCTTGGGATTTTCCTTTATTTTGCCTGCCAGTGTTTTTCATGCCCCCTCTTCGCTCTCCTAATTTCTTTTTTAAGTACCTCCCTGCACTTTCTATACTCCTCCAGGGCTTACACTGTTTTTAGTCCTTTGTATCTGCCAAAAGCCACCCTTTTTTTCCTAATGCATTCTTGTATATCCCTTGACATCCAGGGTTCCCTGGACTTGTTGGTCCCACCCTTGACCTTTACGGGAACATGTTGGCGCTGTACTCTCTCTATTTCCTTTCTGAATGACTCCCACTGCTCTGATGTGGATTTTCCTACAAGTAGCTGATCCCAGTCCACTTTGGCCAGATCCTGCCTTATCATATTAAAATCGGTCTTCCCCCAATTTAGAACCTTTATTTCCGGTCCATCTTTGTCCTTTTCCATGACTACCTAAAATCTCACCGAATTATGGTCACTGTCACCAAAATGCTCTCTTACTGACACTTCTACCACTTGCCCGGCTACATTCCCTAGAATTAGGTCCAGTACCGCCCCCTCTCTTGTAGGACTTTTGACATACTGGCTCAAAAAGCCTTCCTGGATGCACTTTAAGAATTCCGCACCCTCTAAGCCTTTCACACTTTGACTATCCCAGTTAATATTGGGGAAGTTGAAATCCCCTACTATTATTACCCTATTATTTCTACACTTCTCTGAGATTTGCCTACATATCTGTTCCTCTATCTCCCCCTGACTGTTTGGGGGCCTGTAGTACACTCCCAGCAAAGTGCTTGCCCCCTTTTTGTTTTTAAGTTCTACCCATACTAATGAGGCACCTGCTAAGATATCATCCCTCCTTACTGCAGTAATTGGCTCCTTGATTAATATTGTGACACCCCCTCCTCTTTTACACCCCCCTCTGTCTCGCCTGAAGATTCTATACCCCGGAATATTGAGCTGCCAGTCCTGCCCCTCCCTCAACCATGTCTCTGTGATAGCAACAATATCATACTCCCATGTGTTCATCAACACCTTCAATTCATCTGCCTTACTCACAAGACTCCTTGCATTAAAATAAATGCCATCCAGCCTTGCCATACTCCCTTGTGCCGTTACATATTTGCTCTGCCTTCCAGGCTGACTTGTTTTTTCCTCTATATTTGGCTGTGCATCACCCCCTACTATAGCTCCACTCCATATCCCATCCCCCTGCCAAGTTAGTTTAAACCCCCCCCAACAGTACTAGCAAACCTCCCCGCAAGGATGTTGGTCCCGTTCCGGTTCAGGTGCAACCCGTCCGACTTGTACAGGTCCCACCTTCCCCAGAAGTAGTCCCAGTGATCCAGGAAACTAAAGCCCTCCCTCCTGCACCAACTCTTTAGCCACGCATTCATCTGCTCTATCCTCCTATTCCTATACTCACTAGCACGTGGCACCGGGAGTAATCCAGAGATTACAACCTTTGAGGTCCTGCTTTAATCTGCTACCTAGCTCCCTAATTTCTTGTTGCAGGACCTCATCCCTCTTTCTACCCATGTCGTTCGTACCAATGTGAACCACGACCTCTGACTGTTCGCCCTCCCCCTTCAGAATGCCCTGCAGCCGTTCAGTGACATCCTTGACCCTGACACCAGGGAGGCAGCATACCATCCTGGAGTCACGTCTGCAGCCGTATTCTACTCTATTGGCTCTGCAGCTCAATATCCTCTGTTGATTACTGCTGTGCATTAGTCGGACATGTTGAGCATTAAGTCTATTAAGACTCCTAGGTCTTTTTCAACTTCATCCTTAGCTATTTCAGCACTACTCACAGGTGCTGCCATTTTTTAAAATTCCTGTGTGTACTTGTTGCATCAATTTTCATCTGGCACTGTTCTGTCCATTTGCTTACTCTTTCTGACTCATTTTGGAGTTTCTGAGCTGCCTCCTCTAGTTGCATTGCCCCTCCTAGTTTGGTATCGTTTGAAATTTGACCAGTTTGTATCGGGTGTCTGAGTCCTAGTCACTGATGTGAATCAGGAACCAGCAGTGAAGACAACACCAACCCCTGGGGCACGCCAGACAGAAGATCATCACGTCTGAGTCTAACCTGGCCCCACAAAGGAAATGTTTTCACTTAAATGAAGGGTCTCTCCGTCCTTCCCACCAGCTCATGACCTACTTCAGCCTGATGGAAAAACCACAGCGACTTCCCAGCTCAGGCCAGGGTTGAAATGCCATTGGAATTCATCATGATCCACTGGGATCCATTGGGATTTATCAGGATACATCAAGGTCCATCTGGGGTCCATCAGGTTCCATCGGAATCTATCAAAATTGTAAATTGGCAGGAGCTGAGAAGGAAAGGGGGCCACACTGTTCCCCCTCACTCCCCCGTTCCACCTCGCTCGCTCCGTTCCACCTCGCTCGCTCCGTTCCCCCTCACTCGCTCCGTTCCCCCTCACTCCCCCGTTCCCCCTCACTCACCCGTTCCCCCTCGCTCGCTCCATTCCCCCTCACTCGCTCGTTCCCCCTCGCTCCCCCGTTCCCCCTCACTCGCTCCGTTCCCCCTCACTC